>CM055092.1:67650809-68239410 GCA_029204225.1 Diphasiastrum complanatum | reverse complement strand
GAACCAAAAGGAACACCCAGAATGCGAATGCCTTCCAAAGACTAGACACCAAAGGGGAAAAAGAGGGAACAAATTCCAAGTCGCAATGTCATAGGGTATAGCCAAGCGATCGAGAGAAGACACATAACAAGTTGAGTTTCATGACGGAGAGCCAAGGGAATAAGAAAAAGTAGAGCCTTGGACGACGGAAGCCCAAGTGAAAAGCGCCGAGGACGTCCAAGGAAGAAATCCAAGACCAAGATAAAGTAGAGGACGAACAAAGATAAAGGGGTATAGCAAACAAACTTGCATATCCTTATATGTTGTCAAAGTCCACCCTTGGGTTTTGAGCTTTAGCCCACATAACCCAGCAGGTTGCCCTAATGTAGACAGCTCAATTTTTCCTTTTTCACTTCGCTCACATCCACCTCCTTTCCCGCTCTCTCCTCTCTCGTGCGCGCAAAGCTTGGGATCGATCCATCCATCCATCAGCAAGCAAGGATGCCTCGCGAGATCATCACTCTGCAGGTGGGACAATGTGGCAATCAGATCGGCATGGAGTTTTGGAAGCAGCTGTGCCTCGAGCACGGCATTAGTAGCTCGGGCATTCTCGAGGATTTCGCTACTCAGGTATACTTTTCTTCTATACAAGCCATTTAAAAAAAATATCAGAGCTTATTGCTGCAAACCCCTCAGATCATTTGTGATCACTCTCTTCACTACTAGTGCGAAAGTAAATATTCTTAGGCAAACTATCCTAGTACTTTTTTTGAGCAAAACGGGTACTGCTGTTATGCAAGAGGTCTACGATATGCTATATTCTTGAACATCATGGGGCCAAAGCTTGAATGTGACATTCAAGGAAGTCTTCAGATTTCTTAGGCTCACTTAAAGTTGATGTAAGGAAGTCGCTCAACTTCATTTAGGTGTTAGATTGCCTTTTTCACTTGTGATTGCTGTCGCTTGTAGGGAGGAGATCGCAAGGATGTTTTCTTTTATCAAGCAGACGACGAGCATTACATACCGAGAGCTTTGTTGATGGACTTAGAGCCAAGGGTGATAAATGGCATCCAAAATAGCGAATATCGAAATCTTTACAACCATGAAAATATCTTCGTGGCGGATCATGGTGGAGGTGCTGGAAATAATTGGGGCTAGTGGTTACCACCAGGTTTGTCCGCTTTCATGTTTTGCAGTTCAAGATTCTATCTATGATGCAATAAAACACAAAAGATGTTTTCTGTCTGTACAGTCCTCAATGCAATACAGATTGCTATAATACAATGTCAATATAGAAAAATCTAGAAAGAAAAATCTCGTGTTCCCCAAAACCATCACGAGGTAGAAAATTGTTGCCTGCACTAGAGAGAAAGAAAGAATGAAGTAGAAAGAATGAAGTAGTGTAGGCTTTATTAATGTATTTTTCTTGCCAAAAGGCATATAAGACGAATAAGTACATATCAAGTACGTGGAGCAAGTCTCTGAATTTGTAAAAGAAAAATGCATATAATGTAAATCTAAGTATAGATACTACTGATAAAGAGACAAAATAGATATGAATCATAAAATAGTAATGATGGTAAAAAATCTTAAATCATGTGCTGATGGTGTTGTTGCTGCTACTGAAGAAGGATGTAATACGAGCTATAGTGGGAGGTGAAGTTGGTATATGCCATCGACGTCGAATGTGAGAGGGGCCTCTCCTCGTGGGGTAGCTTGAAAGCGTCCAGTCTTAATCGCAAGTTGATGTGATGAAACTCGGAATGGACCCAATATGAAACTCAGACCATGTGATAATCTTGAATCCAATATAATGTGGTAGAGCTGCCTGCCATGCCCGACTCAGATATGCTCTGTATAGGAACCGTCCGATGTAGTTGTGAGTGCCCAATGGAAGGTCTGTAATAGAAATACCAAATACGTCAAGTAAACTGGAGGCCCGAGAAAACCATGATAGTTTGAAACCCGGACCATGAGGATGCTGAGATGAGGTGAGTGCTACCTGTGTGTATCTTCACTCAATTAGGGGGAATAGTCGCACTCTTTGAATATATGTGGTGAGTCGAGAGATGGCGTCAAGCTGTATGGCAGGGAGACTTGTACACCATGCCTCTGCTTCATATAATGTGGCAGGGGCAACAAGTGTGTCAAAAGCTGACACTTAGTCAGTGCATCCCAAATGAATCTTCAAAAACAAAACCTCTTTAGCTGGACAAGGGAAGTGTGTCCCTTCCCGAGTGTAGCGCAGGCATCCCGAAGGGAGCCGGGAACCACGACTTAGCTTCCCAGCCTTCAACTCTTGCCATCCGAACCCACTTGACATACAAGCAGCCAACTCGCCAACAACGATCAGACTTAACCAACTTGAAGTTCCGAGGACCAACATTGAGATCCAACCTGGCGCCATGCCAGATCGGGGGTCCCGACGTGGGTGACTTCCCTCCAAGCAAGCCGCCCGACATACATCAAACTTAACCAACTCGAAGCTTCGTTACAAACGAGTAACATCCATTCCAAGCAAGCGGTCTGACTTACATCAGACTTAACCAACTGAAAGCTTTGTTACAAACGAGTAACATCCATTCCAAGCAAGCGGTCTGACTACATCAGACTTAACCAACTGAAAGCTTCGTCACGAGCGCTGGAAGCCAACCTGGCGCCACGCCAGACTGGACAGCCATAAACAGGTAACATCCACCCAAGCAAGCCATCCAACTCAGCCGACAGGTTAGAGCCCGTTCCCCAAGAGCTTAACCCATTCACGTTCATGCAAGGAACACTCAGAACCGATCAAAGATTTTCAGCCATAGGAACTTGGCGCCCGGCTGGATTCTGGTCACAGTGGCGCCGGGAGCGGCGCCGGCGCCATTGGCGCCGGGAGCAGCAGGGGCGCTGCTGGCGCCGGGGACATAGCTGGCGCCGATGGCGCCGGAAGTAAAGCTTGTAAAGGTAGCTTTACAACATCCACCCCACCTTTATAAAATCTGATGTCCTCATCAGATGTCAGATTAAAGTAAAGGTGTCTCCCAATTAAAATAACTATACATTTAAGCTACTTGGCACAGTACTCAATTTACTGGCCACTTTTTATTAACATTGAAGCTGGCACACCACAAGTCGGAGGCTCAGCTCTTTGTACTGAAAAATTACATAACTTGAAAATATATCTTTGTCTGGGAAAAGCGTAGATTTGATATCGCTTTCGTAAAACCCGAGAACCTTATTAACTGGTGACAGAGGCCTTTCTTTGAAATGCTCGCCCCTGTCGCTTCTGACTTTCGACTTTGGAACTCCTTTGAGCTCCTGATTTGTCCTTGATGCACTTAATGTTGAGCTCCCTGAGCTCCAGATTTGTTCAGTTCCGCACAGGTATCAAGGCTCCCTGAGCCGAAGGATTTATCGTTTGATTGCCCACTTTATGGTCCACTCCGTGCCTTGTTGCTTCTGCACCTTGATTTCTCTCCTTGTCCAAGCCTGATCTTGATACTTTTCCATCTTGGCTCTTTAAGGTAGGCAAAGATTGAGTACTCCGCAATGCACCTCTCACTTAGCTTGAAGTAGCTCTTTGAATCAGCCCAAATGTAACCATTGACCTCGTGGAAAGCCAAAAGGTCGCACCAGTTTGATCCGCATCCGAACTATCTCTTCGCGTTTGTTTGAAGCACCATGTCCGTCGCGCAAAACTTGACTTTCACAATTCCATCACCGGTTAGTTGCCTCACAGTCAAAACAAGAAGTGTACATCGAGCTTGGCTTCAAGTAGCTCTCTTTGAATCAGAAACATGCACCCAGAGTTTGCACTAATCCGATCTCAACGCGAACTGTCCCTTAGCGTCCGTTCGAAATACCAAGTCTCTCATGCAAGACTCAACTTTCTCAGTTCCTTCATTGATCAGCTGCCTTACGCGTAACACAAGCCAGCGTACTCATATGTTTCCTCATCATTGCTGGTCCAGAGAAAGCCTATAACAAACTTTCCTTTCCACAACAAAAACTTGTCAACTTATTAGGTCCAAAGTTCGCCAGTCTCCTCGTGTGAGTATGGCTAGGTCACCTTGAATTTGCCCCCATTTTGATCAACTTTAATTCAAAATTTGCCCCAAGAGAGAGGTGTGTGTGATAGTTCCCCTCCACTTAATAAATCAGCTGATCGGACTTTAGAGTAGAGTTCTTCGGACAAAAGCCTTTCCAACACTTTGCTTCCCATCTGCTAGGATTATGGCTCGATCCAACTTGTTGCCAATCTCTGAAGAGGATCCTAGTCTTTTCCCCTTTGAGGAAAAACCCAACTGATACTGGATATCACCCATGCTCAGTGAGTTTCAGTTCCGAAGGTGGCCGTCCCAAAATGAAGACCAACTGCTATAGAAGATCTCCCCTGAAATGGCCCTTTCCAACTTTTGACTTCCTGCTTGCGTCTGGTGGGCGTTGTCGCAAATGAAACTAACCCAAGAAACAGGCTAGTCATCCATCCTTTGCAAACATTGAGTCATTTCGTTGTCGTTCACGTGCGAGTACTTGAACTGCAAATCCGCCGCACAGATTCTGTAGTCCTCTTTGTTTGATGGTATCAGCCTTCAAAAGAAAAGGTTCCTTCTCGAGCCATCAGCTCCTTGTATCACAAGCAATCATGCAAACCAGGCAAAGCACGAGTACTAAGACTCACCACGAATACGTACAAGTAAGACACTTAGGCAGGTTTACTAACAAGTAACAAAGACAAGGTCCCCCTTTGAGATGGTCCTGCCAACGGACCTTTGCCTAGCCGCGCCCATACAAATCAATCACGGAATCAGCCCACATAGGACACCCCTCCAACCATCCGTGCTTTCACCATTAAGCAGCACATTGCCTCAGTCACGCCCCACCACTTTTTGGTCGATAGCCCTTATAGCTAAACGATCGGCAGCTATCCCGCACCGGCAGCTAACCACCCGTGCTTTACACCCGAATTCGAGCAGCATCTCTGTATCAATGGTTAACCCGTACAGTTCGAATATGTCGCCCCGCACCCCACAAGGTACAGACCGTGCTTTCACCTCCCTAGGCAGCACTTTGCCTCATCCGTCCTACGTGCAGACAACGCCAGGCCCGAACCGCGAGAACTGACCGTGCTTACACCTCAAGGGCAGCACCTTGACTCATCAAGTCCCCCGTTCTGCCGACCACCCCGACCGTGGACGCACCCGTGCTTACACTGTGGGCAGCACCTTGCACAACAGTTGTCTTGATGAACCCCAAACCGTGGCCATTTCCGTGAGATCCGCATAGCTGACCGGCCAGTCGGCTCTGATACCACATGTAGCGCAGGCATCCCGAAGGGAGCCGGGAACCACGACTTAGCTTCCCAGCCTTCAACTCTTGCCATCCGAACCCACTTGACATACAAGCAGCCAACTCGCCAACAACGATCAGACTTAACCAACTTGAAGTTCCGAGGACCAACATTGAGATCCAACCTGGCGCCATGCCAGATCGGGGGTCCCGACGTGGGTGACTTCCCTCCAAGCAAGCCGCCCGACATACATCAAACTTAACCAACTCGAAGCTTCGTTACAAACGAGTAACATCCATTCCAAGCAAGCGGTCTGACTTACATCAGACTTAACCAACTGAAAGCTTTGTTACAAACGAGTAACATCCATTCCAAGCAAGCGGTCTGACTACATCAGACTTAACCAACTGAAAGCTTCGTCACGAGCGCTGGAAGCCAACCTGGCGCCACGCCAGACTGGACAGCCATAAACAGGTAACATCCACCCAAGCAAGCCATCCAACTCAGCCGACAGGTTAGAGCCCGTTCCCCAAGAGCTTAACCCATTCACGTTCATGCAAGGAACACTCAGAACCGATCAAAGATTTTCAGCCATAGGAACTTGGCGCCGGCTGGATTCTGGTCACAGTGGCGCCGGGAGCGGCGCCGGCGCCATTGGCGCCGGGAGCAGCAGGGGCGCTGCTGGCGCCGGGGACATAGCTGGCGCCGATGGCGCCGGAAGTAAAGCTTGTAAAGGTAGCTTTACAACACCGAGTCTAGCTATAGCAACATGTCTCATACTAAATACAGGACCAGTAAAGATAAGTGTAGGATGATACAACCTCCAGTGGCTGTCCGTCGAAGATAAGGTCCTATCATTGCATGAAAGCTCTGGATGTATTAACTTGGTCTTCTTACTATTAACCCCCAATCCCCATCTGGTGCAAAAATCATGAAGAATGTCTAGCTGTCTATGTAGACCCTCTCTAGTCGTAGAGACTAGAGCTACATCGTCTTCATATAGGAGGATGACAATAAGAATGTCATTGATTCTGCAACTTGTATCACCGCACTACTCAATGACTCTCTCAAGCTCATGCATATGTAGATCAAAAAGTGTGGGGGAATGGGAACAACCCAACTTCACTCACATGGTGCTCCATATATGGTTTGAAATGTTGGCGTCACTTCGAAAGCAACCAAGGACCCGCTGATAGAGTCACATCACCACTAGGACAATGTCAGTAGAGAAGCCGAGATCTTGTAACATTGAGAGAGAGAGAGAGAGAGAGAGAGAGAGAGAGAGAGAGAGAGAGAGAGAGAGAGAGAGAGAGAGGGAGCATATAAAAAATGTGTCTGTAATAGAAAACATACTAAGTAGAACTAGATCAACAAAAATACATATGATACATGTTGCTGTACTAAGAAATAGAAAAGGAGCTCAAATACCATGAAACAAAGTCAAGCCTCAGAACTCGGCCAGTGTTGTAAAGTAGGACATAATCAAACTCGTGGAATGCTCTGAGCGTGATGAGTGAGATGGCCTCTATCAAGACCTAGTCTTGTACTATGTCTAGGTCTCTGGGCACTATGTCTCGATCTGTTGGAAATATGACTTAGTTTGATGTACTCACGTCTAGCACGATGTGTCTCTGACTGGTATATATGCTCATCCTCCGATTTGGCATCTATAGGTCTTTGTCGGCGTTTGGAAAAGAAATCTGTGATAGTAGTTTGAGTATCCATATCAAAATCATCATCTATCGTATCATCAATGCTACACAACGATCCTCATATGTGATCAGAGCCTAAAGTGACCTGGGGGAATCCCGATATAAGCAGTAGTATTGTGCTCTAATCTCGTAATAGAGAGGACATCTAAAAAAGAAATGATCCTCATCCTCAATTTCTCCAAGTGAGCAAAGTTGACAGATGCGGCCTCCCTCCTCACTGGGTGTGCCCCGAAAGCAGCCTATCTCAATATGTAGCTGATGTGATGAGACCCTGAATTGTCCCAAAAAAAATCTCAATCCATGTGACAAACCCACATCCAGGTATCTAGGGCAAATAGGACAACCCGTACAGTCTGTCTCCATAAAGATGGATCTGTAGTAAAGGGGTTCCACCCCAAGTTGCCCATCCCAAACCCTATGAATATAGGAGCTGTAAATAAACTGGTGGATATAGTGATGTGTGCCCTCCGAAAGGGATGATAAAGAAATACCAATGGAGTTCAGTAGCCATCCAACCTGAGAATACCATGAGAGATGAGATCCCTGGTTGTGGAGTAATTGCAATGAGGTAAGAGCTACATAAGAATAACTAGACTCTTTGCTATCCATCAACGTCAGTCTCTAGAGACACTTATCGGAGAATTGCGCATGTAACGCTTGAAGCAAAACCTCTCAAGCTGGACCAAAGATGTGTGCCCCTTTCCCAATTTGGCAAGAGCAGCCTACCTCATGCTGAAGATTGGGCTCGTGATGAGTATGAAGAGACTACCTCTAAAGGTTGACCATCCCATAGAAGCTCTTGACGTTGCATGAATGCCTCGAAGTGTTGAAGACCATAACTCTGGTCTCGCAATGTTCACTGACAATCCCCAACGTGAGCAAAAGGAGCATAATACATCTAGATGTCTCTGCAACCCCTTTCTGGCGTGTGACATGAGGACAACATCATTGACATAGAGCAGAATTGAAATTAGTAAGTCGCATAGAGTACACCCCTCACCTTTATTCTACGTAATCATCCTCTCCAACTCATCGATATAAAGTTCAAACAAGGTCCCTGCATCACTACAATGGTGCTATAAACCTGTTGAGATATGCTCTCTTCCGAACAAAATCAACTTATCGCTCTCTCATATAGACCTATAATCGCCAACCCTGTTTTTGAATGGAAGCCAAGATCATGTAATCTCTAGATAAGTAATGTCTCGAAACAGAGTCAAATTCCTTTCAGAAATCCACAAAACAGCAGTATATCCACTCTTGTCTAGACCTGGCCTCTTCAATAATGGATCTCAAAGTGAATATATGATCTGAGGTGGAGTAATTTGAAAACCTGCCTGGCCCAAAGCATACAAGCGTCTGATCTCAACTTCACTACTGACTGCCCTCTGAAGAACCGAGCCATATACTCTTGTCGTGATATGGCCAATCATGATAGTATGGTGGTTTTTTAGCCTCATGGGATCACCCCCATTGTGGATGGTGTTAGGAATTAGTGTTTATTTGATACCCCTTAATGATAGTTTGGCCATGCCTGCGTGCTATTTTTAGGGGCCATTCTATTTATAGTAAATTCGTTTTTAATACTTATGCATGTAGGTGGGCGCATTACAAATAGATTAGGATCTATTTTAGTACTTAGAAGTTCTTTTTTAGTTCATACCATATATAGGTAGTATTATTAGTAAATAGCTTTTGCTATTTTGCTATTTACTTTAGGCTCATTAGCTTTTATCAATCATTAGAAAAACTATTTAAGAAGGCTGGCGCCCCACCACAATTAATTCCATTCAATTCAATGAGCTAGAGCATTTGCTCAATTCTCCTATGATCTGTTTTCTCTCTATGCTTGGTTTTGTGTGAGTGCTAGTAGGACTTGTATCTCCATCTAGAATTTGTATCTCAAATTCGGACATGGTATCAGATTAGGGTTTATGAGAGAAAGAGTTTTTTTGCAAGGTTGCAACCAGATCTGATTGGAGGAGCTGTTGAGCTGGACTACTGTTGGAAGCAGTCCACGCTGGAATCAAGATTTTGTACTACTGATCGCTGCCTGTCCGCCCAGATTGTAGATCGCTGAGCTGGATTCGCGACAGATTTTTGTTCGTGATAGTTTCTCATAGGTTGATCGCTTCTGGAGTGTTGTTGTCTACAGATTGATCACAGACTCGAAAGTTTATTGTTCGTGACAGGTTCACGACAGATTCGCGATTCGCGACAATTTTGAGATTTGCGACAGATTCTCAATCTTTGTCAATTAGACTGTTGGTAGATCCGAGATTTGTTACGGATCAGTATAATGGCAGGATTGAACGACGTTGTGCTGCCGGAGTCTAGCAAGCTAGATGGAACGAACTACAATATATGGAAGTTCAAGATGCAAAATATTCTCCAAGATAGAGAATATTGGGAGATCGTCACATGTGTCGAGATACCTCCTACCACTGATTGAGAGTTGCGGGAGTATCAGAGACGTAGAAGAAAAGCTCATCATATTATCAACTTATCAGTTAGAGATATGATTATACCTCATATTAGAGATGCTGCTGGACCCAAGGAGGCTTGGGATATACTGAAGAACTTGTATGAGACGGTAAATCAGTCACGGATCTTGTTCTTGACTGATAAGCTTCACACGTTGAAGATGGGTACAGGTGAATCAATAACGGACTGCTTTACTCGAGTGAAAGATCTGAGAGGCCAACTTATTGCAGTTGGAGAAAGTGTTCAAGATTCAGTATTGGTATCCATTGTACTCATAGTCTACCTTTGGCCTATCAGAATTTTGGAAACAAGGCCTTCTTTTGATGAACTAAATGCCATCTTACTACAAGAAGAAATGAGACGACAAAATATTGTCAACAGGGACGATTTCAAGGAACAGGCATTCCTGGCAAAGAAGCTAGAGCAAAGTTCCAAGAAGGGTGGCAAAGGGAAGAAGAAGAAAAAGCAGCAAGATATGGAGGAGAATCAATCAAATCGGTCAGAAGATGGAAAGAAAGTGGTTCGAAAAGGAAACTGCTTCATTTGCGGAAAATCAGGACATTATGCAAAGGAGTGCTGGCACAACAAATTCAAGAAAAACAGGACAAGAATTTTGCTGAAGAGGAAGAAACATCAAATGCAAAATTGAGTGCTTTGGATCTTGAAGACTATGAGTTGTTTTCGGCATCGACATCTTCTGGTAGTACCTTCTCAAAGGAAGAAGACTATTGGTTTATTGATTCAGGAGCTTCGAAGCATATGACACCTAGGCGAGACTGGTTATCTAATTTTCAAAAATTAGATGATGGGTCAAATGTGAAATTGGGAGACAACTACACATATGATATAAATAGAGTTGGAAAAGTACAAGTACAACTACCTTCAGGGAAGATTGGAAACATAAAGGATGTGCTTTATGTACCAGGAATCAAGAAAAACTTGCTCTCAGTATCAGCTATTGCAAAGCAACACGTGGTGGTGCAGTTTGATGAACATAGGTGTCTCATCAAGAAGAAAAATGATGAAGTAGTAGCTGAGGGCATACTTGCAGGGCGGTGGTATAAACTTCAAGCTTAGGTGGTGGATCATCATGCAAGTATTGCGGATACTGAATCATTGAGTAAGTTATGGCACGAGAGGTATGGACATCTGAATTACAAAAGTCTACAAGTCTTGAGGAAATTTAACATGCTTACAGGTTTACCTCAAGTCATTTCTGATCAGAAGGTTTGTGAAGGTTGTGTCTTAGGCAAGCATCATATAAAGAAATTTTTGCCTAGTACATTCAGGGCGAAAAGTGTTCTAGAACTTGTTCATACAGATTTGTGTGGTCCTATGAAGACTCAATCTTATGGGGGAGCAAATTACTTTATGGTGTTTGTGGATGGCTATTCTAGGAAGACATGGATCTATCTTCTGAAGAATAAGGGAGAAGCTTTCAAATATTTCACATGGTTTAAGACACAGGTGGATAAAGAAACAGATAGACAAATTAAGATACTTCGCTCGGTCAAAGGGGGAGAGTATCTTTCTACGGAATTTTAGGTGTTTTGCAAGGACCATGGTATAAAGAGACAATTTGCAAATACGGACACGCCTCAACAAAATGGAGTTGCGGAAAGAACCGGTCCATAGTGGAAACTGCGAGGAGTATGCTCAAGAGTAAAAATCTTTGAAATATGTTTTGGGGTGAAGCAGTTAAGACGACATTTTATCTTTTGAATCGAAGTCCTACAAAGGTTGTAGAGAATCGAACTCTAGAGGAAGCTTACACGGGTCGGAAGCCAGATGGAAGTCATTTGAGAGTGTTTGGAAGTATTGCTTATTCTCACATACCTAAGGATTCAAGGAGCAAATTGGATTCTAAGACGACCAAGTTTTTTTAGTTCTTGGTTATGATAATCAAGAGAAGGGATACAGGTTATATGACTTGGAGGGTAAGAAAATAATCATAAGTAGGGATGTAATCTTTGATGAGGAGGCAACTCATAAAGATATAGAGATATATTTTGATAAGGATCAAGATGGTGGAATCCCTATGTTATGTGACGAGTTATTACAGGAACTTGAATCGACACATGTATCGCCTACGCCAATTCAAGAACCTAAAGTGTCTTTGGTTGAGATAGGAAAGAGTAAGGAAAGGTCAAGTATATGGGATACTTATTCACCTCCTACTTCACCAAGCATGAAGCATCCTACATCAGAAGCTAGAAGATTGCCTAGGTGGTACTATGAAACTATCAAGGATAGTGTTATTATGGAACAGGGAGAGTCCAATACACATGGAACTAGGAGATCGGCTAGACTTGAAAAGCAACATGAAGATCAAGGTCGACAGGAGGTTCGACAAGAGGATCATCATGAAGATGGGGATGTACATTTTGCATATATGGCCACAATATTAAAGACCAAGGATCCATCTACTTTCAGAGAGGCTGAAAAAGAGGATATTTGGAGGAAACATATGGATGAAGAGTACGACTCAATCACGAAGAACAAGACTTGGAGACTTGTTCAGCTACCTACAGGTAAAAAGGCCATTGGATGCAAATGGGTCTATAGGACTAAGTACAAATCAAATGGTTCTATAGATAAACGTAAGGCAAGATTGGTGGCCAAAGGTTATGCTCAACAGGAAGAGATTGACTATGAGGAAACTTTTGCACCAGTTGCTAAGTCTACTACTATGAGGACTGTTTTATCATTAGCAGCTCAGTTTGGATGGGATATTCAACAAATGGATATAAAGAGTGCATTTCTGAATGGATTTCTAGAGGAAGAAGTCTACATGGAGCAGCCAGAGGGATACATAGTAGCAGGACATGAAGATTGCAGGTTGGACAAGGCGTTATATGGACTTAAGCAGGCACCCAGGGCGTGGTACACGAGGATTGCAAATACTTTGAGGAGCTTGGCTTTCAAAGAAGTAGTTCGGAGCATACACTTTATGTTTTGGTCAGGAATAATCATATTGTTATTGTAGTAATGTATGTGGATGATCTTATTATTACAGGATCAGATCATATAGGGAATCAAGAAAGATCTCTCATCAGAATTTGATATGAAAGATCTTGGTTCACTACAATATTTTCTTGGGATTGAGGTATGGAGAGTAGAACAGGGACTATTTATTTCTCAATCTAAGTATGCTCATGAAATTTTTGAAAAGTTCAATATGTCAGAGTGCAAGCCTATTTCTACACCATATGATAGTGGATGTTAGCTTACTAAAGCTGAGGAAGATCAGGATGTAGATGAGACATTATATAGAAAGCTAGTTGGAAGCTTAATCTATCTAACTACTACAAGACCAAATATTGCTTATGCTGTGAGTATGGTTAGTCAGTTTATGGCTAAACCTAAGCAGATTCATCAAAGAAAAATTTCAGAAGTTTAGAGAACTTCTAGGAGTAATAGTTAACAAAGTAAACATTAAGGGGGAGTGTTAGGAATTAATATTTATTTGATACCCCTTAATGATAGTTTGGCCATGCTTGCGTGCTATTTTTAGGGGCCATTCTATTTATAGTAAACTCGTTTTTAATACTTATGCATGTAGGTGGGCGCATTACAAATAGATTAGGATCTATTTTAGTACTTAGAAGTTCATTTTTAGTTCATACCATATATAGGTAGTATTATTAGTAAATAGCTTTTGCTATTTTGCTATTTACTTTAGCTCATTAGCTTTTATCAATCATTAGAGAAACTATTTTAGAAGGCTGGCGCCCCACCACAATTAATTCCATTCAATTCATTGAGCTAGAGCATTTGCTCAATTCTCCTATGATCTGTTTTCTCTCTATGCTTGGTTTTGTGTGAGTGCTAGTAGGACTAGTATCTTCATCTAGAATTTGTATCTTAAATTCTGACAGATGGGATGTGACTTTGGTGTACCAGGAAGTCAGGAGGCCCCGATTGACGACTTGGTTATAAAGGTCAGAAAGGATGGGAGAAAGTATGTCTTTTTGCTTCAAGGTCTTCGATATCACGGGCCTGACGACTATTAAGGTTTTTAACGGATTCAGATATCATGCCAGGGATGAAAAGATTGAAGGATGAAGGATGGGGTGAGATGACGATGGGAGAGGTGGTGTCAATAATATAAAGGGACTATGTGTATTCTGTCCAGGTTTATAAATCGGTCAAAGTGGGCGGAGGAGCACGAGGGATGAATTCATGCCAAAAGGCTCTAGAAGAGGAACTAAAGCGAAGGTTAATAATATGCCTTCTCCCTTTATTGATCTCATAAGCCTTCTTTTTATGATGGAGTGTATTTCGGTAGGTACGATTTATATCTTGAACAGAAGGAAGTGAGCTGGAGCCTGGCATAGGCATATTTCAGATGATTATGGAGTTGGTTGCATTCATCGTCATACCAGGGCTGTCTAGGATGATTGGAGGTTTTTGTTCTTATTTTGGGTTTTGTAGATGAAAAGAAAGGGAAGTTGCAGTATGTAACGCATTGGTGAGGAAGGCAGATTGGTGTTCAATGGTGGAGTTATATGGAAAATGCTGTAGAAGGGAGGTTAATGAGTTTTAATAAACCATAATGTGGGTTCTCAAAACGATATCTTGGGGCACGAGCAGGGGGTGCATGGGAAGTAGAAGTAGAGGTGATAGTGGGCTTTGTTCCTAACTGGAAGGAGAGAAATGAATGAGTGGTCTACCACACTATGGCCACCACTGTGAGGATGACAAGTGAAATCACTAGATGAAGGCCACCTGGAAATGCCATAAAAAATTGCAAGCTCATGGGCTTCTCCTAGCTGTAAGAAATACTCCCTGTAATTTGTGATAGGCCCGTCCTCATCTACCGAATGCCTCAAGATACCAAGTTCGTCGCTGTCCAATCCCTTGATACGTAGAGGATCCTGTTCCACATCATGGAATGGTGTCTAACGTGATCCAGTCCTGTCATTAAAATCCCCTACTAGTAGAATATGTCCTCTGTCTAAAAACTTGATAGTGTCGGCAGACAAATCCATGTATGGAGGGGGGAACCATCTAGGTCTCCCTCTAGGCCTACGTGCAGGGATGGCTGGCTCCTCATCTGTCTCCGCATCAGGGTCCACCAGCAGGTCAACTAGGTCATCCTACTGTGCCTCCGCCCCCATCTCCTCGTCGTCGTCCTCCTCCTCCGTATCCCCCTCAACCCACTCCTCCTCCTCATAGTCAACCCCGAGCTCCTCTCCACCCTCCGAGGTCTCATCATCTCCCTCCTCAGCCCTATCCCTCTGCCTCTCTGTCCTCCTCTGCCGCCGTAAAGCCTGTGCGTCAGCCTATGCCTGTCTATAGAACTCTCTATAGATCTCATCATCCATCTCTTCCTGCGTGGGTGGTGACCGAGGAGCAGCAGCTGCCGAATCCACCAAGCAAGAGTCAGGGTTCACCTGCAACCAAAAACAATACATTGTTGTCAGGCAGGTATTTTGCAATTCATTGCATATATCGAAAGCAATTCAATTCGTCAAAGCATAGCAAGAAACAAGGGGTAATGATGTGACTCACCTCGAGCATCAAGCCCTCTCCTCGTGTGTGCCTCAGCGTACGGCCGTTGGTGTTCACAAACACCAACCGCCTACATTGCTCGATGGATAACTTGTTCCTCTTCTGCGTGTGATACAAGGGCCAGGTGCTCCAATTCCACTCACAAGCGGATGAGGAACAGTCCTGTGCAAGGACTCTCTCGGCCAATCGCCGCAGGTCACCTGTGTTGCGCCCGTGGTAGCTCCACCATGTAACGGGCCTCAACTGATCCTCCCTCCGCCGACTTTGCTCTCCATCGAAAAGGAAACTGGAAACGCTCAAATGTGATCAGCTGGCGTGCAATGTTACCGAGCATCGGACCTGTTGGCAGAAGAAAAAACGTGGCACATGTAAGTCCCCTCGAATTCACACACTAGCAATGAGTACACTACTGTAGTATTTAGGCTACCAAGCGATTTCTCACGCGTGCTTGGTCCGGGCCATACGCACTCTGTGTCCTCCACCCATCCCCGGTGCAGCTCCCGATCTCCAAATCCCAGGTAGAGCGCCACAAGGGGTGCAACACGTGGGCTACGGTGTGGATGGGTCGGTGGAAGTAGTCCCATCTGGCCTCCCATATCTGCGAGATCTCGTCCCTCCTGCAGCAGACAAAATCAATGCACTATAGCATAAAAAAAGGGCATCAAACTTGAAACAACAAGCTAGGCACTGAAGAGTCATACCTGTGCTCGTCCAAGGCTGACGTCAGAATCACCTCGTTGATGCGGTCCATGAACTCGTAAATGAGACCGAGAGTGCACCCCTCACTGTCTACTAGGCGCAACACTCTGAAAATGGGTAGCGGACCCCAACAATCTCCTCAGCATGTGTCCAGAACTCATCGCCGAACACAGTGGATTGCAAAAACGTCGCATTGCAATGCCTCTAAAGTCCCCGAAGGCCTCGCTGGAAACCATCCGCCGTGCGTCCTTCACTACTATCAATCGCTCTAGCACCAAGAAGTAAAACGCAAAGCATGTGGGTGCTGGCTTCTTCAGGTCTAGTGACGAGAAGGTGCAGAATAGGGCCAGCACACGACTCTTCCTGGTGACGAAAGTGACCAAGCGCATGGCTGTAGAAGAGATCTACAACACAGACATTCAGTAAAAAGTTTAAACAGTAGTTGAGATGTGTTTAGTGGCTGTTTTTGACGCGTATTATTTACAAAAACAACCTATCATTGAGTTATCTTTAAACGTTAGCAACGACTGTCTCTGACGCCTATCATTTAGCTATCTTCAATGGGTGTCTCAGAGGCCTAATAAGAGACTGATACTTCAAATCAGAGCGACTGTAAACTACACATTAAATGCACAAAGATTAACAATTTGAACCGACTTCAGGATTCATTTTGGGGAGCCCAATATTTTTGCCTTAGATTGGCTTAGAGAGATTATCAACGTTTTAAAGAAGTATCAGTTTTTTTAGATTTACATATGTTCATAAGCTTCTCCCCAACACAAAGGCCGATTTAAAATCCACAAAGCAATAGTACACTCTCTTCACCCTATGTCATGTCTTCTCAATGATTGTCCTTAATGTGAAGACATGAGTTGTAGTGGAATGATGTGCCTTGAATCCAGCTTGTCCCAAAGCATGTAGTTGTTGTGTCTCAACTTCTCTACTCATTGCACTCTTGAGGTGAAGATACTTCCATATAACTTAGTCATAATATGCCCAATCAGGTGGTGCAATAATTACTTGGTCGGTGGCCCCAATGATGAGGCGCAACCGCCAAGGTTACCAGCCTATTCGAATCGGGCCGATCCGTTCAGTTCGAACCGATTCGAATCGGTTTGGTTGGTTTGAATCAGAAAACGGTCCGAACTGGATTTTTTTTTTCAAAACGTTTTTTTTTGGTCCGAACCGGATTTCGGTTCGAACTGGCTTCGAATGGTTCGAACGATTCAAACCGCGGTTCGTGTAACTATGTCACGTGCCAATCCCAAGAAAATAGCAATAACTATGAAATCAAGGCTACTAACAAGCGAATACAAGGCATTCATGTTGACATAGAATCATAACCTGATGCATTTGTTGGACTAGTTGAAAATTGTCCAAAGTACACTCTTGGGACCTAGTTTTAGCCACTTCTTTACAGAGAAATATGAACTAAATTAGAAAACCTGATCAAGCCAAAATCAATAACTTCTCAAGGTAAGAAGCTCATAATAATGATTTTTATCCTTTGGTACGCCATACAATCAGGAAAAAACAACATTCAATTGTATGGCTATACAATAGCACCATTTAGAGAATATCCAAAGCTCATGAATAAAGAAAATAGCGATTCAGAATCGTGGTCAGAATCACGATTCTGAATCGTGATCGTTTAGAATCGTTTTTTTTTTTGAATTTTTTTTGGGCAATATGGGTATCAGATGAAAGCTCTGATTAAGAGCATTATTACTGTGTAGTTTGCCGACTGTTTCGGATGCAAGATGGTCTAGTTTAGGTGCATTAATCCATGTTGGGTTCTGTCAAAGATAAAAATTCAAAACTAACCTCTAGCTTGTTCGTTACGATCACAGATGGTTGCAGTGGGACAGAGACAGAGAGCTGTAGAGCAATTGTACCTTGCTTTTTGCTTCGGGGGGCGCTGCCCCCTTGCACCCCCCTGTAGATTAAATATGGGGGTCCAAATGCCATAAGGGCCCAATGTAGCATTAACATTTACTGAGAACCAGAGCAAATAACAACCAAATAGCTACTGAAAATAAGATCTTTTTGTGCCCTATCTACTACACTTATGGGAGGCAAAACGCTTTGACCATTGCTCCCCTAAAAAATTTCAGCCATAGGCTATTTTTCCAATATATATATATATATATCTAAGGAAGCGGATGGCGGACGCGGACGCGCGTCCGCGTCCGTGTCTGCGTCTGGACGCGGACGAGCCAGGGGTGCGTCTGCGTCTGCGTCCGCGTCCGGATGCGTCCGATTTTTTTTTTAAAATTTTCTAATTTTTTTTTAAAAAAAAATAAAAAAAAAAATTCTGCGTCCGGACCCTCGGACGCGTCCGGGGGCTTCCGGACCCCCGGATGCATCTGTGAAAAACAAAAAAGAAGCCTATAGGGCAAACACTCACGTCAGTTGGTGTGCGCCCTACCATCTCCCACTGGATTCTTCTACCCTTTGACTCTCTCTCTCTCTCTCTTTGTCTCTCTCTCTCTCTCTCTCTCTCTCTCTCTCTCTCTCTCTCTCTCTCTCTCTCTCTCTCTCTGTGTCCCTCCCTCCCTATACAATTAAGCATGTACTAAAGCTTAAAAATCTTGTTCAAGAATTCACCGTAAGTCAATTGAACATGTCATACTGCATATCAGAGACTATGTAAAAAAATGAATATATCTCTGAACCACCTCAAAACCACTTTGATAACATGAACAAATGTTTGCATGACACCCATAAATCATTACTGAAGCCTACTTGAGGTCCAGAATGGTCTAGAACTGTAGGTATGCATGTCATAAAGTTTGATTACATGGAGTCATTATGTGTTTCTTGGAAACAAGCAAAAAAACTAGTCAAAATTAGTAATTCTGACTAAAACTCATTGAGCGTCCTCTTTAGTGCACCAAATCGACTGAAATACGGAGAGCATGGGTGCCCTAATATTTATTAGAATCTGTCAAAGTTTGGCTACTATCCATGAAGCCAATTTACAAAACTATTACCATTATCAGCTATAGCTCAAAAATTACAGACTTTGTGATACTTGTTCTCACTGCTCAATCAGCATAGGCGAAACTTTTACAGATTGGGTACCCAAAAGAGGTGAAATTAACATCCTGTTGCATGAATTAAATGATGCACTATGCATGGTGCATGATTTTTTTGAAAATGGACTTTAAAAATGAGCGTTTCCAGGCAGTGTTGACTCTTAGAAGTTACTGTGTGCATAGATCATACATCCAAATCAAAATTTGTCATTTTCAATTTAAGCACCCTAATGTCCTCTTTAAATGAATCAAGTCTCACCTGATTCGGTTAAGTAACAAGAAAGTTTTGAGCAAAAACTGAAGGTGTGTCAAAATTCCCTTCTCCTTCTAGCAACTAGAAACAGCTTAGCACCTATTGTCAAAGTTTCCACCAATCAAATCTTGCATGCATCAATTCCCTGGCTCAATCGAATCATTCCAGCAAGCAAAATCTATGAGAACACAAGAATCCATTTAAAGATTACCTGTAAGCACATGCTCGAACAAAAATATGACAAAAACTTGCAAGTTACGGAGTTTTATTCTCAAAACTTTGAAGGGGAACTTGCTGTAGATCCACTTCGCATGCTGAGCCTGAGCAGATCTTCATTGCTTGATTCCAATCTCCTTCCTAAGCAGTAAGCGGCTCTGATACCAATGTAACATCCATGAATTGCGAAACCTGCAAAAGGATGAATGTAGAACCAAGCATGGGACGATCCTCTCTCCTAGACTGTCATGCAATGATGATCAGTCCCCCCCGTGTAGTAGAGAAGCCTATACAAGGGAGAAACACCGAGCGAGAATCGGCAATCCATCTCTCAACCAAGAAATGACATAGTGAGGAGCAATCACAAGGCTTACAAGCCTTTACCATGCCGTCCTTACATGTCTCCTCCTCCTTTACCAAGTACTCATGCAACTCCACTTCCCATTCAAGTCTAAATGTACAAGTCCTTATCCAAGGTCCCATATGATCTATCAGATTAAGTACAAACAAGTTCTCAAGTACGAAGCCACACAGAAAAGTGCGAGGCTTCCTCAGCCATTATCGGGGCTCCAGCCTCCCTAGACCCATGGTCTGAGGCTTGTTAGTATGGTAACCGGGGACATAACAACAGATCAGAGAGGATGCAGGGAGCAGAGCAAAAAAGGGGGGATGGATCAAGAACGGAGGGGCAAGCAAGGAGGGGGAAAGAAAGAAATGGGGTGGGAGGACAAGGAGGGGAAGGGCGGATCAAGGGGGCTGGACAGCAACAGGATGGAGCAAAGGAGGGGAATCAAAGGATGGTAGACAACAAGAGGGCAGATCCAAAGGGAGGAGAAGAGAGAAGGGAAAAATAAATTCAGCAATGGTGGCGAGGAAAGTGCTTTTATACCATGTTAATGAACTAAATCACAGATATTGGCATCACATGAAGCATAAAGAGACAACGTCAGAAGATCAATTAGTGATCTTCAACTAATAAAACTTGAAAGAACACCAACAAGAACTCACGAGTAGACCAATTTATATGCTACACAATGAGTGTGTCTAGTATCAAATTGTAGTCTTTTGGAGGACCCTATCAAGACCTTCCTGAAACTCAGATGTCCCACCGAAACTGTTCTGTGAGTATTCCAGAAACAATTTTGGTCACTTTGGGCAATTTGAATCTATAATTTACTGGTTAGTAACTGTATTGGAAAACTTCGTCTAATGTTTCAAGTTAATTGTTGGAAGTTTCGTCATTATTGTTTGACTTTTTGTATTAGTTTTAGTAGCAGTGCATTGAGCAGATTTAGCTGCATGAGAGTTCTGATCAGGTTAATTGTGGTGGCCTGAAAATATTGGAAGATAAAATTCAGCTTGTTTTTACAACATTCTTTGGTTGCTGTGTATCAGTTACATTAGATAAGTCAGTAGCAAAAAAGAACAAGATTGAAGGTCCTAAACCGGAAGATACTCTGTGCAAATAGAGATTTCTGATGGCGTATTGTATGTAGATTCACACATCGATCATGGGCACTATAAGCTGTTCAAAATGTTTTTGAGAGGGATTGATGTGTTTGACTTTCAAATGTGATTCTTTTAGTCTTATGCATTGCACATTTTCAAATAGTTGTACTTATGTGGATGCTATACGTGACAGTATAATGTCTTTTTCCCTTGAAGACTTAATTTCGGAAAGATTCCATCTTTTTAAGTTTTATGCAAATGATTCTCTTTTTGTGAGTAATTTTTACAACTGCATCAACTATTGGCATTGATGATCAGCAGAGTCTACTTCCAAAATCATTACATTTCCTGATTCAATGTGGTATATGTCATAGGGGCAGTGTGAGTTTCGTTTGTTTCAAGAGAGTTGCTCTGATAACATGGCGAAGTTTGAGATCAGAAAGGGGAGTTACTTTTCTAATCTTGCAGCTCTTATGCAATCACTAGGGGGAGCAAGTCGAAGAAGATATCATGGATATGATTGACCGTGAGGCTGATGGTAGTGATAGCCTTGAAGGATTTGTACTTTGTCATTCAATAGCAGGAGGAACTGGCTCAGGTGAGATAAATACCTACTCATGGATGCCAGTCTTTTATATTAGAGTTTCATTCATGAGCTGGAGAGTTATTTGCTGCAATCTATGAGAATATGGCATTGTCGACCTTGTTGTGCAGGAATGGGCTCATACCTTCTGGAAGCACTCAATGATCGATACAGTAAAAAACTAGTACAAACATACAGTGTTTTCCCAAATCAAATGGAAACGAGTGACGTGGTGGTACAACCATATAATTCTCTCTTGACACTGAAGCGTCTGACTTTAAATGCTGACTGTGTGGTGGTCCTTGATAACACTGCATTAAATCGAATTGCAGTTGATCGCCTGCACATACCTAACCCAACATTTGCTCAGACCAATTCATTAGTGTCTACAGTCATGTCTGCAAGTACCACTACTCTCCGATATCCAGGATATATGAACAATGATCTTGTTGGCTTGGTGGCATCCTTGATACCCACTCCACGCTGTCATTTCTTAATGACAGGGTATACCCCTCTAACTGTTGAGCGCCAGGTAAGTTACAGAGTGCTTAAAGACATTCTTGAAGGAAGTGTGGTCTAGAATGGTGCTATTGCAATCATCTGGTTTCTTTGTCTTCATTGAAATAAAATTTTGTGTGAATATTATTGCCAGGCAAATGCAATACGTAAAACAACGGTGCTTGATGTCATGAGACGACTTTTACAGGCAAGCTTAATGAATTTGACCTTCATTTCCACTTATTAAGGTGGCATCAGTGAAGATTTGCTATTGTACTTTTATTGGAACTTTTGTGAACAATGCATGTCTGCTCTTCAAGCCTCTCCATATATAAGATGGTTGCTCATGGTGGCCATACAGGCAAAGAATATCATGGTATCTTCCTATGCTCGCACGAAAGAAGCCAGTCAAGCAAAGTACATTTCTATTCTGAATATAATTCAAGGTGAAGTGGACCCTACGCAGGTCAGTGCAGCCTGGCTTGGACTCATAACCCTTCTGCACATTGTGAATGTTACTTGATCTTTACTGCAGTTGTCTTGCACTAATGGCCTTCATCCGCTTCAGTTGAAGAAACTTAAACCAGCTTTTGAAAAGTGTTGATGAAATTAACACGATCTTGTCTGCTGCTGAGAAGGTGCATAAGAGTCTTCAAAGAATTCGAGAACGGAAGCTTGCAAACTTCATTGAGTGGGGCCCAGCTAGCATCCAGGTTTACCCCTTGGAACATCCACTTGTAGTATTATGGTTGATGTAAAGATGTAGGCTGTAAAACTAAGTCCATATAATCTAGTGGCTCTTGCCCTGCAGGTGGCATTGTCAAGAAAGTCTCCATATATTCAGACTGCTCATAGAGTGAGTTCTTTATGGCTTGCCCTACTCTCTATGGAACTACAGCCTACATACAAGTGGACATACTTATGTTACCTTCATTAATCCGAGAGATGTTATTTGACGTTTGTTGCAAATTGCAGGTCAGTGGCCTTATGTTGGCAAGTCATACAAGCATCCGCCATCTCTTCAGCAAATGCATTAGTCAATATGAGAAGCTTAGAAAAAAGCAAGCGTTTTTGGACAACTACCGCAAATTCCCAATGTTTGCTGTAAGTTCTATATGTAATCAGTATGTTTTTGCCACCACTTATCTTGGCTTCTGCTTAGTTCGCTCCGGAAAAGCAAACACTTAATACTCTGCTCATTTTGACCTATTGAAGATTTAAACGTGTGGAACTGTGAAACATTTGCATCATCCATTGCGAGCATTTATAAGCATCCAAAATGGATCATCTTACTTGGACATCTTTGGAACATTGTACTATAAGTGTGTAGTAGGACATGATAAATCATTAAGTACAGAGGGTTGGAATGCACTCTGAATCCTAAAGAAGGAACTATGCATCTGGTGCTTCAGATCACGGATTTGTGGGGTGAATTCTTTTTTTATGCCACATTGATACTCCAATTGTTAGAAGCATATTGAACTTAAGAAGCAGAAGGGAAGGGATCTAGCTCAATGACAAGATATCTCACTGTCTGTATCCAAAACTTAGTTATAAATCATTGGCTGATTGCCTAAAAGCTTACAGTTCTCACCTGATTTTGACAGCTACTTACTACTTTTGGTCTAGTCAAAAGATTAGAGCGAGGTGCTTTTGAATTTGGATAATCAATTCAACCAGCATCATGCTACTTGCTGAAAAATAAAACAAACTGGCCGCAGGATAATGACTTGACAGAATTTGATGAATCGAGAGAGATTGTCCAGAGCCTTGTTGATGAGTATAAAGCTTGTGAATCTGCAGATTACATCAAATGGGGGATTGAGGTATGGAAGCACTTTGGTTTCTACAGTAAAACAGCTTTACCATCTTCATTGTACCATCTTCATTGGTTTCTACAGTAATTCAATGACGTGATTTAGATGCTCTGGTTGAAGTTTTGTCATATGCTTGAGATGCTACAAATATTGAAGTATTTATAGCACTTTTTTGTTGACGATTCCATTACATTAAGCAGGACCGTAGTAAGGCTATGACAGGAGAGGGAAGTGGCACAGGAAATTTGGACTCCAGAATGGCAAGCTTGAAAACTTCATAGAAAAAGCAAGGTACTATATTTTTGTGATGAGGCATGTACTTTTCTGAAACGTTTGCATACTTGTGAATGCAAAGGGTGGAGTGCTTTAAGCTTTTGGGTAAAATCTAGGTTATGTGTTTTGCACTAACTGCAAAAGTTTCTTGGAAGGTATTTGGGAATCGTAAGCTAAAAGACATTTAAAGCCTTAACCTAATGAGCTTGTAGCAAAATGAAGTTGCAAGAGGTCCAAGACGCAAACAGCAGCGATGTATATTGTGCTGTGCAGTCCATTCTGTGCGTGGTTTCTACCATTGAGTTTAAGAGCGGCACGACATCCTATAGGTTGTTAACTTGTTTGTGTGCTTCAACCTGGCTAAGATTCTCAATCTGTTCCATGATGGATAAATCAAGTCGTACAGAACTTGACAGTAAAAATAATGCAAATCTAGTAGCATAATATATAAAATAAATTAGCTTTGATGTTCTTTGTTTTTAATTCTCGAAATGAATGCAGGGATTCAAAGAGAGCTACAAACTAAACTAGCTTCCTGAATCTTTTAGAATGTACATGGGGATTTGAACCACTTAGCTACGAAATATATAGTATGTTGAATTAAATGTGCCAGCTATATAACCATATGGAGAAGTTTCAAGTTTGCAAGAAATCATTTTTACTTTGGGTACTTACAGAAGTGTTGTTATTTTGATGCTAATTATGAAACCCTCCAAGTTGAAGCAAGGCTGAATGTAGCTCTGTTGTTAGTTTAAGCTCAAGCAACGTTCGTCAGAAGTGAAGGAGTTCTTAGTAGACATACCATGTGTTGCTGGCAACGAGCTAACCAGTAAAATTGCTCCATTGAACTTTCCTCATGTAACTTGGTAGCTCTAAACAACGAAGTATTTGTGAGCCCATTATGCTCTTTATCTCTCAATTATCATAGGACTCAGGAGGATGGAAATTCTTATGAAAACATCTGATTGCGTAGTGAACGTCAGGTGCTTTCATCTCACAGAAGATTGGGCTTCCAAACAGAGCCATAGATGCTCTTTATTGAAGCTTGATAGTCAGAAGTTGTGGTTTCGTGTTCTGTCTGAAAGTTGAAATAAGTTTGCACCTGATGGCATGCAGTGCTATGTCTGGCGTCAACTACATCTTTTTCATATGGGCTGTCGTCTGGCTGCTTGCAAACACTTGTGGCTCAATGATCATCTGCATCTAGGTGATGCTACTGTAAGAGTCCTCACTATGCTGTTAAGTGTTGTACAACAGCTTACCAAAGTATGTGCAACTAGTTTAAACAGCTTCCTGAATGTAAGTATAAGTGCTATAATCTGTGGATGTAACCTTAAGTGCTTTGGCAAGCCTGAAGAATATGCAGTGTTTGCAGGTCAACTTTGATGTCTCTATAGTCTTGGTTGCTATGGTGTGACTAAAAAAATGTATATATAAAAAGGTAAGGTATCAAGGAGACATTTTTTGTAACCAGATGAGTTGTATTCTCACAGGCTGAGCCTCAATTCCTTTCCTTTTCCCCAGGTTATTAGTCACCTTTTAAGTTCTTAGTATTGGATGTATTATAATCTATCATAAATCACTGGATGGTACTCATTTAGCATTCTAAGCAATTGTCTCAGGCATGTCTGCCTGCTACAAGCTGATCCTATTACAACCGTCTTCCCTTCTTGATTTTTCTCCGAACAAGAGGAGTGGGAGTTGTCCATTAATGTTGCAACGTTCTACGTAGCCATCTAGGGGAAGCAACACTGAGTAGGGCTCTCTCTACCTATTAAATAAAGGGGGAAGTCTGTTTTAATTTGTGTCGTTTATTTTGAAATTGAAATATTGAAATTTTGATTTCTCTCTCTCTCTCTCTCTCTCTCTCTCTCTCTCTCTCTCTCTCTCTCTCTCTCTCTCTCTCTCTCTCTCTCTCTCGTTTGGCAAAGAATAAAAGAGTAATTATGTTTCAAGGCCAATCTTCCAAAGGTGACAAATTGACTCAGGTTTTTTGCAAATAAACTTTTTGATTAATACAAATTACAAAGAAATAGACTGGTCTGATCTTCAATGTATTGGAGTCTTTTTAGGTCATTCTAAAGTATAGCTGTAACTTGGAAAATAACTCAAATGACTAGCAAAGATCACTGGAAGACCATTAGAATAAGTCTAGAGTCTAGACAATGAGTGAGAGAATGGGGTGCTATTGGAGTGACTGGTGCAGATAAGGATGAAACGTAAGGGCATCTAAGACAAACAATGGCACAATTGGGGGAGATGATAACGGAAATCCAAGGGAGGAGCTTTTGTATCTTTATTATTTCTATGAACAATTTGTGGACAAACTTAGGCCATAAGGCTAAGCCATTGTCTTGGCTTTAGAATTTGAGGGAACTTCATCGTAGGAAGCGCAGAAGCTTGCTTTGGCTTTTGATTCAGTTGTGTCTACTGTTCAATTCTGGGCAATTCTAGGAATGAGCCCTTTTCATTGTTGTGTTAGCCTATATATCTTGACCCCGTGAAAGCTTGTCTACGTACATTGCATCTTGGTTGATTGAAGATGGTGGTAGAAAAGTGAGACCAAATAAGATGCATTGTTTCACCATATTCTTCAATAAGGTACTTTAACATAATGTTGACATAATGGGGATGCTTGTGTTGAAATCCATGTGTGGATGTTCCATATGCTTAATTTTCAATTCAACAGTTAACATCCTTGGAGGAGAGACTTGGCAAAAAAGAAAATTGTTTCTCTGACCAGACAACCATATAGAACCATAGCCATTTTTGAGCTTGTGGGCTCCTAGTTGTCACTTGCCACATGAACCACTCTTATCTAGCTAAGATACTGTGCAAGCAAAGCTATGCATGGATAGATTTTCAACTGAGACCATACTTGTCAGTGCAAATATCCGTGTGAATACAACATGAAATTGTGTGGATCTTCCATGCAATCTTTGACAAAGGATATACTTGAGGGAAATAAATGACATCCCTGTGTATAAAACTAGTGGGAGCAACAACGGGGTAGAGAGAGAGAGAGAGAGAGAGAGAGAGAGAGAGAGAGAGAGAGAGAGAGAGAGAGAGAGAGAGAGAGAGAGAGAGAGAGAGAGAATGAATCAGTGAGGAAAATTTGGACTACATTGATGAGAGTACTGTCATTTCATAAAGTTATGTGACTTGTTCACTTCCAATGTTTTATTTTTGTTCGCTCTATATACATATTTTTCATAATTTGTAGATGAAATGAATGCGTATTGCATATATGAATTGAAAAAAACAAATGATGATTGTTTATTTTGCGTACATTAATCGAAAAAATTGCAAAAGAAACAAACTATACTTTGTGTCTCATTTGAAAAAGGTAATATGCAAAGGAAATGGATGTATTTCTCATACATGTAAACCCTTGATGTTGTAGGATGCTGAGATGAGTTCTTCTTTAAATATGCATGTCTAAAAGGAGTTGTAGATTAGATTTTAGCAATTAACCAATCACACGAGGACAATCAGATCATCTAACGTTGTTCAAAGTATTGCTATTCAAAAGACTTTTCCAAGTTTGATGGATCTTCAAGAGAACTTGGCATCGCCTTATTATCAGTGTAAACATACCTACTTGGGTAGGTATCTCACCTTAGACTCGAGATTTCTTTTTAGCTTGCACACCTTAAAAAAAAAAAAGTTTATAGAAATTTTTGTTGACTCAATGTTCGTTTGTGTTGACTCAATGCTCGATTATATGGTTTATTGTAAAAATATATTCATGACACTTCGTTATGAAAAGCAAAGAGTGGGATCGATTGAAGATACAAATAATAAACTTAGTAGTGTAGAATTGAAACAAATCTTGAATTTACATATCAACTTTGTATTACATTAGGGTCACCCAATCTACAAAAAAAAATACGAGTTGCAAATTAGATAACATTTTTGTTTACTCGTTGACTGACCAATGTTTCAACCTTGCATAAGACACTATGATAAAAGCGAGTTCGCCATTGAGATTGCGCTTTAGGATGCTCTTCCCATCTTCGCAATGCTCGCAAACGTATCTTTGTTGAAAGAACGCAACCAACGACTCAATCCTACTACGACTTATACAACTAGTGGCTGTGCTCGTCACTTGTACTCTGCTGCCGCAAAGCCAATAACCTCTAGCCAAGACAAGAAATCCAGATATTGCTTTTTCATTTATGTTGCTTTAGATATTGCTTTTTCAAAACAATCTTTCACCACACGAGACGTTTCCAAATCACCGATGTACAAATATGTAAAGCAGACAGAGGTGCATAGTGAGCACACGACACCTGGCTAGAATGAAACAAAGAATTCCGTTTGAGAATATGCATAGAAACTTCTTTGAGAAATCCTTTGTTCTAACACTACTGTTTTTGTGGGTAGATGTAGGTGAGCACATTTTTTTCAATTTGGAGTTTTTGTTGATAGCTAGGTTACATCGCTGAATTTTTTCGTTTAGTTTTTGCAAAATGTAGATATGTTGTAGCAAAATTGTCTCGTTTCCTTTAGCTTTGTTAGTTTGATACACATGAACCTTATTTGATATTCCAAAGTGATAGGAGGATTGGCAATTCTTTCATAGAGAAAATATAAAGGCAAGTGATACTATGTGACTCATTGTTTGGAAAAATATCTAATAAATTCTATTTTCATGTTTAAACATATAAGGTTTAGTTTAGGATTCTATCGATTTGAACAAAGCATTGAAGTGTGTGTTTATTTATTAGGGATGTTTGCACATAAGAGTAAGTTGAAGGTAGGGAAATGCTTCTTGGTTTCCAAGGGGAGGCTCGAACCTGGGACCAAAGAAACTTTGGATGCCAAGCCAACCAACTGAGCCAACCCCGTTGGGTGAAGGTAGGGAAATGACATGGTATGGATTGAAAAGCTTTCAAATTGGCAGGTAAGGATATGGGTCTTTGAATATTGATACCTGAAACTTGCATTTATAAATAATCAGTTAATATTGATATCTGACGGATATAAAAATTGACACTACTCCGCTTATAATCTGTGTAGTGCCCAGGCAATATTTGTCACAAAATCATATAATTGGGCTCATGATTGAAACTTTGCATTTTCTATATTAGTAAGGCCTTTAATTGTTTGTTATAAAACTCTAAAATTGTCATAAACCTTGATTTGGTGTGTATGACAAAAAGCTAATATCCCTCCAACATTCATC
This sequence comes from Diphasiastrum complanatum, assembly GCA_029204225.1. Taxonomy (NCBI): domain Eukaryota; kingdom Viridiplantae; phylum Streptophyta; class Lycopodiopsida; order Lycopodiales; family Lycopodiaceae; genus Diphasiastrum; species Diphasiastrum complanatum. The sequence continues at coordinate 68,210,432 of CM055092.1, read as the reverse complement.
AATTCTCTCCTTTAATTAAATAAAACCATTGCAAGTGGCTTTTCCACCTTTCAACAAGGTGGGATTCATTGATTGGTTGCATGTTGGGTTAAGAAAATGATATCAACATGATGATACTTCTACTCACTAGGAGGTCTCTAGACATTTCAATTACTTCCAAGTAAACATGAACTCTCATGCAATGGGATAGTGTAGTGCATTCTCCAAATTCAAATTGAGGTCTTGGCACTTACTTCCATGCAAGTTGTATGTGTGAGACTACTACTAATATGTTCGGGCTTAATGCATGTTATGAGATGCAATCATTTAGGAATAAATGTTTCATTAATAGCACATTGTTGCTAATCCAAAATTCACAAAAGCAAAGTAGTATGATTTTAAAGTACAAAGACGATGAGAGGGAAACAAAGTAGAAGTATCAAGGTGCGTTGTGTTGGGAATTCAAATTAGCATAAAGATAAGAAGGAAACATAGTAGTAAGTCTCAAAAAAGTAGCACAAAGATAAGAGGGAAACAAAGGGAATTTAATTTTCATTGTGTTGACCATCGAGCTTTGAAATTATTTTTAGTTTTCTGAAAATATTATTTTAATACAAGTATTTTAATATTTTAAAGCTTTTTGGAATGAAAATAATTGTATTATTATAAAAAAAATCTTACAATTACAATATGAATGTCAATTAATATTTAAAAAAAAAAAAATCTACAAAGATTTATAGAGATATTTAGAGTCTAAGTTTTGGAAATTAATATTTTAAAATATCATAAAACAAATCACTATTGCAAAATAAAATTATGAAACAAACCAAATTATATGATTTATAAAAAATATAAATTTTCTTGAAGAGAACTAGTTGTTAGTATTGTTTCAAAAAAAAATGCTACTTTGTTGATATATTTTATCAATTATGAAGTCTATCCATTTCATATTTATAGATACTGAAAGCAAAACACTTATTCATGAAGCATAGATCACATTTGGGATTATATTCTAAATCTATGCTAAATTTAGTTGAAAGAGTGTGAAAATTGTCAATTGGTTTTCTTTAGTTTGGCAATTTGAGATTAAATGGGGCCAAATTAGCAAATAAACTTCACATGGTTGGTTCACACGTGTGAAAATAAAGTCCATGACCAATTTAAAAGTTGGGTCCAAGTTCATTTGATTACTTAGTCATTAAAAGCTCATTTTTAGCTTTAATTTGACAGATTTGGCCAATATGACTATTTAGGACTACTTTTGAATAAGCTTGGCCAAATGACTCTACAGAGAGGAGAGAGAGAGTCATCACTTTCAACTAAAAATAGTAGGTAGATAGGTCATGGAGAATGGAGAACCTAAGTGGCATTCCACTTTTGGGAGGCTTGGAGTCAAGGCTATCTCATTATTTTTTGGTTTTCTTCTACTTATTAGAGTACTTGCTGTAAGCTTGATCAATCTCTATTGGATAGTGAAAAGAAATGTTCATGTGACGTTTTATGGCCTGTTTACAGAGAATTATTTTAGATATATTTGTGTTTTGATTTGCTTTCAATTCGATCAAGTTATGTTGAGTAGATCTTGATCAAATTGTTAATTCTATGTTATAAATTGTCTACAGATGTAAGATTGATTTTTGTGCATCTTCTATTGTGCTTAGGTCTATGTTTAGGATCAGTTTGGATCTTAAATTTTGACATTTAGGACATTTTTGCTCAACATGAACAATCTAGATCTCTTGTAAATTCCTTTTCCAACTCCTATAGTTTCGTATAAAAGTAGGGCCCTACTATTTAAGATTCAAACTAGCTCTTAGTTCACAAAATAGCCAAAAATTTCAATATAATGTTATCATGTGCTACTTTTAAAAGTTTTAAAATTTAAAATGTTTTGAAAATGAAGGCTTCAATTAAATGCTACCAATATATAAACAAGTATTGTTTCGAGCAAGGAAGACTACAACTTCTTAGCATCACCTTTTACTTGAAAAAGAGATGTTGACATTTGAATGCTTCCAAATAAAAATATTCAAATATCATATTGCACAAAAAGAAGAGACCTCTTGAAATAAATGACATTACATGATGCATATTTTGGACTCATTGTTGGTCTAAAAGCTACTAAAAAAAGACTTTGTCAAAAGGAAAAAAATGGGTAATTTGATTGATTTGAAATCATTGGACTTAGTACTAAAGACACAATTTGCATGAGCAAATGAGGTTATTTGTTGACACTAAGTTTTGTTTATTGTGTTGTAGAGTGGATGAAATTGTTGAGCATGTGTTTCTTTATTGCCACTTTTGTTATGGGATTGTTTGTAGAATGGTCTTTAGGTGGCAACTCGAATGTATTGAGAGAGACATCTTTCTTGGAATTATTGAACCTTTGTAGCTTGACATATCTATGTTATTTGAAGGGAATGGGATCTTTTGAAAATTTCCAATTATTTATTTAATGTTGGCGCTATACAAAAAGTAAGGTGATCTATATGTCTCAAGGCTTTCAACATGTTAAGAGATTAAAACATAGATTGCATGCTATTAGAATGAGAAAAATTGAATACTCACTTTAATGCTCAAATTCATTTGCAAATGACACCTCAGCTTTTAGGCAAATCATCACATAGCTTAAAGTTATGGTGGCAAAGCTCATAATATCAAAGTACCATTTCCAAATACCCGAAGTGATGCAAAATATGTGGGTGCCGTTTTGTGTGATTTTGTAGAATTTCAAGGAGATATTCTTGCTCGTAAAAAAATGCACCCGTGGTAAAGTGGAAGCATCATTTAATCATGAGGGTTCCACTGAATGCATCATTGCAATTAGTAATTACTGTCGTTAGCTTGTACAACATACAAGAGAAAGTAGAACTATATATGTGCATGCTGTATTGATCCAAATGTTCTATGTACACAACTGTCGAGTGAACGTAGGAAAAAACTACCTTGCCAAATCGTCTATCTACACAACTTTGGAGATCAAGTGCATGTAAATGCTTTTGCTAGCGTGTATTTATGTGCTTAGTACCTACTATGCACACAACAGTTCTGCATAAAAAAACGTGATTCATAGGCAGTTGATCAGGATAACTCCCAATGCAATCACCTCTCATTATCTCCTAACCGGACCGCAATTTATAAACAGACATTAAATGGTTTTGACAAGCTGGTAGTCATAACTACGCGAGCTCCAAGCCAATAGATCAATTTCCTCCGCTGAAGTATTTGTTAATACCCGGCATGATCTCTGGTTTATGGCCGCTCACAAATCTGCGCACTGCATGATCTTTGTATTGCTTTCCCTCTCTGTAGTTCTCCAGTAAGCCAGCTGCTCGGCCTTCCTTGTCGATCCTGATTCAATGCATACAATACCCGATAAAGCGTAAGCGTCACGGAAACTTGTTCAGGTACTTATGATCGTATGTAGTAGCAATATGACATTATCGCAAATGAATTCACATCGACTGTTGTTAGAATACCTGACATCGGGGTGACTGGAAAGATTGCGCACGATCATGAAACCGCATAGTCCGACTGCTGTACCGACTGTTAAAAACAGGGGATACACCTGCACTTATCAATCAATCTCAAATTTCTCAGTTTGAGTTGCATTTTTGCTGTGAAGCCAGCATTTTATTTTCAATTGAAAAAGAATACAGATTCTAACGAAGATTATCCAAAGGTTTAAATGACTAAAATATGTGCAACTGTGAATGCTTTCGCTCTGGCCCAGCCATTTTCTGAGAGAGGGCACAAAAGTGACAATGGTATGTAAATGCACCAAAACGTGACTACAAATTCAGTAGTACTATTTACTGAGAAAGTTAGAACAGTCAATTCAGGCAATGCATAATATTTCTGTCATTCCTCTTGGCTGATTTTGGTTGCAATGAATTAGCAGCAAAAGTTTATCCGATTATCAAAGTAGAAGTCCAACGCAAAGCAACGTTCTTAAACTAATTCAGGCGTGAGCAAACTCGCAACATTGGCTGACAGAAAAGAGAGCTACAAAATGCTAGCTAAGATACATGTGCGCAGATTATAGACTATCCAAAGACCAAAGACGACAAAATTCGAAATAATCTTGCCTTCTAGAAAAAACAATGTAACACTAAAAGTCTCGCCTCGCCCGCTGCTGAATCAGAAACAAAAAGCAAAGTGATAGCGCATCAGGAAAACCCAGATGGATCGCAACACAAACCTCAGGCTTGATCCATCGCTTCAACGGAGCAATAGTCGCCATTGCCAAGAGGAGGAAGAAGATTAATGCGAGTATATTGAGCCTGACGATGTCCTGTTTTTCCCTTTCTTGGTGTCTCTTGGACTTTGGTGGCTTTATTTTATGGAGATCCCAGAAGGCAGCGGCGGGCGCGACCAGAGAAAATCGCAAATTCACGACGGCGCGTTGCGCCGCCTCGGAAGCCAGCCAGTTCAACGTAACATTTTTATTTTTATTATAATATAGATATTGTGGAAAATGTTCGTTAATTTTACAAGGTTTATGACGTGTAGGCTCTTTGATATACAATCGTATTTCTGTATTTGATATACTTACCAATACCCATTTTTTTTTGCCCTGCCTTGCTTTGCAGGCAGGACTTAGCGGTCATGTTAAAGATTGACCTGCTTGTGTTGTGATTTCCATAATTTGCTTTTGGAGTCATAACGGACACGTGTTATTTTTTTATAGGCTCTGAACACAGATGTTTAGAGCCGTATTTTGGTACCTTCTAGGATGTCCTAGATTTAATTACCTACCAAGCAGGAAATCTTCGTACTTTCTAACTCCGACGTTGACGTTTCCTTGCAAGGAAACTGGAAACAGGTCAGCGACTGTCATTTCTCTTTGAAAACAGGTCACCGACTCATTTCTAATCGTTTTCAAAGGAGACCGATTCAAACACTAGCGCAAATTACGCCCGGTAGCGGGCACGAGCAGGCCCGCTACTGGCAAAAGTGGTGGTCAGTACTTACCTCGCCGCAGAGCGGCTCGGTAGATACTGACCACTCACAATGGCCGGTAGCGGGCCTGCTCATGCCCGCTACCTAGTACATATAAAAGACAAATAAATATTTTAAATTTGTATTTTAGGTTTTGCTGAGTATGACATGTGGCAGTTTTAAATGAATTGGCTATTTAATTTTTTTTCCTAAGCTATTGTTTTTTTTTTTCAATTTATATTATGGGGTTTTTTTGATTCCGTGTTAGTTGACACGTGGATTCCTTGTATCACGTTTCTTGCCATTTCCAGGGGCTTTGCTGTTGCTGCATGCAACGGTTTCTGTTGGAGACCAAGATTTGTTTTGTTTGTGTAGATGAAGCGAATGGCTGTTTTGCGACAACATGAAAGTGTTCATGCTGCAATCTCATGGTTTGTGGTTTTATACTAGTTTGAAGAGTTTTGCTGGTTGACCCCGTTCTTTGGAAAGAGTTTCGCTGTGAGCCGCTGTTGTGTAGTTGTTCTGATCGTGGGATTCTTATCTGCGTTCTGTTCGAAGATTTCTGTGGCTGTTTACAGCTCTTCTTTGTTCAAAACCTACAAAAATCTAAAACAGAAAAGCATGTTGAAGTCTTCAATGATCTTTTGAGTGTACTTTTGTTGGTGAAGATACAACTTACCACCTTCAAAGTCTCTCACGATCTGCAAGCCTAGATAGATTTTAGCTTCTCCTAGGTCAGCGATCTCAAATATTTCAGAAATGTCTCTTTTGACATCTGAAATTAACTTATCTCTTCTTGAGAAGATAAGCGTGTCATCAACATAAACAGCTAGAATGATTATTTCATTTTGGACTTGCTTGATATAGACATTTGATTAAGCAAATAGAGGTTTGAAGCCTATGGAATGTAGTACTTCATCCTTCTTTCTAACCATTGTCTCGTTGCTTGTTTCAGACCACAAATGCTTTTATTCATGTGACATCCGTATTCTGGATATTCTTGGTTTACAAAACCAAGTGGTTGGTCCATGAATAAGTCTTCTTCCAATTCTGCGTGCATGAAAGTAGTTTTCTCATCCACAATATGGATTCTCAGATCATGAGCCACTGCATACACGAATAACAAGCAAATTGATGTATGTTTGACTATCGGTGAGAAAGTAGCAGTGTAGTCGATCTTATACTTCTGTGAAAATCCTTTAGCAACCAACTTTGCTTTGTATATGATGTTTTCTCCATCAGGACCTGTTTTGATCTTATAGATCCACTTGCACTTAATTGGTTTTCTGCCATCAGGTATAGGTGCAAGTGTCCAAACATTGTTCTTGTACATGGATGACATTTCGTCCTCCATTGCCTGAATCTAGCGATTTTTATCTGGTCCATCTACAGCTTCCTCGAATGTTTGAGGTTCGTCAGAGAATCCACAAAATTTGATGGCTGTATTAAAAACATCCTGACCATACATTTCTGGTGGTTTTCGTTGTCTGTCTGATCTTCTCAGAGGTGGTTTCGAGTTCGATTTTGCAGGTTTCGAGTTCGATTCTGATTCGAGCTTTTTTGCTGGAATTCGAGCTGGCATTTCGAGTCTGTCAGGCAATCGATCTTGATCTCCCTCTGAATCTGGTCTTTTAGCTTCTGCTTGTTTTTCTTCTGTTGTCGTTGGTAGCTCATAATAATTTTTGAGAATCTCATAGCCGACTAGATCACTGTCTGCTATGTATTTCGTCTCATCAAATTTAACATCTCGAACAACTTTTATCTTGCCAGTTTCGGGTACATAAACATGATTATGTGACGAATGTAACTCGAATCCTACCAGAAAACCTTGTTCTGTCTTTTCATCGAGTTTCTTTCTCAGCTTATCTGGTATGTGCATATACAATGTGCATCCAAATGTCCGAACATGTCCAAGATTTGGCTTTGATTTCCACCATATCTCACGAGGAGTTTTATCCGGTATTCGAGATTTCAGAATACGATTCTGAAGATAATTTGATGTAGCCATTGCTTCTGCCCACAACTGTTTTGGTGCCTTCGCATGACCCATCATACACCTTGCAGCTTCCCCAGTGTACGATTCCTTCGTTCAGCTATTCCATTATCCTGAGGTGTGTAAGATGCAGTCTTTGTGTGCATAATACCTCCATCAGTACAGTAAGCTTTGAATTTGTTGGAAATGTACTCACCTCCACAATCTGTGCAAATCTGCTTCAACTTATTGCCTGTCTGCTTCTCAGCCCAATTCGTATACTCAACGAATTTCTCAAAAGCTTTAGATTTAGTACAAATAAAGTATACTACAGCGAACTTGCTGAAGTCATCAATAAGCGTAATGAAGTACTTTGCATCACCCAACGACAATACTCGGAATGGTCCACAAATATCTAAATGCACAATTTCAAGCACCTTAATTGCTTTATAAACATCCTTACCGAAAGGTGTTCTAGTCATCTTGCCTTTAAGACAGAATTCGCAGGTAGTTCGAATATCTCTACTTTTGATTTCGACTCCTTGAATTCTCTGACTTTTGTTGGCTTGATACAAGGCTTCCATGTTCCTCGAACAACTACAAGAGTTCTTCGTGAAGGTTACTGACATGCCTGTATTGACTATCTTAGCAATGGATAGAAGATCTTTATCAAGAGTAGGGACATAGAGAACTTCCTCCAGTTTCTTGTCTCCCTGATTCGTGTCTAGCCATGATACGCCAGTTCCATCAACCACATGTTTAGAACCGTCTCCAAGTATAATGAATCTCGAATAGTTCATCTTCTTGTACTCAGACAAAATTTGTTTCGAGAAAACAAAATGTGAGGTGGCTCATGAATCAAGTACTACTTCTCAAATTGAATCAGATGAACAACATAGATTAGTGCTAACATAACCTGCTGAATTCCTTGTTGCCCTGTCTTCTGTTGCTCTGGAGCATTCTGCTTTGTCTTCGACATAGTTTGAATCTGAAGGTTTGCTTCGATTCTGCTCCTTTTTGTTTCTGGAATTCTGATAACAGTCTACTGCTGCATGACCCCGTTTATGACAATGAATGCATTCAATCTTTGGATTTAGCCAACACTTTTCTTCTGTGTGACCTGATCTTCTGCATCTATTGCAGATCTTCTTATCACCAGAATTCTTCTGTTATTTTCCAGATTGTTGTTCATTAGTCTTAGACTCATTCTTCTTAGACGACTCCCTCTTAAACTTAGACTTCTTAGAAGATTTATTCTTCTGAGTAAATAGAGCATTTTCTGAATCACCATTGTCATCATAGCGTTCACAAGCTTCTACTTCCTCCTTAACTCCGTCTATTGCCTTTTGAAGCATCTTTCGCCAATAAGGTTTTTGTTGTGTGGAATGACTTGGGTAGGGGCTCAAAGAAAATAACTAAGTTGTTTTTCCTTAGAAATTGTATTTTCTGTACCAGAATTCTGCAAGGAAATAAACAGATCTTTAATCTTTCGCACAAATGTTTGAATAAATCAAACTAATATCAGTGTCTTTAATTGAGATTGTATTTGATCAAGGTACTAATAAAATAGTATTAGTTCCGATTGAATATGCATGCAAAAATTATATGCGGAAGTAAGAGACAACTTAAGACAATTTTAAACAATAAGAAACTATTGATCAAAAAACGAATTTTTATAACTCTGAATCTGATTCATCAATATACATCTCTTGCTATCTTATCTCACTGTTGTGTCTCTGATTGAGTGAGTGTGTTACAATGAGTAGTGCACATGTATTTATATTGCTACAGGACAGGTCTTTTGGCATTTTATTTACAGGTCTTTTGGCCTTTCAATGTTGTGACAATAGATATCTAACTGTTTACGACGGTTGATATTCAAATAGACGCTCTCTTTCCAAGCTCGAATAAATTCTGTTCGTGAATTATTTGTGACAGTCCATCTCTTTGTCTCAGCTTCGTGTTTTGCAAATTGTTCGCGACACTTGTCTCTTCGTGACATTTTCGTCTTTTGCGAATTGTTCGCGACAGATCATAATTTTTAAGAAGAAATCTAGAATATTTTGCAAACTGTTCGAGATAGTTTCATGATAGGTGAGCTTGAAGAACAGTCCAGATGATTTTGCGGATTGTTTGCGACAATTTCTCGACATATGAGGCTTGAACAAGAAACAAAATATTTAGCGACAAGATTCTGTTCACGAATCTTTCGAGCTTCAACAAGAAAGCCACGAGCTTCTACAAGAAACTGTTTCGCGAATCTTTCAAGTTGACTGCAAGACAAATTTCACAAATCCTTCGTGAATCTTTTTGAGTTGGTCACGAATAGAAATGTTTTGAGTTCGCGTTCATTTCTTTCTCATCCTTTGTCAAGTAAACTGCACGCTTTGTTGGTAGAATCAAGATCTGTTTGATCATTTGTTCTACATTCAATGCTTGAAAAACTTGATCGTTGTTTGAAAAACAATTATCCATCCCTACTATACTTGTATTTTGGTACAAAATTCACTTCATCTTGGCCATTGTTATCTTGGACCTGGTCAGCTGCACGTCAACAATGGTGCACTATTACTAAATTTCCCAACTGACTTGTCAATTCATGACGTTAGCACCTAAGTGGTTAGCATCACATTGTCAGAATGTGCTAAGTCCACCCATTTCAATGGAACTATTGTCTTGAACACAATGAGTACAAGGAAAAGAAATCCACAAAATCTGATTATTCAGGCAAAAAGAGCAACATGCAGTCAGGATCGAATTTTGGCTCTAGGTCAAATTTTGGCTTAGGGTCAAATTCAACTCAGGATCAAATTCTGGCTCAGGGTCGAATTCGAATTTTTCTTCATCATCCCAGCCGATGAAAAAACTCTTCTGCAAGTACTATAATTCATACTTCTAAATATTTCTAGATCTTGTACATATTGACCTTTGTGGCCCAATGCAGACTTCTTCCACAGGGAGAGCGTTTTATTTTCTGACTTTTATTGATGATTTTTCAAGGAGAACTGCTACTTACTTTTTGAAGAATAAATCCAATACTTTCAGATTCTTCAAGCAGTGGTTTTATACCAAGTTCAACTAATTGTAATGTTTACTACAAATTAGTGAATTCATCTTTCATTATCATTACATTATATGTTGACGACACATTATTATTTAGTAATAACATTGGAATGTTGAAAGATGTCAAAGAGATGTTGCTGAAGAAATTCAATGTGACAGATTTAGGGGAGGCCCATTTTTGCCTTGGTATATAGACTTTCAGAGATCATGATCACAAATTGATTTACATCAGTCATCAGAGGTACGCAATCTTTTATTCAAACATGAAATGGTCGCCTGTAAACCTACAAAAACTCCAATGGATTCAGGGTCGTGTTATGCTATAAATTGAAGGATTCAAAGGGTTTGGTCTTGACTTGTCAAGAGGGGTCCCTACTACTGCTCCTACTTCACCTCACCCTTTGATTTTTACTGAAGACCTTGATGAACACAGTGCTTCTCAATTAGAGTCTTTCTCACAAGAAATCTGTGATGTGGAAAATCAATCTGCCTTTGAATTTTTTCAAGCCAATAGCTGCCAAGTACCATAGGTACCTAGTCGTGTCATTGAGTTTAAATATGCAAAAACTGCTTATAAACTTTGGAGCCTTCCTTCTGTCAACTTCCTCTATTGAGCTAGTGGTTACATGAAAAAAGTATTATGAATAAAAAACTTACAAATGCCATTGATGAGCATAATTGGATTACTACCAATCTATATGTGAATGGTGTGGATAAGGCTCAACATAACCCATGTTTTATGTGCATCTATTTTGTAAGAAATTTGGCTTTGGTTAGATTGTGGAGTCCAGATTTTGTCCCGTTTCCAAAAGAAAATGATAATACACTAGACATGGCTATGATTAAGATTCGAGATACTTTTGCTACTAAAATACCTGATTTTCTAATAGGAAAAGAAGAATTACCTTTCTTACTTTGTACTTTCAAAGCACATAAAAATGCGTTCAGATGGATTACAAACGCACATGACTGTTATTTTTCTAAAGTGGCCACGTTTATTTTCGGAGCTCTTGGTATGCTGACTCCTCTCCTTATGGAGAGAGCAGGCCTTAATGCAACTTCATACTGGAGTATCCTAAATGTGGATACCAACCTATCTGGCAGTGCGATTCATCCACTGAATTTTATCTATATGTGCCTAACAAAATCACTTCGATGTGGTCTACTGACTTGTGAAATGCTATGAAAATATTCCTCTTAATGGTCCCGATGGGCTAAAAATAATAATACAGAGAATGATAGGGTATGCATTCAAGTCTTGTAAAAACAAAAAACTTGCCTATCAATGGAAATCGATTCTTAAGCAATTTGATTGGAAATGGGATACTAATCAAATTGATAATTGGACTGTGATTGACATGGAACCTTTTTGCCAATATAATGATATACTGGTTGACAATTGCATAGTAAGATTAGGAAACAAGACTTGGAAACAAGTCTATGGTATTCCTATGGGTTTTGCCTGTTCCCCTACATTGTGTAACTAATATTTGTCATTCTTTGAATTACATTTTATGAAAAGACTTGCCAGACTTGGAAAGGTGGAATACCTACGTGCTTTCAAGCATACTTTTCGTTATATTCAGGATATTTGTTTCATAAACAACACAAATGCTCTTGTATTTCTAGACAAGGAGCAACCTCGTGTCGATGATAATTCCTTATGGATCTATCCTTTGGAATACCTCACCATAGAAAATGAAGACGCTTCGGATAATACGGTCAATTTTTTGAATATTACCACTACCTTTGATTCTCCTTCAAGTAAATTTCATATGAAAAAATTTGACAAGCGAAGGGAACTTCCGCTTTCGTTTTTTCAATATATACACTTAACTTCCAATAGGTCGATTATGAATTCATATAAAGTTATTATCGCTCAAATTATTGCTGCCATGTACTGTTGTAGCGAACATGATACTTTTATGGATGAGGTCGGAAACATTGTTCTTGCTTTTCAAAGTAATGACTTTATGAGAGGAAGATTATATGAGATTATAAACAACCTATTCTTACACAATTTGTTCCTTGGACTCAAGTTTACTTTACCAAAAAATGCTAAATTTCTTTCGGTGGGCAGTTAGCACTCCATCTCAGGGTGCTAACTGCCCCCTGAGAGACTTTGCTAGCGGGTACGGTTGGTGGGGTTTCTCTCTCTCTCTCTCTCTCTCTCTCTCTCTCTCTCTCTCTCTCTCTCTCTCTCTCTCTCTCTCTCTCTCTCTCTCTCTCTCTCTCTCTCTCTCTCTCTCTCTCTCTCTCTCTCTCTCTCATAGGCTCTGTTACGTACATATATCGCTTTATTCTCTTCACAAACCTATGTGGAATGTAAATGTCGCATACTAACTTTATTTGCTAGTGGTGGCAAAAAAACGCAACGCCTTAATGAATCCAAATCTCTACAACTACGCCACGAAGCTCTGCATAAGCTCCGTGAAACACACTTACTAGTTGTGCATGCACTGGCAGCTGAAAAGGAAAGACACAAAGCATGGCACGATCGCAGATTACAAAAGAAGATCTTCGTTCCGGAGATCTAGTCCTGATATATAAAATCAAGGAGATCAAGGGAAAATTAAAATTCACAAGCGAAGGTCCTTAGCGGATCAAAGAAATTCTTAATCATGGAGCCGTGAATCTAGAGAAGCTAGATGGGACACCGTTCCGCCATAGGCATAGACTAATCGTTAATAAGCTATCACAATTATAGTTTGTGTATGAGCAAAATTTATAGCAGAATTAGATGCGATATTGTTATAGTGTAATCAGAGTAGACGCAACATATGTATTTTCATCATTAAGCAATACATACTACATTTGACAAATTTAACACATGACTTGTCTTACTTTTTTTATTCATGTTATTATGATCTGAATTTTGATAATTGGAAATAATGTGATCTACCTCTGTGAATGATAATGAGTTGTGTTGATGATAGAGTCGAAACTATCGTGCATCTAGAAAGGAGCATCAGGTCCCAACACCACAACAGTTGATGTACTTCATGAAGTCTCTACCTACATCCTATTAGCCAAGGAGAATGCTCATCCTGAGCTTATCAGAGATGACATTCGAACGAGCTGTCAGTCTTGTTGCTAGTGCAAGATTGATGAGAGCTGAACAAGAAGGAAGCAGCGACTAGGAGAAGGCCCTTTTCATGAAGGGAAAGAAAAAGAACAAGCCTTGATTCGACAAGGCTCATTCAAAGTCATCGACAAGAGGCAACAACAACAACAAGCAAACTTCTTCATGTGATCATTGTCAAAAGCTGGGACACACAGCTGACAGATGTTGGTTCAACCCAACGATCCCTTGCATGCATTGCAAGAAGAAAGAGCATTCAACATATGAATGCAGATACAATTAAAAAAAAGAACAAGACTGTTTACCGATTCCTCTGTCTGTCTATTAGTTCTGCTTGTTTGCTTCTTGTTACAGTTTATGCTACCTCCATTTTGGTTGTTAGCTGGGCATGTTCTTGGTCATTTCTATTTGGTTCAATGCCCAGATCATGCAGCAGATTCTCGGGGTTGTAGTATGGTTCAACCTGTCATGAATACTCAGATTTCGAACACTCTTGAAATCACTTGCAATCATTCTACCATGCAAGAACACCAAGAATGCCCAAAAACAACTCTGTTTGAAACACGGTTGGGCATTATTATGGCACTTAAAAACAGAATGCTAGAACAGATCATTGCAAAATGAACTAAAATCAGATCCTACACTACTTTACTTGCATAAATTGACAAAACAAGAAACAAAAACTAATCTACAGCATGTTAGCCTTTTGATTCTTGGACATCCCAAGAACATCAAGAACTAGAATGTTAAAAAATATTGCAAGATTTATGCCACATTTCTAGCCTATTTAGTTTACTTGAATGCCGACTCCTACATTAATCCACAAGAAAACATGAAATCTAATCCACAACTAGGAAAGCAAGAAAACTAATCCACTCTAAATCCACAACCACACACAATATGAATGGAAGGGCATGATCATAGGGGCATCACTCAAGAAAACCATCATGATCAAGGAGCTTAGTGTAGCATCAAACTCATGGGAAATCTTCTTATTAAGCATGGAGTAGATACAATGCAAAAAGCTCCTCTTCACAAAGAGGGAGTCTCTTAAATAAGCAAGAGAGCTCCTTAGGTGACATCCTAGTGGAATTTTCACATTTCACAAATTACAAGTGGAATATTGCTCTCCACTAGAGGTCACCATCAAAAGGCGGCTCACTCTACTTTCTTTAAGAGGGGTCTACTTGCATTTATTACATTTGCTTAGAAATACTAGTTCCTACATGGTCATTCCATCTTCCGAGATTCACCATGAGGCTTACACAGTTATTGCTTGTTATTACTAACTAGCATTTCTAGGCCTTCATACTTGGCTCTCAGTCTTCATTAGTCTCATCTTCTCAGAGACCTCCTCGATCTAAGGTGAGAGGTGCTCTTGAGTTGCTCTGTCCGAGTATCTTGGGAATTCATCAGAATCAGCCAACATCATCCCACCCCTAATGTGTTGCAGGACCCACTACAACTCATATTGGACGATGTCGCTCTGCTTTGCATTGGCATCTTCGATCGTCACTTGGAAAAGCGTAGATCCTCGTTCGCTTACATAAAACCAAGTGCTTATTGTCGCTAGTCTTTATCACAAAAACTGTTTTTCACAAATTGCCGCATTTGGATTAGAATGTCTTATTGCTGTAATGGGTTGACGTTCTCAAAATTTGGAGAGCTCTCAGCAGCTTCACAACTCTGCATACATGAGTGCTTTCCATGTGTCTCTTTGTTTAGTCACTTGTATCTGCCATTGACGGTTTCATCTTTGGTTCCTTGGCAGATTCTATCTTCTGGGAGGTCTGTATCCTCCATTTGCCTCTGGGTGTTTCCGTGGTTCTTCTCTCAGTTGAAGTTCCAGTCTCAAGGAAAACCTTTGATCTGCAGGTTGCACAAACTTTGATTATCAGTATCAAGGGGATGGATTCATAAAAAATTGGTGGTAGGAACAGTTTTGGATGGGCGGTTTGGTAACGGTAAGGAAACATGATGAAGGCTTGGTGGTAGGGTGAAGGAACTGATAGTTCTACAGTTGCAGCCTTGGACCCTTGCAATGTCGAGCTTCGACCACCACTTGCTGGATGAGGAGCTCGCTTTATTTTCCAGGTTCACGGATGTCTTCATCTTTCATTTTCTGCAACTCTTTCTTTTGATCCGTTACTTTTGGATCTCTTTGGGCTTCATAAGAGGGGATTCAACTATCATTACTCCAGAGAGTTTCTTTTGATCAAGATCGATCTGACTCATCTGTTGCTTAAGTTTTGTCCTTTCCTCCTCAGCTTCCTGGATCTTTTTTTTTATTTCTTCTAGCTGCTTCGCCTGGTCTTTTTTGGCTGAACAACCAATATAGGTGGTAGTTGGTCTCCGCAAGACACTTGCAATGATCTATCAGCTGCTTCGGTAACACTATAAAAAATTGAAAATTTCTCAGAAGAACAGTAAATTGATGATAAACAAATAGATGGAAGGGAGGGTGGTAGTGACAATGGTAGATGGTGTGGATAGACATGCGAATGGGCGCAGAAGTATGGCAAGAGGTTGGTTGAAGAAGGAGACTGATTTTCCAATGCTTGTATTTCCCTTTCTGAAGGATCTTCATCGTGACTGGGGTACTTCTTCTGATTGAGTCTTTTTGGATTACCCATCTGCCTTCTTTAGCCTTGTCTTTTTCATATTAGACTTGTGACCTTGGCTGTCGATCTTGCTGATGTTTTTGCTGGCAGCGCAACTGCTCCAGTGGATCCAAGCAAATCCACTCTCTCTCCCCCCCCCCAAAAAAAAAATCTGTTGGTGGGGATGTTGTTGCTGGTGACTGTTCATGCTCAGGATTGGATTGGCGTGTGGAACACGTAGTTGAAACTCGTTGAACATGCGATTGGACTAAAGATTGAACAAATTTTAACTAAATTTTTTTTTTTCTTTAGTTGTCTCAAAGAATAATATGGCAATGAGATGCAGGAATCAACTCTAAGTTGACATGGATTTTTCATATGTCGCAAAAATCCTAAACTGTTGTACAAGGGAATCTGAAGATGGATAGATGAATGAAAATTTGTTTTGGAGATGCTCTATAGAAGACTCTTGTGCAATAGCTATTCCTCATGCAAAAATCAATCACACCAAATAGGTGAAGAGAAACAAGAAAATAAACAAACGTTACAGAGAGTGAGAACTGTATAGCACTTGTCGAACAAAACTTGCATTCATCAACATTGATAATGTACCTTGATAGTTGCAATATTTCAGCTGTTTTGTAGAGTAATGTGACTTACTCTGACAGGCCCTTGTCAAAACAAGACATGGTTGGTTACACTAAATCTACCATCATTGATAGCAGATGTTGTAAGATATAGCTTGAGATGCAGGTATGGTTGTCTGAACAAGAGATTCGAAACCGAATATCTACATGGATTTCCGAATCCTAGATTTATTGTGGATTGGCAAATTGGAAATCTTATCAGCATGTGGAAAGACAAATAGATTTGAGGTTGTAGAAGGGGAGAGAAACTGTCAATTCCCTGTAGAGGTTGCTCTTGGTTGGACATTGTAGCAGATGACGGAATATTGGTTTCACTTTCTTTCGACAAGGACTCATTTCATATTAGTGTCTTTTTGCATTATGAAACTAGTGTATTGGATGATGATATAGAAGTTTACAAGAAACTTCTCGATTGAGCAGCAGGTTTAACTGTTGGTTGCTATGGTGCTCATGTTGTTGACGTGAAGATCCTATTGTGATTCATAACTGACGTGACGGGCATGTAGGATCTTAGTTGATTGCTTTGGACAGTATTTGAAATTGTGTTTTCGGATATAGTCGGGACACTCAGCATGGTATTGGGTCTTAACTGGACAATCAACCATGAAGTGGCTGGTTTCACCATAGATGGAACATTTGGTGTGCAGTGGCCCTTGTATAACGGCGTAGCCATCTTGTATGGCTAGTGGTTCTGGACTTTCCGGTGGATATTCATGATAAGGCAAGGCATTTCCAGATTGTGATGGGTGTTCTTCATATTGTTGAATTGTATGTGCTTGGATAGGTCGATATGAAGGACAAGCATCAATAGGATGCGTATCTCGGTAGTGTGGGCACCATATTGTTTTTCATCTATAAGGTACCTGTGCAGGGTTTGACTGACCAGACATACTGCTTTGGGTAGCTTGAAACTCATTGGTGAGTTTCTCCATCTGTAGTTGATGTTGCTTATTAAACAACTCCAACTAGGATTTCCAAAGCTGCTCTCGGGTATCCTCGATCGGCTTCGACTCCTGGAGAGGAGCACGTGGTGCTCGTCTTTCCCTGGATTCATCAATATCTAATCCTTCGTCTTCCTCCTTGATGGCACCAGACATAGCTAGTTTGAGGCTCATATATTCGTCATTTGATTTAAGCTCGCGTCTAATCCATCTTGGAAGGCTGACTAAAAACCAGATGATGAGCATCTGTTCAGAGGGCTATTCCTGTACTTGACTTTTGAGGCATTTGAAATGCTTGATATAGTCTCGTACACGTTCATCCTTTGCCATCTTGATGTTACTAAATTTGACAAAAGGACTCTCGATCAAGCGAAAGGGCTTAAAACGCTTGATAAAGGACTCTTTCAAGATTGACCAGTCTGTCTTATCTTCACAATCAAGGTTGAAAAACCAATCACGTGCTTTAGCGATCATGGTCATAAAAAATAGCTGGACCATAGCATTGGGAGATGTTTCGCCATACACATCACATGCATTCTCAAAGATTTGCAAAAATCTTTGAGGGTCCGAACTACCGTCAAACTTTGGTAGATCTAGCTTGGGTGTACGTCTTTCAAAATGAGCATGGTGGGTAGCAAAAGCACCATTAAGGTTGGTTATGACCTGGGAGGGGTCAGCACCATAAGAATAGACTCGTGCTCGTGAAGACTCAGCTCTATCAGATTCTTGTCCCTCGAATGGGTTTGTGAATGGCTCGTGTATTTGGGCCCGCATTTGGTAGAACCTATGACGTCTGATTTGTTCAGCTACAGGGGACCTGATCTCATATGGATAATCTTCTGGGATTTCAGGATCTGTATTGTTGGCCATTGGGTATTGTTGTGTCTTTTTTGTGTTGGGTATGTGTTTCTGGTGTTTTTGGATTTTTTAGGGTTTTTGGTGTTTTTGAATAGTTTAGGATTTTTGGTGTTTTTGGATTTTTTAGGGTGTTGAAGGAAGTGAAGGTGGAGACTCAGTATAAAAAGGGCTTTCTATTGGTATGAGTTATATTTTTTTGAAATTTTTTTTTTGGTGTTCATGCCATTTTTTTTTTCAGTCTCGAAGGTGTTGGGAAGATGGTGGTTCGGTCGAAATTGCAATTAGAGATGTTGATCAAAAGTTATGGTCCGATCGAGATGGGTTTTAATTGCTCCGGTCAAGCTTTGACCTGATTGCTTCGGTTGAGATCTGATCGAATCCCTCCGGTCGAGATTTGATCGTTGCCTTTGGCTCCGGTCGAGATTTGAATGGGCACTTCAGCTCCGGTCGAGATCACTTTGGCTCCGGTCGAGATTTCAGCGTGCACTTTGGCTCGGGTCGAGATTTGAGTGGGCATTTCGGCTCCAGTTGAGATCTGAGGGGGCACTTCGGCTCCAGTCGAGATTTCAGCGGACACTTCGGTCGAGATTTCAACGAGCACTTCGGTCGAGATTTCAGCGGACACTTCGACCGAGATTTCAGTAGACACTTTGGTTGAGATTTCAGCGGACACTTCGGCCGAGATTTCAGCGGACACTTTGGCTCCGGTCGAGATCCCAGAAAAATGCTTCGGTCGAGAATCCAGAAAAACATTTCGGTCGAGATTTAAGATGGGCCTCCGGTTGAGAGTTTATTGAGGTCTCCGGTTGAGATTTTACTGAGGTCTCCGATTGAGAGTGAGGTGAGGCCTTCAGTTGAGATGGAAGCTGTGCCTCCGGTTGAGAGTGAGGTGAGGCCTTCGGTTGAGATGGAAGCAGTGACTCCGGTTGAGATTTTAGCTAGGCCTCCGGTTGAGAGTGAGGTGAGGCCTTTGGTTGAGATGGAAGCTGTGCCTCCGGTTGAGATTTCAGTTGGGCCTCCGGTTGAGAGTTTATTGAGGTCTCCGGTTGAGATTTTACTGAGGTCTCCGGTTGAGAGTGAGGTGAGGCCTTCGGTTGAGATGTAACACATTAGTTAACACACAATCGTAGAGTTAGGATGATACTATCCAAGAACGGCCCTATAATGATGCTATTCAAGAATGTGGCAGACTGTAAGTGTCAGACTACATATGATGGCAGATCCAGATATGGATGATGTTGTTTATGGAGCGGATCATAATAGAACGTTGGAATAGAGATAAAGTAGAGATGTGCATGTGTTCAAGTGACAACTGGTGCCAAATATTTACCGATTCCTCTGTTTGTCTAGTAGTTTTGCTTGTTTGCTTCTTGTTACAGTTTATGCTACCTCCATTTTGGTTGTTAGTTGGGCATGTTCTTGGTCATTTCTATTTGGTTCAATGCCCAAATCATGCAGCAGATTCTCGGGGTTGTAGTATGGTTCAACCTGTCATGAATACTCAGATTTCGAACACTCTTGAACTCTTGAAATCATTTGCAATCATTCTACCATGCAAGCACACCAAGAATGCCCAAAAACAGCTCTTCTTGAAACACGGTTGGGCATTATTATGGCACTTAAAAACAGAATGCTAGGACGGATCATTGCAAAATGAACTAAAATCAGATCCTACACTACTTTACTTGCATAAATTGACAAAACAAGAAACAAAAACTAATCTACAGCATGTTAGAAGTCCAAGAATCAAGAAACTAACCAGCCTTTTGATTCTTGGACATCCCAAGAACATCAAGAACTAGAATGTTAGAGAATATGCAAGATTTATGCCACATTTCTAGCCTATTTAGTTTACTTGAATGCCGGCTCCTACATTAATCCACAAGAAAACATGAAATCTACTCCACAACTAGGAAAGCAAGAAAACTAATCCACTCTAAATCCACAACCACACACAATATGAATGGAAGGGCATGATCATAGGGGCATCACTCAAGAAAACCATCATGATCAAGCAGCTTAGTGTAGCATCAAACTCATGGAAAATCTTCTTATTAGGCATGGAGTAGATACAATGCAAAAAGCTCCTCTTCACAAAGAGGGAGTATCTTAAATAAGCAAGAGAGCTCCTTAGGTGGCATCCTAGTGGAATTTCCACACTTCACAAATTACAAGTGGCATCAAAAGGTGGCTCACTCTAATTTATTTAAGAGGGGTCTACTTGCATTTATTACATTTGCTTAGAAATACTAGTTCCTACATGGTCATTCCATCTTCCGGGATTCACCATGAGGCTTACACAATTATTGCTTGTTATTACTAACTAGCATTTCTCGGCTCTCATACTCGACTCTCAGTCTTCATTAGTCTCGTCTTCTCAGAGACCTCCTCGGTCTAAGGTGAGCGGTGCTCTTGAGTTGCTCTGTCCGAGTACCTTGGGGATTCATCAGAATCAGCCAACAAAGACTGAAAAGGCCAATATTGCAGAATCGTCGAAGGATACGGATAGGAGCGATGAAGCCTTCATGATATTCGATGAGGCTTCGACAACTACACACATCATGACTACAATGTAGTCATCGACTCAGGAGCAATTTCACACATCACCTACAACAAAAATGTCTCGACAAATCAAGAGCAGTGATACTAGGGGACGAGAGCCGACATGATGTCAAAGGCATCGGATCCCTACAGCTACGTACATTGTCGAGACAAGCAAAGCTGCCAAGAGCACTCTATGTACTCTCACTGAGAAGAGACCTTCTATCAGTCTCGAAGACGGTAGATCTCGGAATTCGAGTCCTGTTTGATGGCAATACATGCCGGATGATCGAGCAAAAATCAAACAAGTTGCTGATTGTTGGGTCAAGAGAAAGTAACCTGTACTAGGCAAAGATTATCAGCAGCTATGATATCATACTTAATGCATAAACGAAGATCAACTCTGGCACAGAAGAATGTACCATCTGAACATGAGAAGCCTCTACGACATGAGCAGGAAAGACATAGTCACAGGTCTGAAGATATCTTGACCCGACATCGACTTCTGTAAAGCCTGTTAGAAGGGAAAATAACATCGAATTCCTTTTGTATATGAGGGAAGAAGAGCCAAAGAAGTCCTTGAGCTCATCCATTCAGATGTCTGCGGATCAATGAAAGTAGATTCTCTCTCAAGATCGAGGTACTTTCTAACATTCGTCGATGATTACATCCGGATGACAACGATCTACTATCTAAGAAAGAAATCTGAAGTGTTTGACTCTTTCAAGAAGTTCATGGCATTTACAAAGAGACACACTTCTAAGAAAGTGCAGACCATCAGGTCTGACAATGGTGGTGAGTACAAGAGCAAGGAGTTCTCAGACTTCTGTCAAGAACAAGGAATAGAGCATCAGTTCACTCCTGCATATACACCATAGTACAATGGTGTTGCAGAACAAAGAAACATGATGCTTGTTGAAGGATCCAGATGCATGATGGCACAGGCTCAATTGCCAAGTCAATTTTGGGCTGAGGCAATAGCTGCAACTGTACAGTTGCAGAATAGATCAACAACAACAACCTTGGAAAGCAAGACACCGTATGAAATGTGGACAAGTAAAAAGCCTGATCTGTCGTATGTACGTGTGTTCGGATGTGCAACATGCACATTCTCAAAGAAAAAAGAAGCAAGCTCAACGAAAAGTAGGAGCAAACAACCATGGTCGGATACTCGAATGGATCATAGATCTACAGGCTCTACAACCCAACCTCAAAGAAGGTGATAACGAGTAGAGACGTGAAGTTCGATAAATCTACGTTTCTTGGATTGAAGAAAGCTAAAGGCCATGAGATCTTCACACTCTACCAATTCAAGAGGGAGATCAAGGATCTTCAAGATATCTTGATCAATGAGGAATATAGGCTTTGAGCAAGAAGTGGATCTACATCGACACTTCAAGAGGATGCTATGTTCACAAAGGACAAATTCAAGGGCAAAACCAAAAGTAAGTGGTCTAAAGGGCAAGATCAAGTGGATGCTTCTTCAACTGGCAAAAAGAAGGATAGATCAAAGCTCAAGTGCTTCTATTGTGGCATCAAAGGACACTTTGCAAGTGATTGCTACAAGAAGAAGAGAGATCAAGCATTAGAAAAACTTAGAGCCTGACGAGGGCCTTTGAAAAAGATGCTTTTTTATTTTTTTTCTTATTTTCGTTGCCATGTGGACCAATTGAAACCTTAGCTTCGGGGTTCTACATAACGTAGAATTTTCCAAATATAAATAAAATAAAGACTTTTTACATATATTGCTGTTTCGTCGAGCAGCATGTGGAAATGCTATTGGTTGACGAGGCCTGCCTTTCTGCTATTGGTTGAACTTATGGATGAAGGTTGGGACAAAAGATCAGATGGAAAAATAGAATGCAGAATGAAATGAACTACAAATGAATAGAATATTACCTTTTCAATATCTACATCCGTTTGTAAATTATACCATTCAAAAAATAGCTTCATATTGTATAGGATGAACCATGCACAACTAAAAGCGTCATTCTGCTGTACACACTGCATATAGAGAACGAAAATTAGTAATATTATGATAGAAATTTTATTTATGCTATGACGATACATTTGATTTAAGAAAATGAATACATGCATATCAGAGATAAATTGAATATACCTTCAGAGATTTGATGGTTATATCTCCAATTGAAGTTGCCGTTGTCGGTATTTCCCGGACGACATCATGAAGTAGAGAATCAAATTCTCTATGTGTATTTGCAGTTGAGTTTAATTTACACATAGAAAATTTGATACTCCCTCATTTATCTTTACAAAAAGAATGTTTAGGCTCCAATGCCGACTGCAACAACCAAGATACAAATATTGATAAATTTATATTTATAAAAAAGTTCCATTCTTATTAACGCAATGAGGCATGCAATAGTCCAGAATAAAGCAACAAAAACAAAAGAGCAATCCTTACTTATTTTCATATGGAATCAAATAGAATTTTGCCATAGGACTGCACTCGATAAAATAGACAGTCTTCTCAAAATTGGCTTCTTTCGCCTTTACCGCTCCCATGAAAAATGGAACAACAAAAACTGTACCATGGGAATCGAAACTAATACTATTATGCAAAAATGAAACACCGGCCTCTACTATTGCATCTGAAAATTTTGAGGTCTTATCTTTAAGCTCGGCACAAAATCTAGGACCTAATCTAAAGCTTCTACGTGTATCTGGAAGGAAAAAATCAAAAAAGTTGTCGAGAAGATCAATTTTGTTAGCTAGGTAGGTCTCGTATTGATTATAATGGTCAGAATAAAAAAAAACCTGGGCTGGATCGTATGGAATTCTCACAAAAAAATTATGTACAGGAGGGGTAGAAAGAGAAGTGGAAACAATATTTACAGATTTTTTTGTTATTTTGTCTAGCTCCTCTTGGGTAATCAACAATTTTGGTGATGAAACCTGTTGAGGAGCTGGACGAATAACCGGAGGAGGACTGGGTGAAGATTCTCGATCTGAGTTAGATTCTCCAGCATCTGACTCAGAGCTTAGGATGACACGAGGTCTTTTGGCAGGGATACGTCTAGGAGGAAGGGAAGCAGCTAGCCTTCGAGATCCAGCCTTCTTGGGGACAACCTACTTTCTCTTCCTCCTAGAGGTAGTAGGCACGTCGGTTCTATCCAGAGGTAGGTTTCTGGAGGTGATGGCATTATCTACATGCAGACCAAAATATCTGTCCCGAAGCCTTTTGAGAATGACGAATTCCTTTGGCATGATGGTGACACGCTTACCATGCACTGCCAAAAGACAAGTATCCTCAAAAAATTGGGACAAAAAATCTTCTGTAGCACCTTGCAAAGCCTGCATGGCTGTCACGACAAAACGAACATCAAGCCCAAGTGATAGAGTGACATTTCGGACAGATCGGCCGAAAGGAGCTCTGGGGATCAACAATTCAGTTGATTTCTGGAGTTTTCTGATCTCCGTAAGCCAGACCTGCTTCCTGCCATGCCTACGGCCAGTACCAGGGGGAACACGAGAATGAGATGGCTGTACAGTGGTGATGGCACGGGCAGTGGATTTAATCCTGGCCATCATTCTCGGAAGAAAAAAATTAACAAAAAGAAGTTTGAAATAAACAAAAGTGGATCAAAACGAAAAAATTTGCGACGAAAGGGAGCTTGAGATCGATACCAGCACTGAATATCGGTTTCGAGCACAAGATCTACAGAGATTATACGCAGAAAAGAGATGTGCGCTCAAAAGCGATATCGCACAGCAGGCGGTATCGGACTCAAGCGCACTATGAGAGAGCGGAAGCCTGAAGGATGAAAGAGCGCGCTTGAGAGCGATATCGGGAGCTAAAAGCGAGAATTTTGTGAAAAAAAATGAAAATTTTGAGGGCTTATATATACGAAATTTTTGCACGTGTGAAAAGATGGCCGAGACACGTGTTGTCAGATGATTAGACCACGTGGAATGTCCATACTGATTATGATATACCAATTATGAGGCCACGTGGGCTGAGACACGTGCGCGAATCCCTGATCGACGCGTGTCATTTTCAGACGAGACAGATGTCAGATCTATCCTTTTAGGTACGGCGCATTTATTTTGCCAATCAAAAGTCAACATGTGTTCCTTCGCTACTTTTCCACGCATGCGAAATAATTTTTATAAATAGATCTTTTTGGCACGGATTCTCACGCAAATTCACGATTGCTTTGCCGGATATCAATTTCAAGCGCGCCGCTTGCTCTCATTACAACTCGTTGGCTATTATGCGCCTGGATCCGATACTGCATCGTATGGTATCGCATTCAAGTGCGTCTTGCATACCTTTTCTTTTCTGGTCGTTGTTTTTGCGCTCGGATCCAATACTCCAACTTCAAAGCGCTCGTTGATTGGACGTGGTTGTCGGTCCAGGGGTTTGCGCCTGAGAGTGATATCATTGTTTAAAATGTCTAATTTTGAATCCAGTTTGTTTTTTTTTTAATGAATTTTTGGGACACGTGTCGTTTGATGATTAGTCCACGTGGAATGTCCGTACTGACAATGATGACCAAATTATAAGGACACGTGGGCTGTGACACGTGCGCGAATCCCTTGACGATGCGTGTCATTCTCGCACGTGACAGATGTTAGATCAATCATTCAAGATACGATGCATTTATTTGGGCCAATCACATGTCGACACATGTTTCTTCGCCACTTCTCCACACTTGCGAAAATTTTAATATAAATAGGTATTTTTTGGCTCAGATTTTCACACAAATTTATGATTGGTTTGCCGGATATTGATTTCAAGCGCGCCGCTTGCTCTCATTACATCTCGTTGACTATTATGCGTCTGGATTCGATACTGCATCCTCCGGTATCGCATTCAAGTGCGTTTCGTATCTCTTTTCTTTCCTGCTCATTGTTCTTGCGCTCGGATCCAATACTCCAGCTTCCATTATCTCTTTCGAGCGCACGTTGCCTGGACTTGCTTGTCAGACCTGGTGTTTGCGCCTGAGAGCGATATTTGAAACTTCAGTTCTGTTATTTTTGTTTAAAATGTCTAATTTTGAATCCAGTTTGGTTTTTTTTTTTTAATGAATTTGGTATTACTGATAGGTTGGACTATTTCAAATCTCTTTTTTCTCCTTTTCTTTTTATTCTACCTTCTATAACTGAGGGCCCTGGTGTGGAGGCATTTTCTGAGATATATCTCAGATGTAAGTCCCTGTTCAGTACTCCATTATTCAGGTCTCAGAATAAGACATGATTCATTATCAGGACTTGGTGGCACTCGACAAGCATATCTATAAAGCTAAGATTGACAAAATGTCTACCAAGTTACATAATGATTTCAAGTCTGTAGATGAGTGCCCAATTCATAATAAAAATGTAGATTTGTTGATTTTCAATCTGCTTTTGTTTTTTTTTCTTTTGTTAAATATTTTTGACGATTCGGACTCTGTGTCCTCCACTTCTAAAGCAACTTCTTCTAGTGGTACAAAGTCTGAAAAGTCAAAGATTGTAGATAAAGAAACCCTTTTTTTATTGATACGAGTATTAATTTAGATGATTGTTCTGATTTTGATCCTGCTCAAAATAGCTCTACCTTTATAGGCCCTAGAACACCCACCACCCTTTCTCCTTCTGATAAATGTTTGATCACTTTGCCTACTTATAATATAGATAATAATTCCTTTTTGACAATATTGGATCTTTTTGACTTCACTGAAGCTGAGACTCTTTGCATTTTGAGCAAAGAGCTTGATGAATTTCTGGATATTATTGATTTGATGCTAATGATCTTCTCCCTAGTGTTGACGATGTACATAACGATAAATTTTATTCAGGGAAAGATTGCTTGAAAATGGCTGTGGAGGAAATGCGCAACAAAGAAGATGATCTGCCTTCTGAGGAGGAGTTTCTTAGAATCCAAAGTCAATTTGGATTTCCACAGCCAATTGTCTATTCACCAACAATATTGACATCGAAAGGTGGACATAATATTGATGGTGAGACAGTAATCAGAGAAGACAAAGTCGAATGCGTAAGTTTTGTCTCTTATCAAGTATTAGTAGATTTTTTATGTCAGATTATATACTGGAGCTTACTTTGTTTTTTATCATTTCAGGAAACAATTTTCCTTGATGATTTTGCAATTCGTTGAGGAGGGCAAAGATCTTTTGCGGGAGAATTTTCAAGAGATCATGCACTCGGGCACTATGTAAAGTCTTTCAAGAATAACGAAATAAGTGTTGCCCATTCAAAGTTTCATCAACATGGTGAAACTATGATTATGGCAATCAAGGCACTGTCTCATTTTCTTGGAGGATATAATTTTAATAAAGTGCATAAAATAATTTTTGTAAAGAAAACTATTGCGGTTAAAATTTTAGGATATGGACCAGTGAATTCCATGTTCAGATCATCTCATTTTGCAGTGTATACTGCTTACGTTGATCTTAGTAAGCATGAAAACTATGAGCTATTGGATCCATACGAAAGAAAATAATTGTTGCATTATTCTAAGTTGCAACTTTCATTTGGAAAAATATCGGAAGCAGATTAGATACTGCTGAATTGTACTTTGTAAATATTTTTATTTAATATACAAAATTATATTGTGTGTCTATAGCCTACTGGCTTGTATAGATTTGCATGCTTTTTGAAATTTTTTATAATCCGTCGATTTTGTATTATGAAGAATTTGGATTCTTCTGTAAAACCATTGGAAAAGTTGTAGTATATAGCTGTTTTTTGTGCTAGTCCCGCCATGTTGTGTACTTTTATGAAATGCCGCTCTTTCCATTCCTTGCGATGACCATATGCTAAAACTTCCACTATTTCTTGCAAAGAATGTCAAATGATGTCGTAATATGTGCTGCATGTCATAAAAACACAATCTAAATCAGTACCAAAAGTATCTAATTTAATTGCACATATTTGTCTATGGTTGTGTAAAATCAAAATCTTACCATATAATGTGTTATATGATCAACACCCCATGCACTCTGAACTGCATCCACAAATTCATTGGTTGTTTTCTGTATCATTTGAACATCAGTATTTGAAAATTTATCTTTTCTCAAGTATTTCACCATGTTGTCTAACTTTTTTTCAAACTTCTACTTTGTGTATACGAGTAGAACCTTCTTCTTCAAAATCTTGAGTTGCTGCAATAATTTCTTTCCAAACCGTGTATTGAACCTTAGATTGTTTGCCAAAATAATTTGATAAAAATCTTCGAGCTTTAGATCCTCCAATGCTCAACTTGCATGGAATATTTCCTGTTTTACCTAATAACTTGTCATCTTTTTTTATTTTAATGTGGCCTTTATGTAAGCCTGCTTTGGACAACACATCCTCTAATATGGAAATAGCTTCCTTTGCAGAGGCCTCTGGCTCAGAATTCCATGCAAACAAGATGTGAAGATATATTATTTTTTCTATAATATGCACCTCCGCATGCAATGTACAGATATGAACATTTCGTAGAGTAATCGGTAGTACAGGTTTCCAATTAGGATTTTCTTGATCTTTTGATATTCCTGTACTCCTTGTCATGTCTTTTGCTGTTTTCATGTAGTACAAACAAAGGTGTTTAGAGTTGGCGCCATGAGATACATTGAACATACATTTTAATGTCTTCAGATCTCTTGCTAAATGCCATTCAATGTTGAAAGTGCCAATTCCAGGAATATTGAGTGGAACTCCCTCCGTGTGATTTTTTTATGGTGGCAGGATATGATGTTCTATTAAATATCCATGAGAGAATGTTATGGTCTTCTTCCGCACCTATAAGAGAATACAAAAACGTGATTAGCCTCATAATATTAACACAGAGAAGATTTTAGATATAAAATCCATATTCAAATGATTATCCCTATTTATTATGCGAAGGAACTGCTATACCTGAAATGCTGCCAACCACCAGATATCATTTTCTGATTGAACACTGAAATTGAGGCCTTCTGAGTCCTCTGAATTTGAAAGTGCTCCATTCATGATTGTGAGTTTGAGTCTTTCCATTTTTTGTCCTTTTATAATTTTAGACTCATCTAACTTGAGAAAAACTATCAATTTATTATTGACATTCTCATTTGTAATACCGTAAAAATCTATGATGAATGTTAATAACTGATTAATGTCAATAAATAAATTGTTGGAATTGTTATATGCTAGACTTTCTCCTTTCCAGCAATACACTTCATTGATATGAGATGGATTACCAACTATTGTCTGCACACCATGGTTTAACATGTCTTTTTTTTTTTAAATATAAAATGGTCGTGGGGTTGGAAACTTTTTAATATTTACCTGTGCAAATGCCTCCTTTATCATCTTAAACATTGTTGCATATGCTTCCCTACTGATGCTAGAAAAGTCACATGTCCCCTGAAGCAATGTAGTGTCTAATATATTTCCAACTTCATCCATAATGCTATCAGTAACTGAAGCCTTAATTTATTTCATTTTGTTATTATTTAACATGGATTTCATAGATTTAGAAGTCAAGATAGAGCCTAGTGAGTTTCCAATTGAAATCTCATCGGCCAAATGGTCTTCAACAACCAATGCTGATATGCATTGCAAACATAATGTTTGTGAAAATGTCAGTAGAAATTAGGACACTCATAGTATTCACAACAGTATATAATAAGCAAATCACCAAAAAGTTGAAATGAATAAATAACAAAATTAGTGATTATGAATGAATCAAAAAGTTCAAACAATATTCAATACCAGAGATGGAGAGTGAGAGTGGAGGTTAGCTCAAATGCTCCTTATGCTTGCTAATGGAGAAACACTAACTAAGACAATCAATAAACATTAAATAGAAATCAATGGAAAACACAATCAAAAGCATTAGCAAGTAGTGAGTAGCAAATGAGATGCTTCTCTCGAAAATGTGGTAGAGTTTATTCCTTCTCATTAAGCATGGAAATAGAATTCAAATGGTGCCTTTTGATAAATGGGGAAGGCCCTTGCCCCAAAAGGGTTTTGACAATCTGCGAGTAAATTCTTTGCGAGTTTTATTTACAAATGATTTTCTAAAATTTCATGGCACATGGTATGTTATCAGATATAAAGGATTTATATATACTTGTTTTACATTAGATAAAAACTAACTTTGATTATACCAATGGATTCTACTTAAAAAATGGAGCACTTTTGCTTTTTGGACCATCTCAATCCGAGCAATAGTAAGAAAGTTATGACAGTTCAATATTTTTTAGACTAGAAAACATTTTTCCCTTGGAACCTAAAAGGGGTAGCATGCCGGCGTGCTACCCCTTTCAAGCTCCAAGAAAAAAAAATTAGCCTAAAAAACTTTGAAGGGCGATAACTTTCTTAATATTGCTCGGATTGAAATGATTCAAAAGGCAAAAATGTTCCATTTTTTATGTAGCATACATTGCTTTAATCAAATTTGATAAAAAATAAATATATTTTATTATTTCATCATCTCAACATAAGCTTAATAGTTAAGTTATAGCCTCCATCTAAAACATACAATAAAAATGTTTTTTTTTTACCAACGTTGATTTTATGATACCTATCATAGGCTTGGCCACATACCATCATGTCTTTTAATGTATGTTCGTACATCAATCCTTGGCAGTAGACAAATGTTTAGCTTGATAAATGTAAAATTAAAGTGGTTGAATTTTCTCCGTTTTCAATGATATAGCATACTATGTACAATTTGTAGGCAACATGATTTGCAAACATATCTTTTAGCTAGTAAGAAAATAAACAACATGAGAATGAAGTATACAAATAGATTTTACCCCCAAAAATGGAGTAGAATAAATTTCGAAAACCTAAAAACAATTTAGCATGCCATGTGCTATCAATTCGACGAAATTTAAAAACACTAAACTCACAAAACTTGTAGATGATTTACTTGCAAAATGTCAAACCCCGTCCCAAAATCCTATTGGCTAATATTTACATTGATCCTATCCATTCATCTTGGACCCAACTTGATCCAAGGGTCCACAAAAAGTACATTGGAAATCACAAGATTCATGTGAGTCCAAAATTGGACCCAACTCTAAAAAGTAAACTCTAAATTTAAAATTGACTGTGGGCCTCAAGTTTTATTTTAATTACAAAGGGGCCCAAGTCTATTATTTTATTTACAACTTAACTTGCGTGCTCATTGGGCCATGGGCTTATACGCGCAGGATGCCATGCCCTCACAACACATTTTATTGGGCAATATTATTTATTTACAATTTGTCGGGAATACCCCCAACAAGGAGTCGACATGTCGAAGAAAGACAATTATTGTTCCACTTGATTTGAAGCTACAAACTTGTCCTAACTGATTTGCAAGTAAATTTTTGGGAAGTCCTAACTGGATGGATGCCAACACATTACGACTATTATGAAATGCGACTGTTAGCGGTTGTGTATCAGACAGAGTCTTTCAATCACTCAGAGATAACTTAGAGTACAAGGTTTCATCCATTATTGTTTTGTGCTCTTATCATCTGATTTGTACATGCTACTTACTGAACCAATCTATCTTTTATTGCGTTTAGTATCATGTCAGAATGTATGCTTCTCTGTAGTTATTTGTAGCTCATAAATCTCTTATTGTTGTTTTGTTGAATACATCAACACTGCAATATTCAATACATCATTGTTTTTCTACAAAATCACTTTAAACATAGGATCAATTAATTTTTTTTTCAAAACTTTGGACTATTTTTGGGATTCGGCAGCTGCACCCACCGTGGCGGGTGGAGCCTCGCGGAAAAAAGAAAAAAAAAACAAAAAAAATTTCTCAAAAAAATTCGTTTTTTCTTTTCTTTTTATTTATTTATTTATTTTTAATATGGGAGGCTCCACCCATCACAGCGGGTGGACATCTCCCACCCGCCTTTAACATATATATCATGATATATACAACAATTTGTGTGTACACCACCCCATGCATATGCATGAGGTGAGAGGATGTATGGGGTGTGCACCCATACATCCTCTTTTGACACACTTTGTAATTGTAAGTTTTTTTTTGTATGGGGAGGGTGCATACTCCTTATATATATATGTACATTTCATGTACATCGGCCTATAAAAGATTCTCCCCTCCCCCATAGAAGATTCTCTCTCTCTCTCTCTCTCTCTCTCTCTCTCTCTCTCTCTCTCTCTCTCTCTCTCTCTCTCTCACACACACACACACACACACACACACACACACACACACACACACACACACACACACACACACACACACACATATGCTAAGGGACAACAACCAAGGATTAAGGATTAAGGGTAAAGGGCCAAGAGCCAAGGGCTAAGGGTTAAGGTCCAAGGGAGAAGGGTTCAGGGCCAACGGGCAATGGCTAAGGGCTAAGGGCCAAGGGCTAAGGGGCAAAAGTTAAGAGTTAAGAGCCAAGGGCCAAGGGTTAGGGCTTATAATTTAGGGCAAAGGGCTTAAGATTTAGGGTTTAGGATTTCAGAATTAGGGTTTAGAATTAAGGGTCAAGGATTTAGGATAGATTTTAGGGTTTAGGGTTTAGGGCTTAGGGCTTAGCATTTAGGGTTTAGGGTTTAGGACTTAGGACTTAGGGATTAGGGTATAGAGCTAAGGGCTCAAGATTCAGAATTTAGTATTTAGAGTTTAGGGTTTAGGGTTAAGGGCCAAGGATTTAGGGTTAAGAGCAAAGGGTGGTGAAAAGCCAAGGGCTCGGACGAAGGACGAAAGGGCAAGAGTTAAGGGTTAATGACAAAAGATTAAAGGACCCTTGAGGATTAAGGACCAAGGGTTAAGGGCCAAGGGCCAAGATAGAAGGACAAAGGGACAAGGGTTAAGGACCAAGGGCTAAGGGATAAGGGCCAAGAGAGAGAAAGGAGATAAGGACCAAGGGGTAAGAGCGAGGGGTCACGAGTTAAGTTTCAGTGGCCAAGGGCCAAGGGAGAACAATTAACGGCAAGAGCTAAGGGCTAAGGGCCAAGTGTTAAGGACCAAGGGTTAAGAGCGAAGGGCTAGGAGTTAAGGTCCAAGGGCCAAAGTCTAAAGGCTAAGGGATAAGAGCTAAGGGCCAAGGGTTAGGGACCGAGGGCTAAGGGCTAAGGGATAAGAGCGAAAGATCAAGGGTCAAGGTCAAGGGCTAATGGCCAAGGATTAAAGGACAAGGATTAAGGACCAAAGGTTAAGGGCTAAGGGAGAAGAACCAAGGGCCAAGACGAAGGGCCAAGGCGTAAGGGCCAAGAGTGAAGGGCTAAGAGTTAAGAGAAAAGATAAGGACCAAGGGCCAAGATAGAAGGACCAAGGGCTAACACAAAGGGCCAAGGGCTAAGGGGGGAGAGAGAGAGAGAGAGAGAGAGAGAGAGAGAGAGAGAGAGAGAGAGAGAGAGAGAGAGAGAGAGAGAGAGAGAGAGAGAGAGAGAGAGAGAGAGAGAGAGAGTGAAGGGCCAAGGGCCACAAGTTGAGGACTAAGGGACAAGAGCTAAGGGCTAAGGTCCAAGGATTAAGGGCTAAGAACAAGGGTTAAGGACCAAGGGTTAAGAGCGAAGGGATAACAACTAAGGGCCAATGGCCAAGGGTTAAGGACTAAGGGCTAAGCGCTAAGGGGATAGGGGCTAAGGGCAAGAGTTAAGGACCAAGGATCTTTAAGGACAAGCATTAAGGACCAAGGGTTAAGGTCCAAGGGTCAAGACGAAAGGCCAAGAGGTAAGGGCTAAGAGTTAAGTTTCAATGGCCAAGGGCCAAGGGTTGAGGACTAAGGGACAAAAGCTAAGGGCTAAGGGCTAAGGGCCAAGAGAGAGAGAGGAGATAAAGACCTTCAAGGGTTAAGAGTGAAGGGCTAGAAGTTAAGTTTTAGTGGCCAAGGGCCAAGGGTTGAGGACTAAGGGACGCGAGGTAGGGGCTAAGGTCCAAAGTCCAAGGGCTAAGGGCCAAGAGTTAAGGACCAAGAGTTTAGAGCGAAGGGCTAAGAGTTAAGGTCCAAAGGTTTAGGGCCAAGGACTAAGAGTTAAGTTTCAAGGACTAAGAGTTAAGGGCCAAGGGCTAAGAGTTAAGATCCAAGTTTATGGTTTAAGGTTTAGGGTTTAGGTAGTAAGGTTAGGGGCCAAGGGCTAAGAGTTAAGGTCCAAGGATCAATGATCGAAGGTTTACGGTATAAGTATCCTGAGACACCAACCGAATAGAAGGATTATACACCGACCTGTACAACATGCAACTCCACCAAAGGCCCAAAGTATCCTGCCTTCCAGCATAGGTCGTGGAGCAAAACTCCACTGAAAATCAGAAATGTGCGAAAGTGGGTGTGTGGAAGACTCATATGTCTCTGCAAATAGTAGAAAATCAGCCGAACGTAGATAGCTGTCATAGAAGAGATGGAGAGGCCGCCGCAGTTTAAAAGGATCGAATGTGACTCTAGTCGGGGCTATCTGTTAACAGTAAGTAGAATTACAGATATAGGTCATAAGGTAGAATTTGAATCTGATCAATACAAAATTATAGGATCTGTTCGTGCCAACTCTGCAACAAGACTTGCTCTCTGTAGCAAGAATAGCAGATGCAGGGATGCGCGTGACATTTTCTAACGAAGCATGCAACGTGATTGATGCCAGCACCAGCACTCTCATTGCTCAAGGCATAAGGAAGGGCAACCTATATTATCTAAAGGTGCACCTACCTGAAGATCAAATGCATCAGACCCATGACGACGCGCTAGACACTCTATGGCACAGAAGACTCTGCCACATGAACTCAATGGCACTCTACCAGACAAGTCATCATGGAGCAATAACAGGGGTCAGCATCTCGAATGCAACCAGTTCGACCACCTGTGATGCATGTTTGAAAGGCAAGATGTCATGCACACCATTCGTCAAAGACTCCTACAGAACGACAAAGATTCTGGAGCTGGTGCACTCTGACATCTGCGGTCCATTCAACGTGATCTCAGTAGGAGGTTCAAAATATTATATAACGTTCATTGATGATTATAGCAAGTTTTCCAGAGTGTATTTTATTCAGAACAAATATGAAGCACTCGATAAATTTACAAAATATGTGAATTGGACTGAGAGATGCACATGCAGCAAGGTGAAGCAGATCAGAACAGATCGAGGTGGCAAATATATCTCGAATCACTTCACTAACTTCTGCAATGATCGTGGCATCATTCATAGAAGAACTGCAGCCTACACACCTCAGCACAATGGTGTTGCTGAACGAAAGAACAGGACCCTGATGGAAGCAGCCAGATGCATGATGGCATACTCGAAGGCTCCAAGGGCACTGTGGGCTGAAGCAGTAGCTACAGCCGCATACATCCAGAACAGGACAGGTAAATCTGGTGTTCCTCACATGACACCACATGAGCTATGGTGGGGTAGAAAACCCAACCTGTCTCACGTCAGAATATTTGGCTGTGCAGTATATGCACATATTCCTAATAAGTTTCGCAAGAAGCTTGATGAGAAAGCGGAGCAAGGATTTCTGGTAGGTTATGACAATAATTCGTCATACTACAGAATCTACATGCCAGACACGAACACTGTGAAAACTGTGAGGGATGTCAAATTCGACGAGAGCAGGACAATGGCCAACACAAACCCTGTTAGCTATGAAGTTCTGGAAAGACAGTACTATGACCTGCCGTCAACGTTACAGGGAGCAGAGGACAAACACGAAAACAAATATTTTTGAGTCGTCTACCATTCGAGTGACGAATCAGACGAAGAAAGATTCGAGAGGCAACCTGCCGCCACAGCTCCTGTAAACCAAGATGGTTCCGGACTGAGCAGAGCAGACAAGGGCAATTGCATAGCTGTTTTGGGAGGATCTCCCAGAAGATCGACAAGACCACAAAGAGCACCAACAAGATTTGCGCCAGACAGCTCAACTTCCACATCAGAAAAATTTTGTGAGTTCAGTGACAAACCACAGACATTCGAGGAGGCGATTGAAAGTCCAGAAAAGGACAAATGGATCCAAGCCATGAACGAAGAGATAGAGTCCATGAGAAAGAACCAGGTATGGATGTTGGAGCCATTATCTCATAAGCGCAAGACTGTCAAATGCAAATGGGTTTTCAAACTCAAATATGGACCAGACAGGAGTGTGACAAAATACAAGGCAAGACTGGTAGCGAAGGATTTCTCTCAGAGTTACGTTATTGACTACTCTGAAACCGTCTCTCCTGTCGTCAAACATTCATTCCTACATCTGTTGTTTGAATATGCAGTAGCTTATGATCTCAGGATCCACATTGTGGACGAGAAGTCAACCTTCTTGCATGGTAAATTAGACGAAGAGGTCTACGTGGATCAACTCCCAGGATTTGTCTTGAATTCACTTCGTGACTATGTATGTAGAATGCATAGAAGCATCTACGGTCTGAAGCAATCAGCCCGAAAATGGTACAAGAAGAAGGATAAGACCCTGAAATCACTGGGGATCAAGCCTCTGTTGGCTGATTCCAATGTGTATGTCAGAGTTACAGATGGGCAGATCATCATAGTGGCTGTTTATGTGGATGACACTCTAATACTTTGCAGGAGTGAGCAGCTAATTGCTGAAGTAAAGACAGACATCTCGAAGCATTTCGAGATAGTGGATCTGGGAGAAGTCAGGTGTTACCTAGGCTTATAAATTGAAAGAGACTATGAGGGAGGCAAGTTATACCTTCACCAGTCTAGATACACCCAAAAGATCTTAGAGGACTTTGAGATGCTGAACTACAAAGGAGCGAACAATCCAATGCTCGTAGGGATGGTGCTAACAAATGACGACTGTCCAAAACTGAGGAAGAAAGAGAACAGATGCAGCTCACACCCTACAAGAGGCTGATAGGTTCACTGATGTACCGTGCAGACAACACACGTCCTGATATTGCTTATGCAGTATTCAAGATGAGCCAATTTTGCATGAATCCATGCTCGACACATTGGAAGAATGCAAAACAAATTTTGCAATATCTTCAATTAACGAGGGATTATGGCTTGTGTTATTGTCGTGGTGCAGGTCTCAGGATACTTTCCTACAACGATGCTAGCTGGGCATCTCTCAAGGACGACTATAAAAGTGTGTCAGGAGGATGCACCATTGCATCGGGGTCAACAAGAAGCAGACCATTGTAGCCAAGTTGTCCTACGAAGCAAAGTACGTAGCAGCAGCGAAGATGGCCAACGAAATAATTTGGCTAAGGCAATTTCTGGACGAATTGGTTGAAACAAGGAATGAGCCATTGGTCTTGCAGATGGACAACACCTTTGCGATACACTTGAGGAAAGATCCTGTGTTTCACTCAAGAACGAAGCACATTGCGATCAAGTATCACTTGATCAGGGATCTGATTGAAAGGAAGATGATGCAGATCACCGTCATAGGAACGAAAGATATGGTTGCTGACATCTTCACTAAAGCTCTGGACAAAGGGCTCTTTGAGAGGTAAAGGAGCAGTCTTGGAATCATAAAGCTACCATGCTTTGAGAGGGAGCTAAAGAAACAAAGTGTTTCTGATTACAAATCCTTGCTAGCTTTCAGCCTTTCACCTGACGATTTTTTTTTCTTTTAACGGAGGCCCCACCTACCACAGCGGGTAGAACCCCCAATTTTTTTCTTTTTTATGGAGGGTGCTACGATCCATTGTCATGTACAATTTTGTGAGCTTTTCTAAAAGGTTTGTTGAACGATATTCTCCTGTTGATCTTTTGGTGAATTGTTAATGGATGTTGATTTGAAAGATTGGTAAGCTGTCAAATGATGAATGGATTGAGGGTTTGAATTGAATATTTGAATACTGATCAAATCTTCGTATTGTCCTTGCAAACAAACAACAATGTGATGAGCTCGTATCCTTGTAAAACTCAAGAAGGCTTAGTTCCATGTTGTTCTCATCCTGATGTCTTTTGAATTCTGTACAATTCTTCATGTCCCTATTTGTTTTTCAAGTCATTGTAACATGGACATTCTTTCTTATTGCTTAGAATTCCCCTCAGACTCTAGTAAACGAGATGAAGTGTATTTCTTGCATTTATTTAGTTTTAAAGTTTTTTTTGTAAAAAATAATTTTTTTTGAATAGTTCATTTGCAATTTAATATGAATGATTATGTTAAAATGAAACAATAATCTCATTTTCATGAATGTATTAAGATAAATG
Organism: Diphasiastrum complanatum; assembly: GCA_029204225.1. NCBI lineage: Eukaryota > Viridiplantae > Streptophyta > Lycopodiopsida > Lycopodiales > Lycopodiaceae > Diphasiastrum > Diphasiastrum complanatum. The sequence continues at coordinate 68,172,723 of CM055092.1, read as the reverse complement.
CTTTTAAGATTGGTCAAATTCTCAATATTTTTGTCTCTAAAAATATATTAACAAAATAATATCTTTTTTAATAGTTAGTTCTCTTCAACAAAAAATTGTATTTTTTAAAAAGATTATATAATTTTGTTTGTTTTTAAATGATTTGTTATATAATATCTCAAAATATTAAAATCTCAAAACTTAGACTCTAGATATCTCTATAAATCTTTGCAAATTATTATTTTTAAGAATATTTAAAAAAATATATTTACTAACATTATCATTGATATGGTAATTGTTATTTTTTGATTTTAATACAAATATTTTCATTCAAAAAAACTTTAAAATATTAAAATAATTATAATAAAATACTATTTTTAAAACTAAATTAATTAATTTGATTAGCATGATTACAATTCTTAACAAAATGAGATATTTTTGCACAATATGTAGAAAATTGATAGGTCAAGTTAGTGAGTATGTTGGAGCTTGGAACATACTACAGTATATTTTTGTAAAGCACTTTGAATATTGGCAATTTTTTGAAAATATAAAAAAAAAATTGGTCTTCACATCATTTTTTTTAATTGCTATGTTTTATAAGCGTAAACTCAAACTAATGGGAACAATATGAGACATTGTAACAAGTAATGGAAGATGCAGTTGAGGAGAGGATGAGACATCAGATGAGAAACTCAGTTTTGAAATGTTGCCATATATAGTTGACTAAACTACCCCTCAACTATTGTTGCATCTACCAATATCAATGCTACAATAGATTTGATGATAAATGAGTTGAAAAAGATGAACCATAGACAACAATTGTAAATGGAGATGATGGCGACGTAGTTTAATCATAAGCTTAAATCAAAAGAAGTTGTAGTTGCCAAACAATTAAATTTTTTTTCAACAATAACATTATCCTAAAAGAAAAAATAATTGGTGTTCAAATTATGTTGGAAACCATATGATTAATGAATGTTGGTTGATGAAAGAGAGACTAGAAAATAGATATTGCCATCTGTGTAATACTTCATCACATCAGATTGCATTTTGTCCATTTGATCCAAGAGTTATTCGATAAAGGGGAACTTTGTTTGGAATCCATCAAGGACCAGCAACCCAAGCCTCTAGGTTAAGAGCACCTCCACAAAGATTGGCCGTAATAGCACTTTCAGGAAATCTAGAAGCTCAAGTCAATTTGGCAACAATGGAAGCAAAAGCAATGGCACAATAATAGACATTTACAACTATTTCATGATCTAGCCCTCAATGAGTACTACCCAACTTATGTTGCTCAACAACAAAGACAATGGGTGAAGTCTTCATTAGGATGACTTGGTTATGGTGATAATTATTGAATTGTGGAATGTTCCCATAAGAGCAAATATACACATCTTTTTGTCGTGAATGTGGATATGGGCATAGCTACAAAGATTGTCTAGTATGACTGACTTCTAGTACACCAGTCAATTACATATCAACAAACTAACAAGGCCAATTGCAGCATCAAGTGGACCATAAAACTATTCTCAATTTCCAAGCGAACCTATGCTAGTAGTAACAAGGGCACAAAAGGACAAGAAAAACATGAAGACAGATCTATCTATGCCAACTAAGTTTGTACCAAAATTATCAAATGTAGTACTATTGTTGACGCAGAATTATCCTGATGGAAGGGCAAAGTAAAACATATGTCAAAAGAGAAGAGAATGGCTCAAAGAGTTTCAAGACCTAGATAAAACTTTAGTGTCATGTAATACAAGACCATAAAAAATCTTGTAAGAGTCAATGCAAAATACTTAGTTGCACCATATAGATGAGTTGTTTTAAAAAATGAAACATGAGAAACCACAAACTGAGTTATTGAGAGTAAACATGACAGTAACTCAGTCGAATGGAAATAACATTTAGAGAGTTTATGAACATTGCGCTTGATGCCAAGGAGATCCTCATAAATTGGTTATAGAAGGAAGATAAGGAAATTGTTGTAGAAGAATATTGTGCAGTTGACGAGCCTAGCAATGAAGTGCTGCATATTGGAACAACATGGGAGAATGACCATCCTAATATCACTTTGCAAATACAATATGAATTGTATGAGAAAAAAAGCCATAGTGGTAGATGATGGTTCAAGAGTTAATCGAACTTCTACAAAGCTTTATAAAAGATGGAGTCTATAAGGACTTCAATCAACTTCGTTTATAATCAAACTTGCAGATCGGAAGAGTGTCAAGCCAAAAGGAATAGTCATTGACATACTAGTGAAGATATGCTCTTACATTTGTGATAATGGATCTACTCGACTCACTTGCCAATTATTGTGTTTTATTGGACCAACCATGGTTAAGAATTGGTGACGTAATTCATGATTGGAGAACATGCAGATTTACATTTGGTAATGGAAAATTTTTGTTGAAATTGATCCATCAACAAGAGCAATGAAGCTTGTGCCACAGAAAGCTAGTGATTGTCTAGAAAGAAAGACAACTTTGAGTACTCATTGTGATTCTCAGATAGACATGGCACATTGGGAAGAGACATTAGTAGTAGTGGATTGCATGGTTGCTTGCAAATGTAAAAGAGAATTGAAGCTTGTTCAAGCACCATCAAAGAGAACAAAAGCCATGATATGCCAATGAATCTTGTAAAGATTTATTGCAATTCACGGGAACTAGTCTTTGAAGAATAAGGTTTATCAGGTATGGAGCCACTCATATATAATGAACACAAAATTCTCAATTATCCTTTATACGAAGCTATGTGTGCATCATGTTGGAATTCATGCTCAAGCCCAATTCCATTAGGTAATGAGCATCTCAAAACCTTTCCATACTTATTCTGAAAAACTACACAAAAATTATGAAGGTTGAGTGTCCTACTATTCCGCGGCCAACTTCAAGCTTCTGTACTCACATTCCTTATCTATTTGAGTGCATCTTTGTGTCTACATTTTTGTTTCCATTGCACATTGTAGTATTCATTTCATCTTTAATTCATAGCTAATAACTGACGCACTACTGATCTATCTCCATCTGCTCATCACTTCCACTGCTCACCACATTTTTCATCAAAATCCTACATGGTATCAGAGCAAGTGGCTCAGTAATCTACATATTCATTGCAAATTTAGTCTCGTTTCTACCTACCAGTTAGTGCGCAACCAGCAGTTTTATGTTATTGTTGTTTCTACCAACGATATCGCACACAATACCAGAATGGATTCGAGCTCTAGTTCTTCTCTAATTGACAAGCTCGATGGAGAGAACCACCATTCTTGGAAGTTCAAGATGAGAGTCGTTTTACTAGCCAAGGAATTATCAAAAGACTTGCTCCTATACGACATACCACCAAAATAAAAAATAGGTGAAACATCGACAAAACTTGGACGTGTGAGTACAACCTCTAGCAAGGATGAGTCTTTATTAAGAGAGAACGATGAAATAGATCTTGATACCTCAACAGTTGAGAAAAGTACCATGAGAACATCCGATTAAAAAAATATGACCAAAGAAATACCTAACTCAATAGATAAGATCTCAGATGACAAGGAAATAACTATATCTGAGTGGGGGGATATGTCAGAAAGTTCAGTTGAACCAACCTCTAACAAGACAAGGCATGACAGTTGGGAAGCTAAAAACGAGACCTCAAGTGGAAGTGACAATCTCCAACTACATATGCCCTCCACTAGGCAAGATCTGGATTCTATACTTGGCAATCACGTAGTAAGTGTTATGTCAACACCAATAGTCATACCAAATGATACCAAGAAAATACCAAAAGTGATAGGTCCTCTACCACAATTCCACTTAGATACCAATGAAGACGCTCATAACCATATCCGAGAATTTGAGACATCAATGTTTGTCAGTAGGATCATGGACCCTGCACATCGAATGATCATGTTTTCAGCAACACTTGTGGGGGAAGCTAGGAGATGGTATTACCAGGCGTCTATTAATACCTTGGATGAATTTTATCAGTTATTCTTGAGAGAATTTGGACTCAAGTACTATGTTGATAGTTTGATGCTTACTTTGACCACGATACAACAAGACGCAAGAGAATCGGTACAACTATACGTTAGAAAAATCAAAGAATTCGTTCGACAATTGAACATAGGGCTAGCAACTGAGGATTCATCTCAGTTGGTACTCACCTTTTTCTTGAAGGGCCTACAACCAGCTATCCAGTTAAAATTACGTCGACCAGGAGTCTCGAACTTTGAAGAAGCAGTATCTAGAGCTAGAACTATAGAGAATGCCTACCTAGACACATATGGAAGTCAGCATATCACAGAGATGATGCAAGCCATAAATTCTGAAAGGACTCCCCTTGTGCCTAGAGCCAAACCATCAACTATGGAAAGTCCACATCTTATATCTCAACCATCAACTATGGAAAGTCCACATCTTATATTTCAACCATTAGAATCACGATCAACTTACTTAGTTGACGAAAGAGAAAACAATAGGCCACCCCATCTTGGCCCAAGCCACATCATAGATCTAGTTGAGAATTATGTCAATGCACAAGAAGACTTGACCCATGATAAGGGTGGGCATGAACCATGCTTTGCTACACCTATGGACATAGAAGAGTCACGATCAGACTACCTAGATGGAAGAGAAAGTATTAGGCCACTCTACCATATTCCAAGCCAGGTTCCCAACTTATTTGAAAATCACATTGATGCACCGAAAGAACAATCATATAGTGAAGATAGGCCTGAACCCTACATTCCTACACCTGTGAATACACATGAGTCACGATTATATGAGTGTGATGCAGTCTTACATCAGGACATTATATCCGATGAGCAAAAACACGATCAAGAAGATACAACAGAAACGCGTCTGAGACATTTGATACTGGACTAGAATCTTCAGAGAACAACATGACATCATCCCCCTTGGACCTGAGACGACCTAGTGGGATTTTACTTAGAAAGAAACTTGTCAAGATCCGATTGTCATTTAGAGCTATGAACGGAAAACCAGAATCTACAAGATGCATCAAGATAAAGTTTGAACTGTTTATGGACCAAATTACGCTACCAAGGCATGAACGTTAGATATCGAGGGATAGGTTAAATCCATGCAGTTATGGGCTAGTCGACCATGAAGTTTTACATAGTAAAAGAGTAGAGTTGCAGTGTGAAGATCTTAGATTCACTCCTCAGGATAGACAAGATGAGACCAATGACAAGAGGCCCTCGAAACACCCAAGGAGAACACTTATCCCAGAGGGGACTAGGGAAAGAGTATTGACGATAACAAAGCGAGTTTCGAGAAGACCCACCTAGGAAAGAGTGGATAGAAGGGTGTAAGTGGCAAGTGAGTCTTGGGAAGTAGTATCTTTCGTACCTAGTCACCACTAAGTCTGAGGAAGTAGTATCTTTCATATCTAGTCACCAGTGTGACCAAGTTGAGAATAGTGAAAACAATTTCCACTACAAAGAAGTACAAGATTTAGACGGCCCCTGTAGATGACCCCCCCCATATTGAGATCCCTAAACTCTTTACAACAGGAAAACGAAAAGAAGCGCGAATTTCTTATACTTGATGCATTTGATCAAGAATCATTTGATATTCAAAACTTGTTCGAACCACAAGAGACCAAGATAGATGACCATGAGGCAGTAGATTCTGACACATTTCTTTGGGATCATGGATTACCCAACTATATCAGTGACAAAGAACCTGAACATGGAGAGAATATGGTGACAGGTTATGACCTGGAACTTTTTGCCACAGAGCCAACATATGAACGGCCAGACATGCCAGAAAGGAGGAACAGAACAATAGACATTTATTTACAACATAGAATTGAAACTCGTGGTGAATATCCAGATAAAAGATTGATACTAGGTAGATGTTGATATAAAAAGATATTCCCTTATCGTTGATGTCACCTAGGGGGTAAGGGCCAGTAGGAAGTTTATGTTCTACTTTTATACGTTTATTTATTCTATTAACTTTGTTGTTTGGTGACTATTTATTTGTTTTAGATATTTAAAAAAAAAAAAAATCCCTGATGTGAGCTTCGTAGTACGCGCTGACTTCTGTTGAAGTGCAAAGATGAAATTATTCAAATGCCAAACTGCACCCACCACCACACAATGCATCACTTTAGACACGGTGTGTTTGAACCATCTTTTGCAAGTTTGATTGATTGGATTCATATCCATGTATTATGCGTCAGTTCTGAAACAAAGATGGGCATATCCTTGCCATTATATAATGGGCATGTGTTTGAAAAAATTAGGAGCATAATTGGAGTGGGTTTGAGAAGAAAAAAATTGGGATTGAAAAACAATGCAGTGGGGTGGGGAGTGAGCACATGACTGCATCTAAGTGGATCTGACTATATCTATTGAGCAAGTGGTAGTAATTGATCCATCTCACTCCAACAATTGTCTAGCTGTTATGGATTTTATCGAGAGTTTAGAGGCTTGATATGTCATCATCCGTCACAAGTTCTCAAACACTAGTGTGTCTGTGTTAGCCACTAGCCCATCAAGGCATTACTGTTGAGTGCACACAGTAAAAAAACGTGATCAATGGTTTTGAAATAGTGAGAGAAAAGCATTAGCCAAAGCATTAAGTTCTCTCTTAGCATCTCTGAAAATGGATGGAGGCTCCTCCCTACTTTTGAAAGCAGTAGATCCAATCTGATCGATCTACTGTTATATGTCTTTCTTTTGCATATCCACAAAATCACGTAGGCTTACCATAAAGAGAGATACCATCAAGACAAATCCTGCTTGAGTGAGCTTCCTTTTTATGAAATGCCTAAGTACCCCCCTTGTGACACATGATTCAGATTGGAAGTAGACCAATCCAATGATAGGAAAAAGTGTGACGAGCAAAATACAGAATCCATGTTCACAACTCTGAGATCTTGCATTTACATACCCAACTATGCATAGAAAGGACATATTTTCATAATCTACTGGAAAAAGGGTGCATATGCCGAAGTAGAAACATGGGATGGATGTGATGCAAGTACTACCACGATCTGTTGCTATCTAATTTTGGGGCTTCATCGACGGACTTAGAATTTGTTGTTGAGAACCAGATTCCATGCCCAATGGATGAGGCGATTATGTGCTGAGATCTGAAACAAATGCCTCTGTTCTGATCCCTTACCTTGTGCATGAGTGATTTGAGAGAGCTATGTGATGTAAGAGTGCCATGTCATGAAATTTAGAAGATTTTCTTGCTTGTGGAATTTATGTCTTGAGGTCTTGTGAGAATAGAGGATGAAAATCCTTTTCTTTTCTTCTTTTCTCATGTATTTTGTTAGAAGGTGACTTGTGTGAAAGATTCAACTAGTTTGATCATATTTGCTATATTTTCATATTTGGCATATTGAGGCCAACTTTGTTTTTAGACTTAGAGATTGATTTTTCAAAGTTCATTAGTCTAAATGTCATTTGAATAAACATTTTTGAAAGTGTGGGAAAGTTAGAAGGCAAGTTTGAGTAGATTCAAATTTGAATATTGGATACTTTGAATCTAGACCCAAAAATAGTAGGGTTAGCATTTTGGAGGGAAAGCCAAGTGGCCAAATAGGGTTTGGACCTACTATAAAAGGATGTAACTCGTGGAGAGAGTAATCTTCTCTCTTCTCTATCTCATTTCATGCTTATACATGGTTCTCTTGGGTTCTACTATCCATTGGTGCATATACTTGTGATTGCATGCAATTTTATGTGTAGAATGATCTATAATTGCTATTTTCGGATCCACATGTGTGAAATACAGTAGCTTGCTAGTTTTGTATGAATAGCAACAATATTTTATCATTTCATTCAAGTTTGATCAAGTTCTATGTGTTTGCATCTCATTTTGTGTGTAGATGTTGATTTTTCTACATTGGTGAGATTGGTAGTGTATTTCTCTTTCTAACCAAAGATCTTTTAAGTGGATTGGATCTTAATGATCTGAAAACTTTCACAACTTGTTCTTCTCTTGTAGGAGGGCATGAGTTCTGTAGAAGAAATTTAGCTGAGGTAGAGACAGGAGTCATATTGTTACCTCGTGATGCTACTCGTAAGGAGCCTTCTTGAGAGAGAGATGAAGAGTCTATTGAGTGCTTGGATGTTAGTGTTCCTTAGTAGAAGAGATTAACTATCAATATGAAGCCCCTCTTTTGTATGAGATTTTGTTGAGGGAAATGTGTGCCTTTTAGAGGAGTATCTGGAAAGGAGCATTTGGAGTAACAACACTCTGAACACTTGGGTACCGTAACTGCAATAATGCACACTTCTGAGAGAATTTTCCAATCATTAGTAATCAGACCTTATCTTCTGACTCTTAAATGCAAAGTAGTGATTGTATGGAGTATGTTGTGTCGTCAATGTAGCATAGGGTCTGAACGTTGAGAGCGTCAAACCCACCTTCACCTGCATAGCAAAAGGGAGAGAGAGAGAGAGAGAGAGAGAGAGAGAGAGAGAGAGAGAGAGAGAGAGAGAGAGAGAGAGAGAGAGAGAGAGAGAGAGAGAGAGAGAGAGAGAGAGAGAGAGAGAGAGAGAGAGAGAGAGAGAGAGAGAGAGAGAGAGAGAGAGAGAGAGAGCACCTAGGTGGGGGCTCGAGCACCTACCCAAAGCTATTCACACCCAACCTAGGAAGGAGAGAGAGAATGCCTTGGCTAGGAAAGGCTTTGGGGGCTCGAGCACCTACCCAAAGCTATTTAGTCCTAACCGCGAGAGAGAGAGAGAGAGAGAGAGAGAGAGAGAGAGAGAGAGAGAGAGAGAGAGAGAGAGAGAGAGAGAGAGAGAGAGAGAGAGAGAGAGAGAGAGAGAGAGAGAGAGAGAGAGAGAGAGAGAGAGAGAGAGAGAGAGAGAGAGAGAGAGAGAGAGAGTTTTCTCCTTCCGATTGAGAGTATAAAATGAGTACAAATGGTGCCCTTTTATTCTTGGGGAGGCCCTTGTCCCATTCATTCTATTGGCTACTTAAAATGGCAAGGATCTCAATCCTAGCCCATCCAAAGAAACATAGAAGATCTAGTGGTGCACAAAGAAACACATCCCACCTACCACCATTTGACTTTGACTCAACCTTGTAACTTAGACTTTGGCCTTTAACTTATTTTATTTGCACCTAAGACTCAAGTCACTAGGAAACAACTTAATCTATTTAACTAGTGTGCTCATTGGGATGGGCTTATGCACGCAGGAAGCCAGTGCCTCACACTTATTGCTCTACTGTACTGTGGTAGGGCCCACTAGGTAAGGCTTGGCCAACAATGGTTTTAGTGGTGGGACCCACTACTTTATTATTGTACAAAAAATACCCACAACAGGGTCTTTGGCCCAAAGTAGTGCCGGTCCCTTGGCACTATGCCTGCATTTGTCTTGGAGGAGCGCTGTTGTCGGTTTGTTTATTGCTGGGACATGGATGCTTCAGAAAAGCATGGATATAATTCGCTTACGTAAAACCTGAGGCTTTATTGGTTGTTGATCAGGAAGAACCTGGACTTGCCAGATTTTTAATAATACCCATAAGGGTCTGGTGGCCATTCTGGATAACCTTGTTCATTGACAATTGGGTAGTCGAGGCATTCCATCAGAGTATCCCAAGACAAAGCTTGTTGATATGGTTCCTCATAGATTGGTGCAACTGGTCCCACTGTCCTAGGCTCCCCCAATTCGTAATGTAGATATGACATGCTTGCTTGAATTTCTTGTCTATCCAGGTATTCGTGGTATGCTTGAACCTGATGACTTTCCTCAGCAGTCAATCTTACAAATTGAGGACAAGGTATTGTCGTTGTACGCGCTGGTGCTTGTTGGACTGGAGGCCCCGATTTGGGCTTGGATTCCATGGATTTGGCCTTTTGAGTACTGTTATACCCGGATTTGACGTTGAGCTGGTGGTCTGTTTCATCATGGAACAATCAGACTTTGGCTAAATCTTGCTCGTTGATGGACAATCATTAACCTTAGTCTTCCTAGTTGAAGGCTGCGTGACTACGCTTTTCCTGGGATCTTGTGCTGATTTGTCTTCAAGTTACTCTGTTACCACAGATCCCCTTTGTAATTCATCACTAATTAATTTGTGTATTGATTGTGACAAGAGTCCTGATAGAACCTGTCGGACTTCCTCGGTTGCCAATTTCTTGACTTCCTCAGCTATCATTGGCTTGATAGATTTTGCCAGCTCTGTCTTCTGTAATGGTATTACTTGTTTGCCCGAGGGTATCTTTGCGTACTTGGGGGACCTTTGTTAGATTGTTTCCTTCCTCACTCGTTTCATAACCTGGTTGCACTAGAATTTTTCTTTTATAGTGCGTTTTATCGAGAGGTGGAAGAGTCACCACAGGTGCATGTCACCCTACATAGGCCAATGCCTCCTTGCTAATTGTGGATTGCGCAATGGACAATCTCCGCATGGATGGTTAACTTTACATTGTGAACACGAGGGATCAAATGTTGATGGATCCCCTCGATGTGGACATTCAGCACGGCGGTGTTTTCCTCCACATCCATAACACCTAATTGAGTGTAGTATGCCATCGCCTCTAAGTTGATAGGCATACACTGGTAACAGATGCCCCTTGGGACTTTCCACAAAGTAGACTAGTAAACTATTATGGTCCTCCATTGAGTTTGATGACATGCAAGATTATATGACTAAAACTTCCACCTTGCCACTGTTTGTTGATGAAACTCGCGATTTAGGTGGATCAATCTGGCATCCATCCTTTTGGTGAGCTCCTTGTTGGCTTGATTCTACTTGTGACCTTTGAACCACTGGATCTGGCTGTCGGGCCTTATGCTCCACCTTTGGTCCATGTAGAGGATTCTTGATTGGACATCTTGCACTCGGATGATCTCCAAAGCAGTATGTACATTCATCCTTTTCAAGAAAATTGACCGTGCGAGCATAAGCTTGAGGACAGCCTGAACTTGAAGTGCAAGGTTCTTGGTCTTCTGCTGCACTTGATTTGCTTGACTCTGCTGCACTTAGTTGTCTTTCATAGGGTTCCATTCTTTCTTGATCATTGCTCGTTGATGACTTTTGTTCCTCTGATTTTCCATCTGATGATTCAGCAATGTGATGGGAAAAATCCATTATCCCGTGTTGTAGTTCCATCACGGCAGCATCCTTATAAAGTTGTGCAAGTGATGCATAGGATGCTAACTCTACCATACCAGATCTGATATTTTTGGGCAGTCTAGCATAGTATTTTGCCATGATGATCTGTTGGAGAATCGATGGATTACAATCCTTCACTAGGTCACAAAGTAGGTGGTTGATGGATCGCTTCAGTGATGGTGCAATGGTGATGATGTTCCAACTTTTTTTTTTTTTGAGTGAGAAGAAGAAAAAAAAGAAGAAGAGAAAAGAGTAAGTAAGAAATATTGATCAGGAAGAATGGAAAAATAAAACAGAAATGGATTTAACAGATGACAGAGGGGTTGGAAGATGGAATGGAGATGAACGAGAAAAATGAAAATGAAGGATGCATGGTATGGGTGGCACTAGTTTTTCTAGGTACTGATCATCTTGTTCTGAGGTTCATTCACTTGGTTTAGTCCAGGGATGTCGGATCTTGATGGATTTTGTGACTGCAACCTAGATTTGACAAGATCTGATCAGTTTCAGTTGGTTAATAGTGTGATTTTAGCCCTTTTTCTTGGTTTTTTTCTCTGATATCTCTTTGATCCTAGCTCTGATTGACCTGAGATTTTCACAATAGCTGGCTCTGAAGTAGATCTTGCAAATGATCCTATCTGCAAAGGTTACTCAGTGCGAGGGTTGGTCATGCGAGGGTTCTTTGTATTGTTTTGTAGTCAAAAACCAGTTTTCTTGCAATCTACGGGAGCTAACTCTCGTCCTCTTAACAATAGTTGAGGATCTGGGTCAGATCTAACTTGTGTGAAGCTTGCGAAGGTTCTTTCCCAGTGGTGCGAGAGTTATTGATGTCTATGAAGGTTCTTTAGATAAAAAATTCACTTTTTTCCTTACTAATCATTCAATACTAGAAACTAACTCTCGCAGACTTCGTCACTGATGGAAAACAACATTTTAAAGAGAATGGGATGGTTTGCGAAGGTTAGTTCTCAGTGGTGTGAGAGTTATTGATGTTTGCGAGGGTTCACTTTTTGGCTCACAGATTAATCTCAATAACTCAAACTAACTTTCACAGGCTCTTCTATGTCCTTGTCTTAGTGAGATGGAACTTCAAAACTTTTGCGAAGGTTAGTTCCCACAAAAAATTGAAATTTTGATGTCTGCGAGGGTTTTGTCTTAGATTTTGCTATTTTGGATCTTGGGAACCTTTGCAGAGGGTCTTACTTTGCAAGGTAACTCTCACAGACTTCTCTATGTCATGGTCTTAGTGAGATGGAACTTCAGAGAGCTCTGCGAAGGTTACTTAGCAGTATTTTTTAAATGTTTTATGGTTTTTTCGATTTTTTTGACTGTTTTTTTTGGCTATTTTGGCAAAATGGCTGGGAAATAACTCTCGCAGAAAGTACAATAGCTTCTGTTGATGTGGAAGAAGGTACTGCCAGGTCTGCGAAGGTTAGTTTGGACAGATTTGAAAGTTATGGCGTCTAACCCATTTTTTCGCCTAATTTTCCTACCAAAAACAGATTTGAACGTTTTTTTTAAGAGTTTTTTTTTGGAAGGGATTGGGTGCTTGGAACTGAACCTCCCACCTCACAATCTCTTCCTACAGTGCAAACAAACAAAAAATCACACAAAACGACAAAAACTAACACTAATCACGCTAATCTACCCCTGAAATTCTGATTTTTGGTGAAAAAATGAAGAGAGAGAATAAGAGAGTTAGAGAAAGGAAGAGCGACGAAGTGCTATGCTGCGAGATGAGAGTGTGGTGCTCCCCGACAACGGCGCCATTGTTGTGTCGTCAATGTAGCATAGGGCCCAAACGCTGGGAGCGTTAACCCCGCCTTCACCTGCATAGCAAAAGGGAGAGAGAGAGAGAGAGAGAGAGAGAGAGAGAGAGAGAGAGAGAGAGAGAGAGAGAGAGAGAGAGAGAGAGAGAGAGAGAGAGAGAGAGAGAGAGAGAGAGAGAGAGAGAGAGAGAGAGAGGCTTTGGGAGCTCGAGCACCTACCCAAAGCTATTCACACCCAACCTAGGAAGGAGAGAGAGAAAGAGAATGACTTGGATAGGAAAGGCTTTGGGGGCTCAAGCACCTACCCAAAGCTATTCAGTCCAGAGAGAGAGAGAGAGAGAGAGAGAGAGAGAGAGAGAGAGAGAGAGAGAGAGAGAGAGAGAGAGAGAGAGAGAGAGAGAGAGAGAGAGAGAGAGAGAGAGAGAGAGAGAGAGAGAGAGAGAGAGAGAGAGAGAGAGAGAGAGAGAGAGAGAGAGAGAGAGAGAGAGAGAGAGAGAGAATAGATGAGTGGAGAAAACAAGAGAGTTTCCTCCTTCGATTGAGAGAATAAAATGAGTACAAATGGTGTCCTTTTATTCATGGGTAGCTGGTGGGTAGTTTGATCTATTTGACACACACACGACCTGATATTTCTTATGCTATTGGTGTTGTTAGTCAATGGCTACTTGAAATGGCAAGGATTGCAATCCTAGCCCTTCCAAAGAAACACAAAAGATCTAGTGGTGCACAAAGAAACACACCCCACCTACCACCATTTGACTTTGACTCAACCTTGTAACTTAGACTTTGGCCTTTAACTTATTTTATTTGCACCTAAGGCTCAAGTCACTAGGAAACAACTTAATTTATTTAACTAGTGTGCTCATTGGGCTAGGCTTATACATGTAGGAAGCTAGAGAACCTAGCAGATTTGCGATAAAAAGTGAAAAAAAGGCACTTTTCTAAGTTGGCCTTATTTCATCAATTCTCCATGGTTTTCAACAAATGAAGTTTTATAGACTCACAATGAATAGGGTGACCTCACTCCAGGCCTCAAACTGCAAATTTGCTCAAAAATGGAGGTGGATTGATGCAGAACCTGTGTAGGAGGGCGTGGCCGTGAGAACTCCCTAGAAACTGGTTGTGCGCATTGAGGGAAGGTGTTCCCATAGTGTTTTCAAGTGCATTGTGTTTCGGGGGGTGGGACTTTACCATCCAAAACAATCTCAAGCTATGAGATTAGGCCCTTTCAAATCAACGGTTAAGATCATGTGAGGCTTGGGTGGCCAGGATGAAGTGCCTTTGGATGAACTGCCGAGATTAGTTTGAAGGGGTCCAATGTCATATCAGATTTAATTTCATTAAAACTTTTCACCTTGAAAGGGACCCAAGAGTGTGAAATTCATGAAGAGTGAAGTTCCTTCACTAATAAGAAACAGTTCAAAAACTCATAAGGGCCTAATTTACTTGTTTTAAGTCTGTTTTGGGCCAAACAGAAGGGCCAAGGACTCCAAACGAATGGCACCCAAACTGTACCTACAAGTACAGTATGCCAAAATAGAGTGTTTGCTGTGGAGAAAGCACGTAGTGAACGCAAAATGTAATTCTACCCCCTTTGCGAGCGCTGAGGTAGGAGCGAGTGCCTAAAGGCATTTGAAATGAAAACCATCAAATGAAGCCAAATCTTGTCGACCGCTTCACAAGCAAGCCGATAATCTTGTCGACGAAGGTGAAGTCAAAGACTCTAGCATCTTTATAGTAGCATTGTCATCGAATCAAGAGGATCAAGCTTGGTACATTGATTCGGGAGCCACAAGACACATGACATGTAATAAAGATTGGTTCAGTAGCCTAAAAGAGTTGGATAATGGAATGTCTGTTCCACAAGCAAATGGTGACGTGTGCAAGATCAAGGGGATAGGCACTGTTTCCATACAACTACCTAATGGAAAAAGCAAAATGATCAAGGAGGTACTTTACATACCGGGTTTGAAGAAAAATCTACTTTTAGTTGGAGTCGTTACTGATCAAGATTTGAAAGTAGAGTTTGACCATGATCATTGATTTGTGAAAGACATGAACCAAAAGTTCAAGGCCATTGTGGATGGCACAAGGGATCCCAAGACCAAATTGTACAAATTGAATGTTACAATTAAGGGCAACATGGACTTATCTCATCCATTCCAACACAAATTGATTAACTGTGGCATAAAAGACTTGGTCATTTGAACCTCGGAAGTCTCAATTTGTTGAGGAAATTGGAAATGGTGAAGGGATTGCCTATGATGGAAGACCACTTGAAGACAATGTGTGAGTCATGTGTATATGGGAAGCAACATAGAGAGAAATTCAAGCGAGGTGGTGCTTCAAGGGCGAAGAACATCCTTGATTTGATCCATACAGACTTATGCAGACCTATGAGGATGATGTCCATAGGTGGGGCATATTATATCATCACCTTCATAGATGATATATCTCGAAAGACGTGGATATACTTCTTAAAGAAGAAATCAAATGCTTTTGCCACTTTCAAGAGCTTCAAGGCAATGGTCAAAAATCAAGCAAGTAAGAAGATCAAGGTCCTAAGATCAGACAATGAAGGTGAGTACAAGTCTATTGAAATTAATGACTTTTGTAACCAATGTGGGATCAAAAGACAATTCACGCAAGCTCATACTCCTGAACTCAATGGTGTGGCCAAGCGCAGAAATCATACGATTGTGGAGAGCGCTAGTGTTGAGAGGAAACTACCAAAGGAGTTTAGGTCAGAAGCATGCAATATCTTCAAAATAGGAGTCCTACCATTGCCATACCAAAGATAACACCTGAGGAGGCATTCATGAAGAAGAAGCCAAAGGTGAATCATTTGTGAATATTTGGATGTAAGGCTTTTGTACACATTCCTAAGGAAGAGAGACACAAGCTTGATGTAAAAGCTATGAAGTGCATTTTCTTTGGATATGATGATCATGTAAAAGGATATAAATGCTTTGATTTATTGAAGAACAAAATGCATGTTAGCCGTGATGTCATATTTGATGAATCTAAGATGTACAAAGATGAGGATGCTAAGAAGATGGACACACCAAGTGGAAAAGATGATACAATGAGAATTCCTCTTCATGATGGACCATTGATTGTGACATTCTTGATGATGGACAGGTGGATTCACCTCATGATGCTGCTACTCAACCTTGGGAGGTAGGTTGGAGAGGTAGGGATAAAACATCTGGTGCTAAGAGGATTGTAATTGCAGGTGAAAAACACAAGGAAAAAGATGTACCATGGGATACATTTTCACCAGGATTAAGCCGATCGCCTGATAGGAAGCTCCCCAAGTGGTTTGAGAGATTGATGGAGAGTCGTGACATGGATGACTTTCCTGAATCATCCATCCAGGGAGAGCTAACAAGATCAACAAGAGAGAGGACACAACCTGATAGATATGAAGAAAATTATGCTCTCTTATCTAGCATCATTCAAAGCAAAGAACCTACGACTTATGATGAAGCGAAGGATGATGACATTTGGGTCAATGATGGAAGAAGAGATGGACTCAATTTCTAAGCATGGCACATGTTACTTGGTAGAACCACTAGCTGGTAAGAAATCCATTGGTTGCAAATGGGTATACAAGACGAAGTACCATACAGATGGAAATATAGCACAACACAAGGCAATATTGGTGATCAAGGGTTATGCGCAAAGTAAAGGCTTCGACTATGAGGAGACCTTTGCCACCAGTATGTAAGTGGAATACTCTACGTCTACTTGTTGCTTTAGCTTCACATTTTGGTTGGACTTTACATCAGATGGATGTAAAATCTTCTTTTCTAGATGGTGAGCTAGAAGAAGAGGTGTTCATAAATTAACCTTAAGGATTTGTAACGAAAGGACGTGATCATAAAGTATGTCACTTGAAGAAAGCACTTTATAGTCTCAAACATGCACCATGTGCGTGGTACAGTAGATCTACTTTTGTTCTAAGAGGATGGTGAGAACACACTCTGATCCAAATATTTATGTCTTATG
Source organism: Diphasiastrum complanatum (assembly GCA_029204225.1). NCBI lineage: Eukaryota > Viridiplantae > Streptophyta > Lycopodiopsida > Lycopodiales > Lycopodiaceae > Diphasiastrum > Diphasiastrum complanatum. The sequence continues at coordinate 68,155,856 of CM055092.1, read as the reverse complement.
CTTTGATAGTATGATTACATTGGTTGCTTTTTATGTTTACGACTTTATTATTACCAGAAATAATCAGGAAATGATAGATATGATCAAGAAAGATATCATGGATCAATTTAAGATGACATATCTCAACCTAATGCATTATTGCCTTGGAGTGGAGGTGTGGCAGAAAGGACATCAGGTGGGACTAACACAGGTTAAGTATGTCAAAGAGTTGTTGCACAGGTTCAAGCTACAGGATTGCAAGCCAGTGAACACTCCCATTGAGCTAGGTAAAAAGCTTTCTAAGCTTGATGAATCACAACCATTTGATGTTATGCTATATAGGCAGTTAGTAGGGAGCCCGATTTACCTTACCACGTCCAAGCTATGCTATTGGTCAGTGTAAGTGAGTTTATGGTAGCACCTATTGAAACACATTGGAAGGCAGCCAAACACATTTGCAATATGTCAAAGGCACTTCAGACTATGGCTTGGTGTATATGAAGCCTGAAGGTTTACCTGAGTTACGTGACTACGTGGATGCAAATTGGGGAGGTAATTGTGATGATCATAGATCTACCACATGGTATGTATTCCAGTTTTGTGGCATTTGTTTTTCCTGGTCTAGTAAAAAGCAAAGTATAGTTGCTTTGTCCACAACAATAGCAGAGTATAAGGCAATTGAGTGATTGATCCATAGCTTGGGGACTTAATCCGATCGATCTAGGCTTGGTTTGGTTGGTTTATCTACCATCTGATTCCCTATTGTTTCCTTGTTGTAGCTTTCTTAGTCTTGGATCCATGGTGAGGACTTGATAATGGTATTAATGACATTTTTCCTAAACAACTACCTTATGTCCTACCACCCGCATGGTCCGTGGACCATAAGATAGAGTTGATGCCCGGTAGCCACCCCATTTTTAGACAACCTAACCAATTTAGTCAAAAGAAAGAGGGGGAAGTGGCCAAGCAAATTGAGGAATACCTTAGCATATATGGGACACATTAGGCCAAAGTAAATCACCATGGGGAGTTCTTCTTAAGGATACTAAAGATCGGTTATCTGTGGATTACAAGGGTCTAAGCAAACTTACCATAAAAAAATAATTACTTGCTACCTAGGATGGATGATCTCATAGATCAATTAAGTGGAGTGAAATTCTTCACGAAAATTGATCTTAGAATGAGATATCGTCAGATTCAAATACATGTCGATGATGTATTTAAGACTAGTTTTAGAAAAATATGTGGCCATTATGAGTTCCTAGTCTTACCTTTTGGTTTGATGAAGCTCCTGCAACTTTCCAACAAATGATGAACGATCTATTTCGTCCTTTTTTGGGAAAGTTTGTTGTAGTGTTTTCAGATGAAATTTCAATCTATAGTAGAATACTAAAAGAGCACGTGAAGCATTTCCATATTGTCTTAAGGATATTAAGACAAGAAAAGCTTTTCGCTAAAGAATCTAAGTGTGAATTCTTTAAAAAAAAATTCTTTACCTTGGTCATAAGATCACCGCTCAAGGGATCAAGGTTGACAAAGAATGTAAAGATGGTAGTGAAATGGCCAATTACTAAAATGGTTTGTGAACTCAAGTCATTTTTCGGTTTCACTATGTTCTTCTGAAAGTTCATTGAGAATATTCTAAAAATTTCACACTTTTTAGAAATGTGCTGAAAGGGGTAAAAAGTCAAAAGGAAGGCCAAGCCCTCCAATCAAATGGAATGAAAAGTTAGATGAGAGTTTTTGCAAAATCAAGTTTCTAATTGTCTTAGCTCCTGAAAATAGTGTCTGATCCAAATATCCCTTTTGTCATTAATATTGAAATGAGTGATATGACTATTGGAGTTGTTCTCTTACAAAAGAGTCAGCCCATTGCTTTTGAGACAAAAGTTGTCCGATGCGCAAGTCAAATATACTACTCAAGAAAAAGAGCTTTTTGTGGCGATCCACAGTTTGAAATCAGAATGATCTGAGAGGTAATAAGGCCCGATGGGTAGAACTCATGCAAGAATTCAACTTTGAAGTGTGGTCTATCAAAGGAGCCACCAATCGGGTGGCTAATGCACTTAGTCAAATTGGTGAAGTGAACGAACTTTCCTTCATTGAGATTAGCATAGATTTTCATCTCTCCCTGAGAGGTCTTTGTGATAAAGGCCCGCATTTTAGACCAATTTGGAAGAGGGTTCTAGCAGATTCATCATGCAAGACTGATTTATAGGGTGATCAGTCTAGGAGAAGGGATCTAGGAGAAAGGATAAAAAGAGTGTTGATGACTTCTCTATCTATAATGGACTTTTGTTTAGAAAAGAGAAGATATGAAGGCCAAATGAGGATGCAATTAAAAAAAAAATTCTTTATGAATGTCATGAATCACCTTGTGTGAGGCGTCTAGACATACATCATACTTTAGATTTGGTACAAAGGGATTTTTATTGGCCAAAGCTTAAATCCTTTGTAGGATCTTATGTGGTCAAGTGTGTCCATTGTCAATTGAATAAGGCCAAACACCTTTAGGCTAGTGAATTGTTGCATCCACTGAGTACCCATGATAAGAAATGTGATAGTATTTTGATGGATTCCATGGTTGGGATACCATAGACAAATAAACAAAAAAAATGCAATTTGGATAGTGGTCGACCATCTTACCAAATTGGCTACATTTATTTTGATAAAGACTATCGCAAGGGCTTTTGATTTAACTCAAATATTTGTTGAGCATTTAGACTTTAAAGATTGTTAAATGACATTGTGAGCAATTGCGATATGAAGTTCATTGTTCACTTTTAGTCGAACGTATTCGCTAAACTAGAGATGACATTGAGCTTGGATTCTTTTGATCCTCCCAAGTCAGACGGTCAGATGGAAAGAAATAATCAGACAATGGAACAAATGCTTCAAGCATATGTTTTCCGATGGCAATCTCATCAACATAAGTATCTGTCCTTGATTGAGTTTGCCTATAATAGTAGTGAGCATTTGACTATCGGTTATAACTCGCTTATGATTATGTATGGTTATGAACCTTGATGACCCATTGTAGTTGAAACTTGGACAATCAAGTTTCAGAAGGTAGTGGATTTCCTATACAATATACAAGAAATGCTACAAATAGCACGTGAGAATGTCCAATGTGCCCAGGATAGGGACAACCATTATGCTAGTATAAGAAGATTGCCTCGAGATTTTCAAGAGGGGGATTGGATATATTTACGAATCTCGAAGGATTTGAGCATGCATTACAAATTGTCCTCTAGGTATAGGGGACCATAGAAAATCCTAAAGAGGATAGGATCCTTGGCTTACGAATTGGACCTCTCAGAAGGAAGGCAAGTACACCTAGGATTTCAGCTAAGTAGACTTAAGAAAAGTCTACGTGGAAGGGAACTTCTTGGTTCTGGAGATTGATTGGACTTGTCAGAAGAATCATCAGTGTGACTCGATTTGAACCTCATTAGACCCATACAAATCTACCATCTTGAGTTTTAGGTCTCCAACAATTATGACCATGAATCCATGAGGGCCCCCAAACCCTCATAATCAATTTGTAGCATATTTTGTAATCTATTTGAGTAAATCATTTAAGCATTTGATCAACAATGGTTATGGTTCCATGAATTGCATGGAGGCACAATGTGACTTTGATAATTCACTTTAGCATGATCAAAATTGTACATGGATTCAAAAGTGTTGAGGCGCATCTAAGAGTCTTGTGTTATCTGAAGAAGTGTAATCATGGTGGAAATAATTAGACTTCATGATTCCAAGATAATCGAAAAGCTAGAAGAACGGAATTATCCAACCTGGAGTTGGAAAATGAAACTCTTTATCAAAAGGAGAAGATTGTGGAACATTGTTGCTAACATTGAGAGTTTGAATTTTGACGAGAAGGGCTTTGCGAGAAATTGAGAGCTAGTTGAAGCAATGTAGATCAAAGAATAGAAAGTGTATTTGACCATTTTCTTGTCATTTGGGGCCTCGGTGATATGACAATTGCAAGAAATCGAGAACTCCAAAGAGGTATGGGATCATCTGAAGGTGATCTATGATGTGAACTGTGTCATGAGCAAATTTCTCTTGCAATAAAGATAATTGGGAAATTCGAAAATGCAAGGGAGCAAAAGCATGGGAGAGCACATTCAGAACTTGAAGGCATCAGCTAGGCCATTAGAAAGTTTTGAAGCTCTAGTGAAGCAGCTCATATTCATGCTATTGAATAGCCTAGCCAATAGCTATCTTCAGCTCATCATGTCCTTGGAAGGGCAACGAGAGAATTTGGATAATGATTTCATAACCAATTATCTACTGTAGGTGGAGTGCTGAAGATTAAAGGTAGTGTAGCCAGAAGATGAGTCGACGTTGATCCACAAGAAAAGTGCTGAAGAAAGGTAGTGTAGCCACAAGATGAGTTGGTGTTGATCCACAAAATAAAAACCTTTTCTACAAAAGATCACAAAAAGGATTCAACACAAGACAGAGGCCAACAATATCATAATTGAAAGGAATCCAAGAAAAGGATCTTGTTGAAGGGTGGAGAAAAGAGGAGAGCGGGCATCTAGTGCTATTACTCTGACGAGGTTAGAAATGTGGTGAGAGATTGCTTGAGAAAGCAAGAAGACCTCAAGAAGAAAAATTTAGTGCAAGCGAATGTCATAGAAACTGAACAAAAGAAATAAAAAATGGCCTTGATGGTGTACACATGGTAGATGAAGGTGCAACTTTGAGGACAATGAAAAAGAAGATTCATGTAATTTGGATGATAGTGGATACTCAAGCGACAACTTGAATGAGAATAATGGTAATCGAAGGGTAGAGGATTACCATTCATGGGATGAAGAGTGGTATTTGTACTAAAGCCACTACCACTTTTCAGACCTTCAAGTGATCATTCTTCTTCACATACGAGCCACTCAAGGAGAAGCAAGTGGTTGTTGGAGACAAAATGAATATTAACACAATTGATATCAAATCAATATGACTCTAAGTGGGGAATGGTAAGACAATATTAATGATACTTAGAGAAGTTCCCCATGTGCCTAACCTAGCCAAGAAGCTTATCTTTGTCGGGTGCAGGATGAAGCTCAGACTAGAAGTTTGATTCTTGGAGTAGAGTTGCATGATTGAATGCACAATTAAACAAGACAATCGAGATTTTGTGATAAAAAAGAGAACAAACGAGCTTTATCACCTTAGAGCTTGGATAGATGAATGTACCATTGCATGCCTTGTTACAAAAATACATAAAACAAATGCTTTGTGGCATAAAAGATTGGGCCACATCAGTGTGAGTAGTCTTTAGAGGCTTCACATATGACTTAGATGGATGTGTGAGACATACATATATGGTAAATTGCACAAACGACATTTTCCTAAAGGAGTAGCGAGTTGTTGGAACTGACATATTTGGATGTCTACAAACCTATGGAAGTGGTGTCAATAGGTGGATCCAAATAATTTGTGACATTGATAGATGACTACAGTTGAACGGTTTACATCGAGGTCATGAAGACCAAAGGTCAGCTTCTTGACATGTTCAAAAATTCAAAGTACAGGTGGAATTGTAGATTCGCAAAAAGATCAAGATGCTATATGGTGATCAATACATGAGTCACTACCTTTGTAATACCATATTACATGCCTATTTTTCTTGAAGTACTAATTGATGATGGAAAATTCCAATTACCTACTCAAGTGATGAAGATAATCACCGAATATGAAGAAATATCTAATGGACCCGACAATGACAACTTATACAAAGATATATTGAAGACAAAGATCAGGCCTAAATAAATATGACTGAAGGAAGGACTGTATTCCGAAGGGTAAATATGAAACGACACAAACCTTAATAAGAAAGCTAGCCCTAAAAAAGGAACATTCCAGAAGCCCTATCGGTCCTGCCTCAAACTAAACGTTGTAACCTTCCACGTGCTTGCTTCTCATTAGAGCAAAGTCGCGTGACAAGGATGCCACTTAGGAAATGTACACATATAATTTTCCCATTGAATGCAATTAGTTAATTAAATTAAATAAGAAGCGACATACCGGTTATTAGGGAACTCGAGATCTTTCTTCTCTCTGCTTTCATAAGCCTTCTGTTTGCTGAGTACTTCTGTTTCTGACAGTTGGTAAGCCTCACCTTGTCGGATGTCCTTGTGATTGAAACTCTAGTCAGACACTTCTTTAGCCTTGATATTGTGTATGAGAACCACTGTAAATTCACCGCAAAGATTGTCTTAAAACTCATTGGTTATTTGATTGCCTGTGTGATTGAATAATCAATTGCTTGGAACTTAATTGTGATGTTAACTTTCAGAATCACTGTTACATTTCTCTGACGTATATTCAGACTTACACATCCTAAAGAGTGCTCTGTGTTGTTGTAAATCAATGCTTCAAACTTTGCATATGGATACTCGTGTAGTTCAACATAGTAGTCAATCATTCTTATGAATGAGCGCTCTCTGTTGTTGAGGACAGATTGTCGGACTTCATTTGGAATGCATTGAGACATTTGCATCTTTCTCTGACTTGATTTATCTGATGCAACAGACCTCGCTTGTCTGACAAACTTTATTAGGAGCACAGACCGATATATCGGGCTGGCCTAAAAGTCGGATACACTAATAAGAAATACATCATGTTCGATATGAGATTGTCGATATCTTTTACTTTTGATTGTTTGGAACCACAACTAACCGGTGATACTGGTTGCCGATACTCTTGTATGTCTGTTGACAACCAGCTCTTAATCCAAGAACAATAAAATGAGTAAAAAAAAAAGCAGTCTCTTTTGGGAACAACAATCTTTTATGCTACATATCCTTACATTTAAGATAAGTATCACACGACAACCTTTGATAACTTATGTATTCAAAAAGAGATAAGGATGTTGGAAATCGGGTGACTCCTCGATGCATGAGCTATGATCAAGTTCGATTTATCTTCGATAATTCGAAGGTAGCTCTAGTCACGAGGATTGAGACAATTGATTCCGTAGACACACACAAATTTGTTTATTTGCAAAAACATGTAAAACATATCTGATAAAGAGCGTTACAACCAGCATACACTTTCAGTCATAAAACGAATCAATGTACGAGTTATTTATCTGCAAACTTTGAGTCAGACAAAGCAGAAAGTTATGCAAGCGACAGGACACGACAATTTATGCTGAAACAAATTTTATTAGTTCGAAAGAGTGTACATATCTCAATGTTGATAGATGCGCAATCTCTCAAAAATGATACTCTGGTAGTTAGAGAGAGAAATCGAATAGAGGACTCTATTTTGCATTAATTCATAGAGTTGTGGGAGGATTAATTGACTAGCTACGCACTATCGAATATATATACATAGTAGTTGTACAATTAAAAGAATGCTCAATTAATGCATTTACAAGATGGATTAAGACACTATGTTCAGTTGTTGACAATTGCTATTTGATAGAATCTTATTTTGTTGAAGATTTTGCCCGATCGTAAAAGATAAGGCTGGAATCACTCAGGATCAAGAGATGGTTGAATTGAATCGAAATAGTTGAAAGTTCAAATTGCCTTCGACAATTGTGTTTGATTTGATAGTTCGTCATTGTCGATTCGATACTTCATGCAGACACCTGTTGGCGATTCCTGTGTATTTCTACAGACTGTTCGACAATCTCGTGTATTTCTGAAGACTATACTCAAATAACCTCTGTATTTCTGTGGAATGTGTGACTGTACAAGTAATTATATATAGAGAATGAATGGATCTAGATTAGCTATAGGATTAGGGAGAGAGAGAATTGAAATCCAAGACCCTCCCTTAATCTAGCTCCTTGAATGCCTTGATTGTCAGATTCAGGATTGCACAAAAGTTCTTGTGTGCCTCCCAATTTAATCCATTTGTAAATATGTTAGCTACCATATATTGTGTTATTGCAAAATTTTAGACATACCTTCTTATCGAGGATTTTGCTCCTAATGTAGTGATACTTAATTTCAATGTGCTTTCTTCTAGAATGAAATCTAGGATTTATCGACAATGTTTAACTTTTCTTGGCACGGCGCTAAGATGAGCGTGTATATGTACCTACCCTCTCGTTGAATTGAATGCACATTTTGGCTTTTGAATCCATGTGATCAATCTTTGTATGCTTTTTCGTATTGTTAATCATCAGATATCAGCTTGTAGCAAATTCTGTAATCTGCTTGAGTAGATAGTTGAAGCATTTTATCATCATTTTTGCTTAAGTAGTCAGCCAAATTGAGAGGGGAACCTGGCGCGACAACATATGAGTTATCGTTCAACCCATAGCACTGACGTCGTCTACAAATACGAATGTGTTTTCTGGACATTTATTTGGCCATAGTGGTATGAATCTCATGCATTTGGAATAGTTACATTAGCAGTAAGTTTATGCTTACACAAAATTTCAATGTTGCTTCAATCTGTGAATACGTGACACAGGCTTCACATTATACCTTTTGGCAACGAGTAATTATAAATGGATTCTAATAGAGTTGCTTATTACAAAACTGTAGAAAAAGCCAGATTCAGAATACCCTAACAACTTAGAGACGAAATACATGTATATTACTGAACAATTTCATCTTGAATATTCAAGGAGTGCTTGGAATCTGCTCTAGGAGAACTCAAAAGAATCTGGTTTGTGTGTGGGGTCCTTGCACCTTCTCTAGGAGGACCTATCCGTGTTTTTGTCTTTTTTGTAAGTACCAGACTGAAGGAAAAGTATCAGTCTCATACGCGTTCTGTACATACGGAGCAAGTACCGTTCAGTAGCTACCTAGCAAGATTCTATGATTTGAAGCAACTGCAGAAGCAATAAGCTTTCAATAAAAGCATGGAGTTCTTGATTTTTTTATAGTTGTTTTGTCTAGATTGAAGGGGCCTAATGTCAATAATATACAAACCGATGATAATAGATGTTTACTCACTTCTCTAGGTAACGTTATGTGAATAAGTGGTTCTTGGGGTAACGTTATTTTATTTGACACAGGTGCCACTTCTCATGTATACATGTTCTTATGCCTAATTCGCATTCATTGAAATCGTCATTGTAGCTAGTTACGACCAAGTCCTCTATGATTGATGCATTATTCTTCTACGTTTCTCATCTCTGTACTATGTAGCATGAACATGGTGTATGAGAGACATAGAAGATATATATTCCACTGCTTTTCTTAACAGACAGCGAATGGGCTTGCTATTTTACTTTAGATTGCAGGTATATGACATTGTTTCAATGAACAGACTAAACCTGCTGATTCTTGTTCAGTAAGCGGGCACAAAAGCTGTACGCTCTAAATTTATAATACACCAAAGGAGCAGCTTTCTCGTCATAGTTGTGGTACTATAGAGGCAGGCTTCGTGTATGTTGTCAACTTAAGAGCCACTTTCAAACCAAGAGAATGGAACCTCCTGATTGGAGCCCATACACGAAAGTGGGTTAGAAAAATAGAATAGTTTCAGTACTAATGCTATATTCTCAATATATATGAGAAAAGCACGTTAACAATGATCAAGGCAAAGGCTAATTAGAGCTTTCTTTCAAATTTTCACTTTGACTGAAAAGCCAAAACTCATGGACACCTCAATCTCTAGCAATTGTTCTATTTCTTTGGATGGATTCCTTTCTGTTTAAATGTAGCCAACTAGAGCGGAAGATTAAGGATAAATAAAAAGGCTGACTTGCAATATTTGAAACAGATAACATCATGCTACGTTGAATGGTTGAGTATGAACCGTCTGTTAAAAATTGCTGCACACTCTCCAGTTTTCCAGCCACTGGGTCTACCAAGAGCTAACTCCAAGTTTGGCACCTCTAAGATTTCTGCAATTGTGTTGGTATTCTTTGCAGATGGAATTGCCTGATTGCTCTTTGAATCCATGCCAGGAGTTTGTGATACACTGCATGGGATCTGCTCATTGCTGTTATGTTTTCTCTGTGTTGTCAAAGGACAGAGAGCCAAATCAGTCTGTGTCTTTTTTTTCTCAGATGTGTCTTTTTCTCCCTGCACACATGCAAATCAAAATAATCAAGATCATCATTCTAAATTAGGAGTATTGTTCTTATCTAAAGGAATAGTATCTTTTTATTAAGGTAGTACGTCTTAAATCCTTAACAATGTAAAGGTATTTACAGTGACTAAACTCATCAAATACTTGTGGCTTCTATATTAAAGAGAATCTGAGATCTCGTACCCATAGCCCGGCGACCAATTCTTTTACAATGGTATTCCTTCGTACTTGCATTACTATGTACAGTACTTACACTCTACATTCACATCTAAAGCCCAAGCAAAGTTTGGAGCCCTTGGGATTGTAGATGTACCTCTTTCATGTATAGATCAGGATTCGAGCACGAGTTTCCATAGCCATAGGTAACACTCTTATCAAATTCAGCTCAGTCGGGGATTCTGTTGGTAACTTTGACAAAAAAGGTGCGGGATTGGGAGCTAACTCATGTTGAGGAGGCATGCAGACGTAGATTGAGGTTCACGCAAACACACTACAGTTTGTTTGTTAGCTATTAACTGTGGCCATATAACGGCACTTCACAGTCGGATGCAGTTAGGACTTAAGGACACGTAAGCATAGGGTTTTCTTGATGTACAGCAGGACACATAGGCAAAAGTGCCTTCTTGGCATTGATGATGTTTTGTGCATATAATGGATAATTAATAGAACGGATGTATGTTTTTTTGTGTAATCTCTGTTTTGCAATTTGCTTGATGTGATTGCTTTGTGATTACTGCGAATCATTGAAGATCTTTGTTTTGTTTTTGATTTTGTGCTCAGTTCCTATTGTACTTGGCCAAAGGAATTCTGACACACTTCCCAAAGGTTATGGGCCCACGTACGACCGACAGCTGCTGACGGCAGCCGAAGAGACAGGGTACGGAGCAGAAAGATCCAGAGCAAGACGAAAGCGCCAGAGGATTCGGATAGCAGGATATGGAGGGGCAAGTGCATGCTGAGCACAGAACAATCAAAAGGTTCGAGGGAGAAAAATACGCTCTATGGAAGTGGAGGATCAAGATGATCCTGGAAGAGAAAGGCCTGTGGGGGATTGTGGAAGGAACGGAACCTCTGCCTGTGGTCGATCGAGAGGGAGTGCCGAATGCTGATGCCGTCAGAACTCTCCAAGAATGAGAAAAGAAGGCATTCGCAACCATCTGCCTAAGCTTGGGTGAGGTACCAGCTTCGCAGGTAGGATGCGAAGGATTCGAAGACCGTGTGGAGAACACTGGAGGGAATTTATGAAGGAAAGAGCGTGACGAATCTGCTGCTTCTGAGGAGGAAGCTAGCAAACATTAGAATGATGGAGGGAGATTCGTTGTTGGAGCATCTCGAGAAAATGAAGGGGCTTGCAAGTTAGCTGGAGGCAGCAGGAGCGCCTGTGGAGAAGACTCACCTTGTGTTCACCATCCTAGGAAGCCTTCTGGTGTCCTATGACCCGGTGATAATGGTGCTCGAGAGTAGCAGGATTGAGGATCTTGAAATCACAGATGTCATGAAGAGGTTGCTGCAGGAAGACGAGAGGAGGAAAAGTCAGGTAAGAACATAAGAATTAGCGCTGATCAGGAGAATGTCAAGAACATATTTCAAGGACAACCCAAGGAGGCAGGGAATGGAGAAGAAGGTTCAATCTGAAGGAAGTGGAGAAGGATGGCATGTGCGAACGGGAAAAACTACGCATGCAGAACGCAGGAGAGACATCGTTTGCTATTACTATAGCAACACTGGACACATAGCTATGTAATGCAACAAACGAGCTGAAGATATGAAGAAAAGGAACGCGGTGCAGGCAAACGTGGCTGAAGAGCAGGAGGAGGAGGAGAACATAGCATTTATGGCAATTGGGGAAGATGGGGCTCCTTGTAAAGTAAGGACAAAGACAACTCTAAGAAAGGAGCGCTACCAATGGGAGCCCATCAACATCTAAAGCTCAGAAGATAGTGTGGCAAGAGATGACAATTGGTACTTAGACTCTGGTGCCACAACACAGTGCATATGACAAACGATAAAGGAGTGCTGACAGACTACATGGAAAATCGCCAAGACAAGAGGGTGATTGTGGGGAATAACCAATCAATTGAATCCCCAGGAAGTGGGAGTGTACTCCTGAAACTCGAAGGAGATAGAGAAGGATTGCTGAGAGGAGTGATGTTTGTACCAAAAATTTCGAAGACCCTCTTGTCTATCAAAAAATTTCTTGAGAATGGATTGGAACTTAGATTTTTGAAGAACAAATGTCTAATTTTCAAAGATGGGGAAATGCTGACCAGTGCAATGGAAGAAGGACTCTATAAAATGGGATTAGGTGTAACTATCAAGCACCAGGCATGCATAGCAGTGTCGAAGACAAGGAAGGATGCTCTTTGGCACAGGAGGCTAGGACACCTGGGAGCGGAAGCGTTAGAGGTGATGAATAAAAGGGAGCTGGTGACAGGCTTCAATTATATCAAGGATGGGGAACCTTACATATACGAAAGTTGTGTTCTTGGGAAGCAACACAGAGAACCGTTCAAAAGGAGGAGCGGGACTGTGACGACGACAATTTTGGAGCTGGTACATACAGATGTGTGTGGGCCTATCAATCCAGAATCACTTGGACACTCGAAGTATTTCCTCACCTGTATAGATGACTTTAGCAGAAAAACTTTCTTGTACATTTTGAAGACCAAGGACCAAGTATCATACAAATTCAAGGAGTTTGTCACAATGGCGGAAACTCAGACATGGAGGAGGCTGAAAAGAGTCAGATCAAACAATGGAGGTGAATTCATTGCAAATAAATTTAAAGACTTCTGCAAGGAGAAGGGCATACATCAAGAATTCACGATGTCATATTCCCCTTAGCAAAATGGGATTGCAGAGCGGAAAAACCGCACCCTCATGAATATGGCCAGGAGTATGCTATTTGACAAAGGCCTCCCCCCGAGATTCTTATGGGCAAAGGCAGTCAATACAGCTGCCTACATTTCCCATAGAGTGCCGAGTAGGGTCCTGAAAGATGAAATACCAGAAAGTGTGGTTAGGAGGAAAACCCTCTGTGGGACACATGCGTGTGTTTGGAAGCAGAGCCTATGCTCATATTCCTGCAAACTGAGGAAGAAATTGGACCCGAAAGGGTTTCCATGTGTGTTTGTAGAATACCTAGAAAATGCATTCGGATATAAGGTGTACAATCCACAGACTTCCAAAGTTGTTCTATCAAGAGACGTGATTTTTGACGAAGAAGGAGGTGAAGACACAGAGGGAGCACGGTCAAGCGAGAAGCAAGCGAAGTACATAATGCTAGACAACGAAACAATATCAGACCAAGCAGAAGGCCCATGAGAAAGGATTGAAGAGGTCCAGGCTGAAACCATAGCAATAGTACCAGCGCTAGAAGACATGGTCAGAGAGCCAATGAGGTCACAAAGATTGGGGAAGGCACCTGAAAGGTACGATGAAATGACTTTCATCAGCATCCAAGAAAAAGGGAGTATTGAACCAGATTCACTTGAAGAGGCCAAAACTAGCCCTGAATGGGAATCGGCCTGGAAGGTGGCCATGGAAGAGGAGATCAACTCAGGAATTGGTAGACTTAGGAGCACCATAGGATGCAATTAGGTATATAAGGTAAAGTATGGTGCAGATGGAAACATTGAAAGGCACAAGGCCAGAGTGGCGAAGGGGTATTCACAGATTGAGGGGATAGATTACATGGAAACGTTTGCACCAGTTGTCAAGCTAAGCTCACTCAGAATCTTGATAGCCCGGGGAACCATGTGGGGATTAATGGAGATCGAACAAATGGATGTGAGGACCTCCTTTCTGAACGACGATCTAGAAGAAGAGGTATCTATGAATCAACCTCCTGGTTTCACTGATGGATCTAACAGAGTATGTGCCCTCAAAAGAGCTTTATATGGCCTGAAGCAGTCCTCTAGAATGTGGTATCAGAAGATTGATGCATTCTTTATGGGAATTGGTTTTAAAAGATGTTTTGTTGACAGTGGGTTATACATAAAGAATGAGGGGTATTTCTTGCCATTGCATTGTATGTCGATGATCTGGTAATAGTATGCAACAATAAAGCGAGTTTGAATGAATTTAAAGAAAAATTGAAGGGCACTTTTGAAATGAAAGATTTGGGAGGAATACATTATTGACTAGGGATACAAATCATCAGAGATAGAGGAAAAGAGTTAACATGGATGAGACTGAGCATATATATAAACGGACTCATTGAGAAATTCAGAATGCAGGAATGTTCCCCTGTAGGGATTCGTTGCAACCATGTCTCTCGTTCCGATGAAGGTGGTCTGCAACATCTTCTTCTCAATTAGATCGCGATGTGTTTCGTTCTTGAATGGAACACAAGATCTTTCGTCAGATGTATTGCAGAGGTGTTATCCATCTGCAAGACCAGAGGCTCGTTCCTTATTTCGCCCAATTCGTCCAGGAACTGCCTTAGCCAAATTATCTCGTTGGCCATCTTTGCTGCTACAACATATTCTGCTTCGCAGGATGACTGAGCCACAATGGTCTGCTTCTTGCTGACCCAGAGAACTGCTGCTCCTGACGCGATGGTGCATCCTCCTGAGACGCCTTTACAATCGTCCTTGAGGGATGCCCAGCTAGCATCACTGTAGGAAAGCATCCTGAAACCTGCATCACGATAATAACACAAGCCATAATCCCTCATTAATTGAAGAAATTGCAAAATTCGTTTTGCAATATTCCAATGTGTCGAGCCTAGATTCGTACAAAATTGGCTCATCCTGAACACTGCATAAGCGATGTTAGGGCGTGCGTTGTCTGCAAGGTACATCAGTGAACCTATCAGCTTCCTGTAAGGTGTGAGCTGCATTTATTCTCTCTCTTCTTCAGTCCTCGGACGATCATCGTTTGTCAGCACTGTTCCTGCAAGCATTGGAGTATTCGCTCCTTTGCAGTTCAGCATCCCAAAATCCTCTAGGATTTTCTGGGTGTATCCGATCTTTTATGATCTGCTTCACTTTGTTTCCTGTACATCTCTCAGCCCAATTCACATATTCTGTGAATTTATCAAGTGCTTCAGATTTATTCTGAATAAAGTACACTATGGCAAATTTACTATAATCATCAATGAAGGTTATATAATATTTTGAGCCTCCTACTGAGATCACATTGAAAGGCCCACAGATGTCAGAATGCACTAACTCCAGAATCTTGGTCGTTCTGTAGGAGTCTTTGATGAATGGAGTGTGCGACATCTTACCCTTCAAACATGCATCACAGGTGGTCGAACTAGTTGCATTCGAGATGCTCATCCCTGTTATCGCTCCATGATGGCTTCCTTGGTAAAGTGCCATTGAGTTCATGTGGCATAGTCTTCTATGCCACAGAGTGTCTGGCGAGTCATCATGAGTCTGATGCACCTGATCTGTAGGTAGGCGTACCTTCAGGTGATATAGATTACCTTTTCTTCTGCCTTGAGTGATCAGAGTATTGGTACTGGAATCAATCTGCGCTGATTTGTTTCTTGGGTTCAGGCGGCAATCAATGGCTACATGACCCTTCTTGTGGCAGTGGGTACACTCAATGTTTGGATTGAGCCAGCATGTGTCGACTGTGTGTCCATATCGTCTGCATTTCATGCAAGTCTTCTTTTCTCCACCTTGCTGCTTTGACCTCCTTTTACTCTTCCAGTTGCCTTTGTTGGTCCCCTCTGCTTGCTGATCACGATCCTACCTTTGATTCGACTCCCTCTTAGGTTTAAATTGTTTCTTATATTTTTCTTTGTTGCCGTAGAGGGCTTGGTCAGAACCATCTTTGTGATCAAGATGTTCTCTCGCCTCGACTTCCTCTCGAATCTCGGCAATTGCCTTTTCGAGGGTCATGGTAGGACCTTTCGCAAGCAGGGTTCTCGTCGTCTAGAAAGATCTGGGTAAGGCTCTCAATAGGTATGTGAGCTGCTTCTCAGTTGACATTGCATTCTCTGCTCTAGAGTTGTGTAGTGATAGAAATAGATCCTTCATCTTCCTTACAAAAGAAGTGAGGTCTTTCCCATCCCACTGTAGATTTGTCAGTTGATCTTCCAGCATCATTATTTGACTTCTTGATTTCATCTGAAATCTCGTGAGCAATGCATCCCACATCCCCTTAGCTTTGGAGAGTGTTGCCAGTCAAGTGTGAGACTATCTTCGATGGATAAAGATAGCAAGGCTTCTGCCTTGTCATTTTTCTCCCTCCACTTGCATAGCTCCTTGCCTGATGTCATAGGCATCTCCTTTGTGCCATCCACCCAGGGGAATAGTCCTTCACCCTTAAGCATCAGTGATGTCTTAACTTTCCAGGCTAGAAAGTTAGATTCTGAGGAATAAAAAATTGTACAGATCCTGCTCTGTATGCTGCTGATTGGAGCCATTGCTTCTGGAGTCTGTTCTCTTGTTAATGGTTGTTTGTCTAAATGCTTGGCCTCCTGGATCTGATAGCTTCTTAGCTATGTTAGACTATGACAAGGTAGGTAGAATCTGATACCACTGAGGCGAACTAGTGAGACTTCACAGTCACGAAAGAATCGCGAACGCGAAGCAAATGATGCAATGCAATTCGGATGTAGTTTGGACACTGCCAGCTGAATCGTTCCTACAGTCCTCCAGAATGCAGTCAAGCACTACTGACCTACGTTTAGAAATTAATGTAGCATTCAACAAGAATTCAACCAATGTGCGGAATTAAATGAACAAGAGTGAATCAGACATACGAATAACAGCAGACTAATTTGCATTCAAGATCAGACATGAAAAAGAGTGACATGTGCTCAATAGCTACAAAATCATCTATTGATTTTCTGATTCTTCAAGCACTGCATGCGGATCCACGCAGTGCGTTGGCATGAGAGAAATATAGTTCTCCCATGAGTAATGTCTCGCTTACTAGCGGACTTGTGGATCTCGATGGATCCTGCTTACAGAAAACTTGTCTCGCACACAAGCGGATTTCTATTTTGTATTTTTCGTCTTGATTGCTTACTAGCATCAGACTAATTTTCTGTATATCTATCAAGTATCATCCAGAGAGTATATAGTCGCTTTGTGAAACTTCTAGATTAGAGTAACTAAACATCTACAACTAATCTTGAATTACAAGAGTGGCAGATTAGCCACGACCTAGAGTGTATCTGCTGACGTCATGCTATCAGATCAGATATCTGTACTTCTAGGTACTTGCATGATCTTGCTGGTCCTTTTTGGAGCGTGAGGACAGAAAGGGTGTCGCGATCATGTGATTTTCTCGTCGTCTGACTTTCTCCTGCTGTACCGCAAAGATTCTCTTTCGTGAATCTTTCACATTCGTGTCTTCTCGTCAGGATGTTCATGAACATTTTTGCTTTGTGTCATTTGACTTTCGTGTTCGCGAACATTTTCGTCAGGCAGAGGGCTGAAAGCTAGCAAAGCTTTGTAAATAGAAACGTTTTGTTTCTTCAGGATTCTAGGCTAAGCAAAGAAATGAGTCCTAACACCGGAAGACATGGAGGAGATGAAAGGAAAACCATACAGAAACCCGATAGGCAGCCTAATGTATGCCATGGTGTGTACAAGGCCGGACCTAGGGGTAGCAGTAACCAAGCTCAACCAGTTTCTCAGTAACCCAGGAGAAGAGCATTGGCAGGCCGCGGGTGATAAGGTACTTGAAAGAAACAGCTAGCTTGGGCCTCACATACAAAGCCGAGAAGGAATTCATGACTAGATATGCAGACTCAGATTGGGGAGGAGACCTGGATGATCGGAAGTCCACAAGCGGATACATATATATGATGGGTGGATCCTGCATAAGTTGGAGTTGTAAAAAATCTATTGATGCAAAGCATGCTAGGAGAACTGAGAATCGACAACACAGACATGGTGCTGTATAATGACAATCAGGGGTGTTTGCTCCTTAGCAGAAATGCGGGATTTCACAAGAAAAGCAAATACATAGCCATACAATACCACTTTGTCAGAGACCTAGTGCAGGAAGAAAAACTGGAATTAAAGTTTTGTAGCACTAATTTTATGATTGCGGATACAATGAAAAAACCACTAGTTAAAAATCGTTTTGTTTATTTGAGGAATATGATAGGATTCAAAATTGTAAATGATGTTTTTAGGATGTTGCTATGGAGGACTGTGAAGGGAGGGAGGATTTGTCGCCATATAATGACACTTCATAGTCGGATGAAACAAGAATTGGCAGTTAGGACTTAAGGATACATAAGCATATGGTTTTCTTGATGTCCTGCAGGACACGTAGGCAAAAGTGCCTTCTTGGCATTGATGATGTTTTGTGCATATAATAGATAATCAATAGAACGAATGTACACTTTTTGTGTAATCTCTGTATTGCAATTTGCTTGATGTGATTGCTTTGTGAACACTGCGAATGATTGAAGATCTTTGCTTTTGCTTTTGATTTTGTGCTCCGTCCTACTATACTTAGCCAAAGGAATTCTGACACACAGATCACATTAACTCTATCTAGTGGCTACCTAGGATGAACTAATTTATGGAAGATGACCACCTATGGATGCACAAATATTGTTGAACAGCTTCTATTTTAAGATTATTAGAGATTACATAGTGTTCAATTGCTCATTCAAGTACTCTTGCTTTTTATTTTTGTCTACTAGTTCTTCATTGTTATTACAGTTCTAGTTCTTGTAGGAAGTCATTTGGCTCTATTGGCCTTGTGTGCAAGTTCAACAGGTTAGTGCTCAGCCAAATAAGATGTACATGTGAGAATCTTCACTTGATAGAAGTTAGAAGCCTATGTATGTATACTACTACTCTACAATATTAATACGTCCCCACCATACATCTTATAAATGGTAATAAGGTACATTAGCATAAAAAAAGTAAAAATAGCTAGAAAGGAATATATAAAGGCATCTATGATGTGTGTACGAAGAAGTTAGGAAAACAACCCAAGATGGCTTCAAGGTAGGAGTCTACCAAAGCATTTGGAGAAAAGAGTTAGCGTGTTAGGGAGAGCTGCATCTCAGACATCAAGCAAAAAGAAGAGATTGGAGCATTGTAGATCAGAAATCAGGATGTATTATTGATTCTTTTCTCTTTATATGAGCTTCCTCATTTTTGTTGATTAAAATAGTTCTCTTATATACATGTATGTAGTCAAGTTCGGCAACCTGCATCTTTTCATTTCATATTCCTTTACACATTAGAATCTTTTCCAAGTTGTGATTCATGTTCTCAAAGAATGCATTGATGGATCACTAGTAACAATGCAAAAATGACCACATAGTAGCAAAGGAAACAAGATTTGTAGCTTGATTTTCAGGGTTTTAGCAAAATGTGATATGATTCATTTGTCCCATTGGCATGCTCAAAAGATACCATTGACTTGGACAAATATCCCAAGATCAAAATGGTTGCTAAAAAAATAGATAACAAGATTTGCTTTATAATCCTCAATGATTAACAAAAAATTCACACTAATTTATTTTGATTGTTCTTATATGTAAGGCAACACATTAGAAAAAGTCTAGCTTGAGAAGAGTCAAACAATATATTTTCTGAATGTTTTGTTATTTGATATCCACGATGATCAATAGAAATCCTCTAAAATGAATTTGTAGTAACATTGACTATAAGATTTGAAAACTTAGATAATTTGTAGCTAGACTTCAGTTGATTTAGTCCTCCCATTAAACATGATCAAAGAATACTATTGGCTTATAAAACTACCCACATCAAAATTGTTGTTAAGTACTAGTTAAGTTGAGATGCTCATAATACTTAGTAGCTACAAAATGCTCAAAGCCTATCTCATTTGAGCTTAAGTGTAAGATAACAATCAATACTCTATGGGAAAGTGGGTCGAGGCTTTATTTCACACTTGTAAGAAACTAGAACATTTCTATTAGAGTTAGAAATCCAAAATATATTGTCCAATGACAATTGGAGAGGTTTACTTGTCCCATAATCATCCACCAAGGTGCACCTTGATCATAACCTTCTCTTAGATTATTTGTTCAATCATTGAAAGTCAAGACCAAATGACTAATTTGACTAAACAATTGAAAACACAAGAACCTAGATTGCAATGCTACAAGTTGACACTTTTGTTGCTTCCCCCCGGCTTAATAGGTTGCTCAACAGCTCGTGGAGGACCTGGAGAGAAGTCTTGTGCTGCAGATGTCACAAAGGGGGACTATTGGATTCCATAAATGGAATGTACGCATGCATCTGGGCATTCTATGTTTTAAAAGATGACTGAAATAACTAAAAAAGAGAAAGAGGATGTTGTTGAATGTCAAAATTAGATCTATGCTCACTATCCAAGTTTGATTGGAGAAAATTTTCCAATGTGCATCAAGCCAACATTGATGAAACTGTGGTGTATAGGTCATCACATCACAAAATGGACTACATTGATGTTTTGGAATGAGAAAACTTTCTTGAGTGGGTGGTGATATAGAAAACAAAATAAAAAAGAATGTGTTTGATCATGATAGTGTCAAATCTATGCAAATCGACCAAGTTTGATTTGATATTTGTCAAACTTGGTCAACATATTATCAAGTTATAGAATGGACTATGTCAATGTGTCTAAAGCATGCAATTTTCTCTAAGCGAGTTGCTGAATAGCCAAAAAATGAGCAAAGAGGACATTTGACCATGATAATGTCAAGTTTGTTCTCATTGACCAAGTTTGATTTGGCAATGTGTGAGCTTGATGATTATCAAAGAAGGAGAATTGCATCTGCCTCACAAAGTTAATACTCATAAGAGAAAAATCAAAATTCAAGAAAATGTCTTTATTGAGTTGTCGTGGTGGACCTGAAGGCAGAGCTAAAACAAAGCACCTAACTAAAATAACCTTTGGGATCCTTTTAAATGGTAAAGTCACATTCGTCGCTACTATGTAGACAACTATAATTCCATTTTGAAGTATTAAACCTCATCATCATCTACCCCTTCACAAGAAGGGAAGCATTGAGAGATTTGCATTTATATTCAATTTACAAATTCTTTTATCTTATGAATTGTTTTCTCATTGCCCAAATACAGATAGACTAGGAGGATCAAGTCAATTTCTTTTTATTTCAAAATACCAAAAGATTTTAAAAAAATTACACATTGAAAAAATATATATGATGCTTGTGTATAAATTGACTTTGTGAAAAGCCAATGTCTCACTTCCTTTGATTCTTCCTAAAAATACTATCAACTTTAATCTATCCAGATATGGTAAATGTTTGTAAGCCTAGCCTCTAGATATCTAGATTCACCACATTCACATCATCCAATGGATGACACCTATAATTGGATTTGATTGCAAACTAGGCTAGTTGTCACTACATCCAATAGAAGATCCACAATCTCATACAAAATGGTGATTTTATTTTTATTTAAGCTCAAGTAATAAAGCCATATCCCTTTGTAAATTCATAAGATTTCTCAAAGCAATTTAGATTCTGAAAATGTCATCATTAGTAAGCAAAGACCCAAGGTTAGTTCCCTACTTGAACCATCCCAATGTATATATCACACTCACTCCATGATCTAAACCTACTTTCTATCAAAAGTATGTTACTATTGGCCCCATCATAGAGAGGATAAATCTTCTCCTTTACATCTTAGATCATGTTGATTGATCATGATTGTAGGTAGAAATAGCCTATTTGAACATCTGGCTTTTCCATTGGGTCTAATGATTGACTTCTGATTGATTTAGGTCCACAACATTTGAAAGCATTCAAGAGAATAGTAAGGCACATAAGAGACGTATTAGATATGGAAATATGATTTAGTGAGAGAAAATATGAAACCAACAAAGTAATCAGGCAATAAATATGGATTTAAATGAATCTACATGTCATGCCCACGACTAATCTGAGATAATTATCCCACTAGAGGTCAATAGGCCTACCTCAACCCGTAAGTTAATTATGATTATGAGGGGTAATTTGGGGCCCTCATGTGCATATGGTCATAATTAATGGTTGGAGGCCCAAAACTCGTGATGGTGGATTATTATGGGTCTATCAGTGAATCATAGGGGAACTAGATGACGTGGCCCAGTTAGGCTACAAAGGTGTCTAGTGAGGTGTCACAGTGCACTACTAGTGGTGCATGATGGGCCATGGAGGGTATAAGTATACCCATTGGGCTCTCACTAGTGTATGCCTGGTTGTGGCAATGGTAGCAGTATGCTGCCGGAGTGACATCTCTCCTATTGAGCATTGATTGGTATCATAGCTTGGGGGCTAGATCCGCAAGATCTAGGTTTGGTTGGGTGGTTTGTCCACCATCTGTTTTGACCCTATTGTTCTATGGATTCAACATCCTAGTCTATGATCCTCGATGGAGGTTTTTATACTACATGTAGTAATAATTAAAATTTTTATGCTAGGAGAATGTTAACATCATGGAAAATTAATCTTCAAAAACTTTGGCACTCATGAAGTTGAGTACATGGTAGCAACACAAACACAAAGGAAGCATTGTGGGTTAACCAAGTGCTCATGATATGAAAGAAGATCATCAATGTCATGTACTTCTATTTTTAACACTTGAAATTGCTTAGCATTAGCGGAATCCAAGATTGATTGCATGCATCAAACACATACTTTCATGATCTGAAAGGTAGACAATGGAGTGTTGTGGAAAATTTGGCATCATAATGATATATTTACTTTGTCTTTTGTGAATGAGAAGTTTTGGAATTTTAGAGTTATGAAAAAATTACATATAGATTTAGTGTAGACGTGGTTAGGATCTTCATTTCTATCCTCAAGGTCAAGAGTTCAACTCCAATCTCTTGCAAGTATCACCGTAGTTTATGCTCAATTATTGTGATAATGTCTTGCTAACCCAAAATTTGCTCATTATCTTCTCTATTTGTGTATCCTACCATAATTGTTTTTGATCATCAAGCCTTAGTATGAAATTCTTATAAGGGATGCCCTTATCAACAAGGATGGGTATGTGAGTAATAAGTGTAAAAGATATTGGCAGTTCCATGTCACATTCACAAGACTATTTCAATTTTGAAATTTATAGCATCCAGGTTTAATCTCTACTACTGAAAATGACCATCCTAACATAGTAAACTGCCATAACGAGATGGAGTCATCAGAAAGTAGAATAGGTCAAGGAAAATATCTCTTTTTTTTAATAAGACCTTTTTAGAATGGAGTGTATTTTTTATGGAACCTTCAAAGAAAGTGTAGGTGAAAAATCAGAGTGAAGGCTAGTCTAATAAAATACATAATTATAATCTTTTAATCAGATCCATTTTGAACAACCTTGACGTGACAACCATTTCAGGCATGAGAAAAATATGATCAATGAGTTTGATCAAATGAGGCCAAGCAACTTTGTTTCCTTCAACATGTCAGGGCTGTCTATGCAAAAGAGGACTAAGAATGGCACCTTATGCTGCAAGCTAGTAATCCTTGTAGATACATAATCGAAAATCATCATGACAACTTTAGTCATCCTTATGTATTGAACATAAGGATGAACATAAGGATGACGGAAGATAACAAAGTTCAGTCTATCCTTTATCAAAGCAATGTGCTGAGGGACAGTTCTTACCTTTGTTTCCTCACAAGATGAGTTGCACGTCGAAATCTCTCCAGTGATCTTATCCCCATTACGCTGCATCCTACTGCACGCATCAATAATTTATCCGGTTAGTTGCTGAAAAATTAATAGCCCCATAGAATTATCAGTACTGATTTGATTGACTAGACGTTTTCCTCTGCGGCAGTATTTCTTGACGTGAGCAATTCAGTGTATGTTACAACAAAGGTGAAGTGTATGTTCGGAATTCTTTTCTTTTAAGGATACTTCTAGATTATATGCTTCCTTTCAGCATTTTACGAGATATATGATCAGACGATAGCTAGCTGTTAGGGTGTATTCAGAACTATCATAGCTTTTCTGATTCGTAAACCGCTCTGAGTGAACATGGAATGAAAATTTGAAGTTTGAGAATTCTGGTTATGAATGGTTCATGCCTGGAGGCTTAACGGATAACGATGCCAAAGCTGAGAGATTAGATACTTGCGAAAGAGATTGTGGAGTGCTCACCTGTAATGTGGTTTACTGGGGAATTTTATTTTCGAATGCTTGGAACCTGAAGGACTAGTGGATAAAGATGTCAAAGCTGACAACTTAGAGACTAGCGAAAGAGGTTGTGGATCGCTGACCTCCATTGAGGTTTTCTTTGCTTTACTTGACGACTTTAAAGCTCGGTCTTGTAGTTGACCTACTTACAATTGTCGATAAGCTGATCCTTACATAACTCGCAGTCTACTGATAACGGTTTCACTTTTGTAGATGTATTATCTAGTAGACAATATTTGCGGGATACGATAACTCGTTGTATGTTCGTAATTTCTTCTAGTCAAAGGTCATCAGTACGCTTGAATCACAGAACTGTACTATTGACTGCAGTAGCTGAAGTTCTAAGTAAAACTTATCAGAACGCTCTTCCTAAAATCTGGACTAAATTCTGTACGTATCGAATCTCTATCGTAAATCCAAATACGAACACTACAATCTGGTGGAGCTATGAGCAAGAACGTTCTTAGAGTAAAAAATAAAAGTCATTCTTTCGGAATATCTGTACTGAAGAACTTTGGCACCGTCACAACCTGTGGAGGTGGTTACAGTTCTGTTCCTTTGAGATTATTTCCTATAGCCTGCTTCTTTTACGTTATGTAACAAATGCAGTTTCTACTTCGAGTCTCATCTGAAATAATAACTGTGAATTACAATCTCGAGGGCCGAAGAGTGCCGTTGAGAATCATAATATGAATCCACGCGTCGAACGATCCACTGATCTCTCTCTCTCTCTCTCTCTCTCTCTGGGATCGTTAGACCGCTTTCAATGTTCATAGTACATTATTGCCTGATTCAAGTGGGCTTTCAAAGACTTGCAAAAAAGTTGCACTAGTTAGCTAGATGTTACCTTGCTACGTTCTTAACATTGCGATATACAAAAACAAATATTCACGTAATAGAGAGTACAGCCACATTCTTAGAATCGCTACATTTCATCTCTTTTGTTTGATTCGCTACATTTCTTTGGTTTAGAATGGCTACATTTCTTTTGTTATATTTTCACGCAATTTAACAGCATATTTTACATGATTAACGTCGATCATGATCAGATTACGTTATTAAACGTTAATTGTAGCATTGCTGCTCCTTCCAGATACTCGAATGTATTGACAGAGAGTCGTACTCACCTATCACGAGATGCTTGCCATGCTTTTAAGGGTTGTTTTTGAGTTTGCATGTCGTTTATTCTTTGCAAAAACATCTCTGCTTTATTGTCAAAGCATGTGCTGTTTGGTGTGCTGCGCATCGAGGCTGGAGAGTCTAGGGAAATCTCTTTACCCGTCTGTAAACTTACAAATTCCCTCTTTTTGCTGGTTTCTGATTCAGAGGTGCCTGCGAAACCCAGTTGTGGAATTAGCTCTAATTTATTAGCATACTCTTAGCATTGCAGCGTACAATATTGCAGATCTAGAATTTGATGGACATGCGTTGTTTGCTTTCATATCTTAGAACTTAAAAACATTGATCATATTTGCTCGCTGATGCCAGATGTATCAAGAAGAGACTAACCAGTAGAAGGAGTCCGTTTATCAGCTGTCTGGATTGTACGATACATCTGTGGACAGAAACATCAGTAATTAGTATCGAACAAAAGTCTCCATATTGAAATATTTCGTTTGCTGTCCATAGTGTCCTCGAGTTAGAGTTGTTACTAGCATGACTTACTGCATGAAGACAAGTACATATTTTAAATTGAAACCACAATTGAATCCAGTCAATCGAAAATAATCGTTTTCCAGCCAAATGACAGTAGCATATCGATGACAAAAGAGGCCTATATCGTCACTCATCCATTCTCGGCAGCATTTTGATTTTTGTGAGATGGATGTTATAGAGAAATTGTTCAAATAATGTTTGCTTGAGCAAGTCCACATTGATTGGGTTTACTCGACAAAGCTAACTGAAAGGCAACGTACTAAATAAACAAGTCTATGACTAAAACTTTTCTTTCTATCAGAGCTCAGCTGGAATTTTTTGACTGCAATATATAAAAGAATCCTTTTCGGGACAACAAAGATCACTTATGTCATTGACCTGGATTGAAATTCGCTAGTAGCTCTTAAGTCAAGCTAGGCTGACACATGTGATGATAACGATTTTGTGAATTCAGGTCTTTTAGACAATGAGTTCTTCCAAATTTCAGGCTGACTAGAGTACACTAGTGAACATACATGACAATTTGAATCTGGTGAGTGCTACTAGTAAACTTTTAGATAGCAAACGATTTGAAAGTACCTGTAAATGGCTCTTCACATGTGCCAGAGTAAGGTCTTTCACGTTCATAAGCTCTAGTACGGACTTGGGCGTTGCTCCTGGGTATCGAGATAAAAAATGAGAGCTTGTCAGGAAGATAAAACTAAAAGGAGGCTCTGATTGATTGCCCTCATTTGTGTTTAAAAAGATTGAAACAAGATGTTCGAACTTTCCTATACGTCTCTTATTTTCTGCTTTCAAACTGATTCCCCTCGAGCATCAAAGCGAAGTTACTAAAAGAGCATTAAAGTCATAACGCTAAGCTTTTCTATCATAGTATCTGTATTGCGGGTAGCTTAGTCATTAACCATGATACCGAGTAGTTGTGGCAGGTCAACTGGCCCCAATATCACAGAAGTAAAATAGAAAGCCAATTCTAATACTGTGCTGTATCACATAAATATATGACTACTGAGCTTTAACCAACAAATCTCTTTAACTCAAATACAGATAAGGAAACAATCGAGGTAAGACATTCCCATGGGAAGAGGCCATCTATTAATTTATCTTGCCCTCAGACATCCAATAATGCAACAATACTTACGTTCATGTCCTCCCAGTACCTCCACTGCACGCACAAAGTGAGAATGCAGTGAGCTCGTCCACCTCATCCTGGGTGCGCGCATGCTTCTTTTTTTTGCAAGGGTGGGATATAATCTTGAACGTAGACCGCCATTTTGAGGCTCTTGCGGCATTCTTACAAAATTTGAGATAGGAACATTATTGTTGGTATTCTTATCCACCAAATTGCCAATACTATGACGTCCTCGCAACATGTCAGGAAACTGAGGTGCAAATTTGAAGTTAGTGCATTGTGTGAAATTGTTGAGATTCTGGATACTGAATCCCTGTCTATGTGTAAAAATTTCTTCGGCCATCCGCCCATTTCGCAGTGCTCTAGAGGGCTCATTTCTTAGGTCTAGAACCACACGTTCAGGTTGGTTGACGTCTTGCAAACGACGTGTAAGGATCATATTATAGCTGTATGATGTTTGATCGCTCGCCATAAAAGATACTGGATCTTTACGTGAAGCAGCATCACCAGATCCTGCATGCTGGGATAACTTCTTAAAATAGAAGGCATCTGTACACGCTTCTGTATATCTTTCATCATGAAAGCTTCTGAAATGCAAATCATGCACAGCCGTCTTCTGCGTGCGGTAAGACTCCGGCAAAGATTTGACTACTATGTCCCTTATTCCTTGTAGAGAGGGTGCTTCTTGATGATGAATGCCGCCGAAGGTCCTTTTGGCCTCAGGTTCATTGAGGTTAATGTCAGAGGAGGAGCTGGACAAGCAAAGCTCCGTAGACAACCCCTTTCTCTTCTCTCTAGGAGTCCCTCCTGATGAGCTGCTGGAGTTCTCGCTTAAGTAACTGCTGGAACTTTGTAATCTCTTCCAGATGTCAAAACCTTGAGTTACTTGTGAAACGCTGGCCTGCTGGCAGCTCCGTTCAAGCTTGCTGCAAGGGGCACTGATCTGAAGAGAATCATCTGGACCGAGATAAGAATAGTCTAATGGAGTGATCTTCATGGACAGTCTTCCGTGCATCTTTTTAACGATAGCCCACGTCTACGAGGAACATGAAGTCAGCTGGTGAGTTGGAAACAATCGTGCTCCAAACACTTTCTTCTGCAAAAGAAAGACCTTTGGAGAAATATCTTGAAATTCAGATTCATGTGTAATGACTCCGGCTGAAGGCTAATGCACGATAAGGCACACGGACTTTTAAAAAATAAAAAATCTGGTTCCAGAAGTTGTATGGCATTCCAGAATTTTCATTTGAAATAATGAATCAAGGCTGTAGAGTTAACATCCAGTTCAGAAGGCAGAAGATTTAGCAACTTCACCGTACTCCGCACACACAAAACAAGGAGAAAAGCTCCATGTCTTGAGGCAACGCCACCATGTCGTAAGACAACAAATCAGAAGATGAGTGGAAAGTAACCATCACCCATCTCCAGGGTATAACGATCAGTGGCGGATAGCTCAAATAGAAAATAGATCAAAATAATGTCATCTGTAAGCTCAAATTAGGCTTATAGAAAATAGTTATGATCGTCACATACAATGCGAAGCCTTAACCTAGATCATTTCGGCATCAAAGATGGATTTTTGTGTAGATCTCAGATCGGAATGCACTTACACATGGTTTAATAGATCTGACTGGCTTTTCCTATGGGGTCTCAACCTTTCTCAACAGACAAACTGGACAAAAAGAAATAAGGGAAACAAATCTGCTAACAACAAGTCAACAGGCATTTTCTTCCATCAAAATTCCAGCTTCCAGCATCGGCTACCCTTGAAGATTTGCATACTGATCATATATGAGAGCGACTAGTGAGACTCCAGATGCAAAAGGGAGCTGATGATCATGCCAAAGCTCAAAGGCGACTCCCAATCAGATTCGGGAAGTTACCTCTAATCTCTAGAATATAGGGGGATGTAGTACGTGAAACTGGCAACACTACTGAAGCCGTGGAAAGCTCACAGAGGTCGTGGAAGGGAAAGTTGAAGATGAGGAGCCGGAGGGAATGTCTGAGCGTAGAATTAGTCTCGGAAATTGATGCGGATGCAGGTGAGCAAACAACAGCAAACAACAACAACAACAACGTATACTGGGTCGATCATGCGTTAAGCTGGACGCACTCATCTAATTTCACAAGCAATTGCCTCCGCAAATGGAAGCCTTGTCATTTTGCCAAGGATAGAAATTGACAGTTCCAGTTCCAACATGGCACAGCTGAGAGTTTCTTTTTTCAATGAATAGAGAGATATGGCGTGGCCACATGCACACCCTGCAGCCTAATGTCAAGGATGGCGGCCTACTCTCCAGAACCTTCCAACTATCCCGTCTCCCATCCCCTGCCGACTAGGGCAGTCGGCCATTCCCCTATCCCTACGTAATGCCACGCAAGGTTTCTTTTTTCTGTTTTCTCTAGTTTTTGCATTTGGAGCCAATTTTCTTTTTTGTACTTTTTATTTTATTTTTATTTTTTGGATTACTCAATAATGGGTTCCACATTGCTGGAATGTGCATAGGACGTATCATTGGATATCCACATGTAAATTCCATGTGTGTTATGTAGTGCTCGCAAAAAATCATTTTTTCAACCTACTAAAATACCTACTACTTATGAAATTTGTAAGTTTCTTTTAAACTCGAGTTAAAAAAACATATTGGTCCTAGTTTTAACACTTAAATAACCTAATGTTTCTAGATTTTTTTATTTATGAAAAGTATAACCTCCAACAAAGTGCCCACTGGTGCGTCCAACCTCCAACTAGCCACTCACTGCCTATGCTAATGCTTGCGCTCACTCCAAGTGCCCACTGCCTCCGCTACTACTCCGTCCATAGTCTAGACTCCAAGTGCCTGCCTCCGGAATTCGCTACTACTGATTCGCTCAGGCTAAAGGGATTCGTGGCTCATGAATTTATGCCTAAATCCACTCCAAGTGCCCAGCCCACTATCTCAGCCCTCCACTATTGTAGTCACCAGTGCTGATTTGCGAGAATTTTTGAGAAATCATCAAGAATGCGACGTCTTCAACAATTTCAACTGAGCGTGAGCAGTGTTGAAAATTTAGAAATCGTGCATCCATTCCTTTCTTCCAACTTCCAAGGTTGCAGTTACTTCCACTGCCATGTAGCCAACGCCATTAAGGAGCAATAAAAGTTGAAAGTGTAGGCCCAGGCCCTAGGGTCATGACATGTGGCATTTAGGGAAAGCCCATAGAATAAAAAGAAATTACAAAAGTTTTTTAAGGAGGCTAAAAACTTATAAGTTTCTTTTTTAATAGGTAAAAAAAGTAATACCAATTTTTATTACATGCCTTTAAAAACCTACAACTACTCAATTTAATAGGTGAATTTGTAATTTCAAAAATGAGCTTGTTAAGGTGTTGTAAGTTTTTTGCGAGCACGGGTGTTATGTGTCCACGTTTTATTAACTTTAGACATGAGAATTTTGATCAAAAGTCTCACAATATCTATATAAACTTTGCACTTTGGTTAGGGTTTTTAATCTATTTAGTTGATCTTATCATGTGTGATAGTGAGAAAAACATTATTTTGCACTTTGTTTAAGGTTCACTCCATTTAGATGATCTTTTCATGTGCGAAAAGTGAAAAGTACATTGTTTTGAACTTTAGTTAAGGTTCTAACTTTGATTAAGTCTTTTTTCAAATGTTATACAAAATGAACATCTTTTGACATCTAGTAATCAAGTTAAATTCTTGCATATTTTGCATACAAGAACTAGTGTAGCTAACTTCATGGAAGTTCAACCAAATAATGATCTGTGAGAGCGAGAGAGAGAGAGAGAGAGAGAGAGAGAGAGAGAGAGAGAGAGAGAGAGAGAGAGAGACTGCTTAGGGACTTGTCGCTAGGGCCACATAACCAAGTTTTACTTCTCAAATGTTTCATGAGCTACAATTGCTTTCTAAGCTCATTATATTTTATAATATCAGCCTAAGTTGCACCAATGTCATCGTATCTCCAAGTCTTTGGCTAAATGAATAAGTTGTATATTAACATTTCTATTTTGTTTTTGTAAAAGTGGAGCTTGGTCACCTAATATAACAAATTTTTTTGTGGGCACACTACATAGGAAGGCCATATATTGGTTATGTTCTAAATGTATACACAACATTAGCACAGACTTTTCATATCATATCACAATATTTACAAGCTCTCTCAAGCTAATATATACATATGGTATCTAAAAGGTTTCGAGAAATTCTCTTCGTATATCTGGCATTCCCCACGACAATCGGGATTCAAGCCAAGGCCTTTGCTATTGTTGAAGAACTTTCTTATCCAACTCAACTACGATGGGGGAATAGGATACCAACATTGGAGAGTAGGGTGTTTTTTTGTGTGTGTCAATAAAGGTTGACTTGCTAGTGGCAAATTACACTATACCATGGCACTAGGCATGTTACATTGTAACGTGTCATCGGCCTGGCACCTTAGTATCGTAATCAAAAAAAAAAAAAAATTCAAAACTAGCTAGGAATTGCCAATTCCACATTGGGAATTAGGGTCACCCCAACCAATTCCACCATAATATGTTAAAATTGTAGTTGCATTGAGACTAAGACCGGTTATATTCGAGTTTTAAAAGTAGTACAATCAACCTTTAAGACTTGTTACTTTTAATTTTGAACTTGATGAGTGAAAGATCATCACTTTCTTCTACTCCAAAAAGCTAAACACCATGTACTTCTTTTTTAGTGTTGACCTGATATTAAAGAAAACTATAGTTGCATAGGCCTCACAAGTGATTGGCCTAGGCAAAAGACCTAACATGTTTCCAACAAAATACTTCTAAAAACATGCCTATCATGGAAATGTGTTGTGCATAACCACGATGACTTGCATTGTACCAATATACAAATGCTCAGATGTAAAGTTTGCTAAGGCTATGAATTTATTTTATGCTATGGATTTTCTTTTGATTGAACAAATTGAAAGTTTTATGTGGTATTTAGGGTATTGTCGTATGGATAGGATATTTCTATATGTAGTTGAACTTCAACTTTCAAATAACTTGCTTGTGGGAAGCTACAAAATCAGTAGCCATGGCCCACATGATCCATATTTGTTGCTTGTTGTCTTGTAGATGCTCATATTTGAATGAGGGTAGAAATAGAAACATAAAGGAATGGCATCTTCAAAACATGGCAATCAAATGTGACCCACAATTACTCTATACTAACAATCAATATAAGAATGAAAGGGAACATGTTGGAGATAGACAGAACCGAATCTTCTCATTTTTTGATAATGGGACTTTGCATTTGGTTTTCCCAAGCAAGTGTAGCTTTCTACCCATAAATCCATAATGTTTTTTTTATAGTGTGTCAAATATTGCACTATTGAATGATGGAGATCACATGTGTGTGTGTGTGTGTGTGTGTGAGAGAGAGAGAGAGAGAGAGAGAGAGAGAGAGAGAGAGAGAGAGAGAGAGAGAGAGAGAGAGAGAGAGAGAGAGAGAGAGAGAGAGAGAGAGAGAGAGAGAGAGAGAGAGAGAGAGAGAGAGAGAGAGAGAGAGAGAGAGAGAGAGAGAGAGAGAGAGAGAGAGAGAGAGAGAGAGAGAGAGAGAGGATTCCAATATCTAAGGATCATAATTACATTTGTTTGCCCATAGATTTCATATATAATTGACTAGCCATAAGCCTGTGATTTTTTTTCTTGATGTGCATCGCACCTTATTGTATTGGACAATAAATATCATATTTCAGGACTTCCGTTATCCAATGTGATATTCAATTCAGAAGTTGTCCATGATTGTTTTATTTTTTCACTTAATGTGAGTTTGCTTAAATTCTATATGGTTAGGTGGTGGATATTAGGTTAGGGACACTTATTGTCAATTATAGAATTCAGCCTAAATGTTTTCCTAGGCAATCACATTAATGTTGCCCTTGAAAATTGTTAACCCATAGGCAATAAAAGAATATAATAAGCCCTCAAGTAGTGTTTAGATAACCGACTTTGATTTTATCTCAAGTAATCCAAGTTACTCGAGGACCATTAGTTTTTAGAAAACTAACCTTTAAAGACTAGTTTGGTTAACGACAGACAACTAATGGATAGTGGACCAATGTTGGTAGTAGGATTTAATCAACAAAGGAGGACCCACTTTGATAATGGGTAAACTGTTCCACAATCTTCTTATCTTTCTTAGACAATTGAGATCCCTATGAAGCCATATTCTTAGTTCCATTCTCATTCATTTTGATCGTTACCAACTTCCATATCCGACCAAAATGGGAATCATTTTTGTACTTTCCTCTCAATGAAAGATACAAATACGTAGAAACATGGGTGAATGAAAGTTTATGTACTTCACCAATCCAAGGAAGAGCATCTGCAACTTAGTTAGAGCTGCCTACGACATATCGGATCTCATGGTCAAATCATTGCATAGCTCAGCCCATCAAACTTTATGACCCCTTAGATCATGCTAATTGCAAACTTATTTCAAAGGTTTGTGATCTGTATACAATATAAGTTGATTACCATATAGATAATGCCTCCAATTTTTGAGTGCATGAATCACAACAAATAACTCCTCATGAGTTGTATAACACAATTGAGATCCAGTGAGTTTTTTGCTCTCAAGCACTCTATAATTTTGTGAAAGAACTACTCCAATTGCCAAATCACTTGAGTCGGTTGTAACAACATAAGGCAAATTTGGATATGCTGTAGTACAAGAGTCAAAACAACCATACTTTTGAGTTTCTCAAAACATTGGTTCAATTCTTCATTCCATTCAATAGGCAGACAAGATTCACCTCTCCTCTTCTTATTATTCACTCTACCTTTTGTTAAATTATTAAGAGGTACTGCAACTTTTGCATAGTCTTCTATAGATCTTTAAAGGAAAACTATAAAATCATGAAAGGCTTAACTTCTCTAACTATTGCGATGTCGACACTCAACCATTGCATTGATTTCATATTCGTCTATCTTCAACCCTTTTTTAGTGATCTTATGACCAAGATATCCCCATTTATGATTAAAGAAATCACACTTGAACTGTTTAGTAAAAAGAATCTCCTTCCAAAAATCTGCAAAAATCAAAAAATTCCATTACATAGTTCTTAAAACCATTTCAGATGGAGGTACATATCTGTCTCCAAAACACAAGATTACTTTATCTTCTCCCAAAATGAGAATGCATGCTTCTCAAAATCAAGATCATGAGATTTTTTAAAGGACCATTTATGACCTAGAATTATATCTATGTGTGCTAAATCTAAAACATGAAAATCAACCAATTATCAATAGTCTTGAATTAAAATTGGGAGCTTCGGTACTTTGACTTCTCAAGTCTCCAACTCTGCTCTTGAAAATATATATACTTTATATTTATGATTGTTGGCTTCAGTTTTTGGTCGAGTTTCTACACAAGACAAGAATTAATGACTAAGAAACATTCACACTCAAAATCTATCAAGTCAATTTCTATATTAGATTTTCATTACCTAGCATTTCAATTACTTTAGTAATGATTAAATTTCATTCTTGATAGAATTTCATAATATGTCCAAGCTTATTGTCAATAGAAAAAAGATTTGCTTTCTTGCTCTTTTTCTAAGACATTTGTTTCTTATGCTTACCTTCTGATGCCATTTAATCAAGCTTGTCAAAGTATATGATCTGAGTTTTCTCACAAACTTGTATCTTTCCTTTCTTTGGTTTGGATGTCAATACATTAGCTTGAAATTAATTTTTGGGTGCCACCATTATGGAATCATAGGATTTCGTGATTTGTACAATATCATCGAAAGATTGAACCACATTTTGCCTACATTTGTCCTAATAACTTACCTAGGATAAACTACCAGAGAGCAAATTTAGAATCGAATAATGGAATCTTATTCCATAAATTCTTAAAATCTTGGAGATAAGAGTCCAAACTCTTCATTCCCACTTTGCAATTGATGAACTTATGATACTAATATATATCATCCACTACTACAAGACTTGTGGATTTCAACATCTACTCCTGATGGATATAAAAAAAATCATAATCTATCGAGATTTGACACATGGAAATCTAATAGAACTATTGCAAGTTTGTAATCCAACTTTGGCAACTTTTGACACAACGTGCAAATACAATTTTAGAGTGTTTGTTGGAATCCGACAAATGACTTATGTGTCAAAATCCAGTCCAACATAGTTGCCAGCCATGAGACATTTATTTTGCGATGGCTTGATGATTTGGTAGTTCGATTATAACAGATAAGAAAGATATTGGATTTCAACCCCATTTTTGTTTTCCTTCCCATCACAAATGCATTTTGTAGAGTGCAACTAGAGGCAGTTGGATAGTTACTAAAGGCAATTGGAGAGTGATTGGAGATCGACTGGAGTTTGATCAAAGCAATTATTGAGATCTCATTTGTTAAGATTGGTATTGATTTTAAATTTTGATTTTGAGGGGGGGGGGAGAGAGAGAGAGAGAGAGAGAGAGAGAGAGAGAGAGAGAGAGAGAGAGAGAGAGAGAGAGAGAGAGAGAGAGAGAGAGAGAGAGAGAGAGAGAGAGAGAGAGAGAGAGAGAGAGAGAGAGAGAGAGAGAGAGAGAGAGAGAGAGAGAGAGAGAGAGAGAGAGAGAGAGAGAGAGAGAGAGAGAGAGAGAGAGAGAGAGAGAGAGAGAGAGAGAGAGAGAGAGAGAGAGAGAGAGCGTAGGAAAATAGAGATATTGTGTGAATGAAAAAAAAAACCATACATGTGGAATGTCAAAGATTTATAAATTTTGTGATTTATAAGTTGAATTTCACTTTGATTTATGTAAGAATAATAAATAGACTGAGTTGTAAATTGAGAGAGAGAGAGAGAGAGAGAGAGAGAGAGAGAGAGAGAGAGAGAGAGAGAGAGAGAGAGAGAGAGAGAGAGAGAGAGAGAGAGAGAGAGAGAGAGAGAGAGAGAGAGAGAGAGAGAGAGAGAGAGAGAGAGAGAGAGAGAGAGAGAGAGAGAGAGAGAGAGAGAGAGAGAGAGAGAGAGAGAGAGAGAGAGAGAGAGAGAGAGAGAGAGAGAGAGAGAGAGAGAGAGAGAGAGAGAGAGAGAGAGAGAGAGAGAGAGAGGTGGTGTGTGTAAGATAAAAAAAAGTTGTGTGTGTGTATGTGTGTTTGCGTGGCTTTTATTTTTGATTTCCTCATTAGACGTTTGCAGCAATCTACTAGATGCTTCTATTTGTTTCATTCTTTGTTCTCTCGTTTTTATCGAGACTTTTCTTCTTTGTTTTGTTGAGGACAAACTAGTTAGTTACATGAGAGTTAGTTGGATGTGACATGAGAGTGCAGAGCTAAAATGAAAACGATATTCATGTGTAGAAAGTGACAGCCAAGAAACTGAATGGCGGGTAAAATAGAGAAGAGATTGAAAAGAGGGAGGAGGAGTTGGTGAGTTGAGGGAGAGCCGTTTGTGAATGTGCAGAGAACAAGCAGTCTAGAGATCAGTCAGTGGATCGGGATCGGGAAATTCAGAGAAGGATAGCCGATTTGATGTGTTGATGGTCAGATGAGCGGAGTTGTGGAGTGAATGCACATTTGATGCATAGAGTTTGTAAAGAAGCTATTGTCGCATGGACCAACTCTTCTCTATGACCTTGCTAGGTGTCGCTCGAGATTGGTTTTGCAACCTTGACCGAGGTTAACGTACTGGAGTGGGGATTCTTGAAAGAAGCTTTTATTAAACTAGTCCTTTTGTGAGATTAAGCCAAATCAAAATGAAAGAAAAATAAAAAGTAAGGGACTATATTGAAAGATTTAAATGTCGTCATGGACAATGCCAAGAAGGGTTAACTGAAAGGATGCTAATCACTTGGTTCATAGTTAGTCTTCCAAAAAGAATTCGACGTGAGCTTAAACCCGTTGATGATTATCATCAACTAAAGCAAGACATGTAAGAAGCTATAAGAGAAGAAGACGAAGAGTCAGATGATGAGGATCATCATTTTGATAACCGCCAAGAATATGTAAAAGAACGAAGAAGATAACATCTTATTGAAGGAATTATTGAACGAAGAATAACCAAAAGATCACGCACTTTGGATATGCGGGATGAGTTCGAAAGAATAACCAAAATCCATAAGAGTTAGTTAGATGAGATACCCAGAATACATACCCAAAATGAGAGGGCATGTGGTGTTCTATCTGTAGGGGGAAACACACTGGGAATGAATGTCCGAATAAGGGTCCAACACACTATCCATCTCAATGTGTGTTCTGTAATAGATCTAATCATGAATCTTTTAAGTGCCCCTACAATCCAATTAATCAATCCAGACAACCACAGAGACCACTGAATCCTGCGTATCAATCACGTGTGCAACAGCCACAAGAAGTAGCTGGTACAACACAAAATCAAAAGAAGGTAGCAATCCTACAACGAGGGCCTGGTGATGATAACAAATTGTTGCCTAGAAATAAGAATCCTGCACATGTAAATTACATTGATGAGGAAGCATCTTGCTCTTATGATTCTTCGTGTTATTTAGAGGATTCTCCCATCTCTGATTCTTATGCAGACCCTGAATCACCTACCCAATGTGGCTACGCTGTCACACCAGTAGCCAAACTTAACTGTTGTTGGGTCTATGGGAAACATGGCCATAGGTTATTTACTTGCAAATTAAAAAAAGACTATCGGGCGTGTTGTGGAAATTGTGGAGGAACTCATTGTTATAAGGATTTCCCCGCTCAAGAAAAAGAGACTATGCCAACTAGGCATGTCCAAGAACAAGCAATTCGGGTGATGACAAGAGCTCAATTGCAACAAAAACATAAATGATGTAGATCTAAGAGTTAGAATAGTGAAGAAAAAGGGTCTTCTGCTCCTAGATCTTATCCTAATCCTATAGTCGAGCAAGAGAGGTATAAGCAAGTTCAAGATGAGCTACTACGAGAGTACGAAAATGAACCTATTCCATTAACCGACGAAACTAAATAGAAACACTTGCTGCGACCCTCAGGAATAGAGATCATATCCGATCTTCTATAGTCTCAAATCACATTACCTTTCCATACTCTTATGAAGTTATCTAAGCCTTTATGTAAAATCATAGCTCGAGAACTACATCAGCCAGATGAGGATATCAAAATACCTCATCAACCGAAGATTCCAATGCCAACCCAACAACTTTATGCTACCTTGTTTCAAACAAGAAAAGCAAGAGGCTGCATCACCTTACGTATGAGCCATAAAGATTATGCTACTGTCTCTACTATCATCGATAGTGGATCAGGAGTAAATATCATATCGCTATCACTTGCTAAGCGATGGGGCAACAAGATTGGCAGAGGGCAATGTTGGTAGATTCCCTACCAATATCACAATCAGTCCAAGGAATATTGTTGGTCCCGGCTGATCCAAGATCTAGAGTAACTAGACTTGTAAGTATGAACACAACCATGGCATCTTGTTGTGTAAGACCATGAGTTGAGGACAAACTAGTTAATTACATGAGAGTTAGTTGGATGTGACATGAGAGTGGAGAGCTAAAAAGAAAATGATATTCGGTTGTAGGAAGTGACAACAAGAAACTGAATGATGGGTAAAAGAGAGAAGAGATAGATGAGAGAGAGGAGACGAAGAGAGGAGTTGGTGAGTGGAGGGAGAGCAGTGTGTGAATGTGTAGAGAACGAGCAATCTAGAGATCAATTAGTGGATCGCGGGATCGGGCAATCAAGAGAAGGATAGCCGATTTGATGTGTTGATGATCGAGCGGAGTTATGGAGTGAATGCACATTTGAGGCCACTAGAGTTTGTAAAGAATCTATTGTCATTGGAATGATAATCTGTGGAATACTTATTATAATTTATGTGTACTATTTGTTGCATTTAGTTGTGTGTTGAGTATTTGTGATATTCTGTTGTTAACCGATCGATATGAATTGTAAGTAAGAGTAAGAGTTTATCTGCTGGATAAGTGTGAGATTATAGATTCAAGATTATAAATCTGTAGTTTGTGAACGGAGAAGTCGTAAGAAGTATAATAATTGAGTAGATCTTATCCGAGTTGCTCGTGACGATTGGCCGGAGTTATGATGCTGAATGCTTAGAATTAGTTTGTTGAATAATGCTTGCCATGTTCTACTTTCTGTGGAAATGCTGATGAATCGAGATTTGTTAGAAATAACAATACTTTTAGTTGTTTGAGTAGAAGTGATAGGTTGCTTGATTGGTAAGTTCAGGTTCTAAGGAGATGTTTGTGATTAAGCAGGGTATTCAGCATTGGTAGAAAGCTAATAATTGAGGGAGAAAAAGCAGCAAACATATGTTTAAAGTTTCCTAGATGATATTTAATGCGCTGATTTTGTGCTTTGATGTACAAGCAATGAGTAGATGGAGGAAATTTGTTTCATTGATTTCTAGTTGAAATCAAAGACAAGATTTGCATTTACAAAAGAAGTGATGGTAGTTAATATTAGTACTTTAAGTCTTGAAGTTTGGACCTCATGCATTCCGGCTACTTGACTCTCTTAAAGGAGTTCAATTTTTGCTTAACATTCCATCGACTCAAATCAGTTGTCTCCCTTGAAGTCCATGCTAGAAGAGAAAAAGGCACAAAGAGAACATCGTGAGGTTGATCCATTTGCCTCATTAAATTTTTTGGAATCAAGTATTCAAGCAACTTATCAATTTTTTGATGAGTTTGATCAACATTTCATTGGCCTCATAAATTAGGAACTTTAACTAAAAATGTCGAACCTTCAAATCATCCTAGAGATAATGATTTCTTGTAGCTTGTGCAAGGTGAGGAATGTGAAATTTATGTGGGCTCAAGGAAGAATAGGGAAAGTGTAAAAGCTGCAAAAGTGAAGTGGCATGGTCATCTGAATGAAATCCAATTAGGAAGCCTTGTTGCACTTCTAGCTTCAGAAAACAATGAAGGACATCCATTTTGGATTGCCAAAGTACTTGGTTTCATTCTGCTACTTCATTTTAAGAAGTTTTCACATGGATATATGCATGTATGAATACACATCTATGGAACATCTTGTAAGGGATCCTTTAAGAGGTGGTGAAAGATCGTTCATGGAAATCATTATCTATAGGAGTCTCATAAGTTACTTTTTTTGTAGCTGAATTTTTTTTAAAATTATTCATTCATCAAGCTAAAATCATCTCCTTGAGTTGTAGATAGATGTACCATAGTTTTATCAAGCTAAATTTGAGGAGGAGTGCGAGAATTTGCAATATTCAGCTTGATAAACACATAATTTAGTGTACATATTGTAATCGACACATGTGAGAGCATGTTCACATGTGTGAGAATAGAAATAGGGTAGGTAGGACCTAATCAGAGGAGCTATATAGGATGTTTGGTCAAGTTTCCTACAATTTAGGAGAAGTCCACAAATCATGGAAGTTGGTGATTGATCTAACTACTAAAGTTGTTAGACCTAATGGTTAGGTCAATTTGACAAGAGTAGGAAAACCTAATGCTGTAAACACGTTCTGGACTTGTGTGGAAAGCATCTCTATTGTATTATCAATTATTCATTCTTGTCGGAGAGATCATGATTTTGGAGCATTTGACAATTTGGAGCTTTTACACCATTTGTGTTGGACTTTTTTTAATGTGAGTGAAATGTAAACCTAGTGAGCTTGCTTCTTTGTTAGTAGGACATACTATAGTTCATAATTTTATAGTGTTCTCATCAATAATTGATTGTTCTTGCTTCGTGTAGAGAAAGTTCAATGATTACATTTGAAAAGAGAATTTTGAGAGGAAAATGCATTACTATGAGGATTGATTCAATCTTGTTGTTCATAGGCCTAAACAAAAACATGTTGAGAAAATTTACATGAAAGGAAACTAGGCCAGTCATGACTCACATGAACTAACATGAACTTAGATAAAAAACAAGATGGTGCAATTCAAAGCTTGCTTGGAATGCATGCACTTATTTGCGTTACAAGAATGATCGGGTGGAAAAGGAACATCATTAGTTTTTTCAATCATGATAAAGTAAGCTTACATGATATCTAGATGGAAAATCTTGTTCAACGAATGGATCTAGACAATGTGCTTTATGTTACATCGATCACCAAGAACTTGCTAAGTGTTGGTCAACTAATGGATAGTGTCTTAGATGTCCACTTAAAGCATGGAGTTTGTTCCATTATGAAGAATGATAAACGCATAACAAATGGTTTGGAGATTGTTTAAATCGGATGCTAATGTTGCTAGAAGCTATTACATGTGCTAACTTTCTATGTAATAGGTTTCCCAATAAAGCCATTGGAGGAATTACACCATATGAAGCGGACTTGAAGAAAAAGTGTGCTTTTTGCAAATGAGTCTTTATGGACTCAAACAAGCACTAGATCTTGGTACTCTAGGCTCAACACTTTTCTAAAAAATATCAATTTTGTGTTAAGCTCTTTTAATCCTTCTTTGTATATAAGATTTTGAGATAGCAAGATCATTGTACTTGTTTTATATGTAGATGAAATGATCTTGATGGCATATGAGATATAAAAATTACATTGTCAAAGGAGTAACAGAGATTTCTAGGCTCCATGCATTTTAGGTTCATTTTTCAATATAAGTATGCATCATCCATCTCAGAAAGATTTGGAATGAAGAATTGTAAAGGCATAGAGACATCTATTGAGCGGATAAAGCAATCGTACTTTGCTTTCCTAATTACTAGACCAGGAAGAGCAACTGCCACAACATTGAAATACATACCTTGTGGTAGATCTACGATCATCACAATTACCTCCCCAATTTGCATCCACGTAGCCACATAGCTCAAGTGAACTTTCATGCTTCCTATACACCAAGCCATAATTGAAAGTGCCCTTGACATATCACAAGATGAGTTTGGCTACCTTCCAATTTGTTTCTGTAGGTGCTACCATAAACTGACTTACAATACCAACAACATAGCATATATATGGTCTAGTCGTGGTAAGGTAAATCAAGCTCCCTACTAATTGCCTATATAACATAGTATCAAATGGTTGTGATTCATCAAGCTTAGAAAGCTTTTTACCTGCCTCAATGAGAGTGTTCACTGGCTTAGCTTGAACCTGTGCAGCAACTCTCTGACGTACTTGACCTGTGTTAGTCCCACTTCAGGTTCGTTTTGTTGTATTTTAATGCTCAGGACTAAATCCACTCAGTAATGAGCATCCTGAAATATGTCGCAGTTTGACTCCATCAACTCTATTGACTTTGACTTACTCGACACTTGACTTCCTCAACTCCATCGACACTCGACTCACTCAACACTCCATCAACTGACTTGACTCTTGACTTACCCGACTCCATCGACTCTTGACTAACTCGACTCCATTGACTTACTCGACTCACTCGACTCACTCATCAAGTCAGATCAAGTTCGATGTAGGGAAAAGTCGATCTATGTACTGTTAGTCGATTCCAACCCACGTCGCGATCAGAAGGACGACATTGACAGTCCACCTACATGTACCTAGATTTACTATTTACAACGATGGCTATCTACTATAGGACGACTCTAGTAAATTAAGTAGATTCAAACTTATCCAACTTCGTGCCCTATAAGTGGTGAAATTAGTTTTGGCGTTCTCTTGAGCACTTTCTCCGTGGCAATCACTGTGTCTTCATGCACCGTACTTGCAGGCACAGTCAGGGTGCCCTTCGTTTGGAGTTCCTAGTCCTTCGTTTGGCTCAAAACGTACTTAAAGCTTTTGAACTGTTTCTTCTTGGTGAAAGGTGAAATTTTTTAATGAATTTGACGGCTGTTCTACCTTTCAATGCACTTATGCATCCCTTAGAATAGATCCCGACCATTCATTCAAAAATCCTTAATCGTGGCCACCCAATCCTCACATGATTTTGACCATTGGTTAGAATAGAGTCTTATCCTATGGTGGAGAATGAATATGGGTGTCAAATCCATGACTTCAAGCAGCTACCGTCCTCCAAACCCTAATCCTTCATTCCCAGTGAGTGCCCACGACCTGCTGCAGGTGTCTCCCTTCCTCCTGTCTGCAGTCGCGCCCTCCTACACCATTTTCGCTCCCAATTAAACTCTATTTTTTATGGATTTATATCCTATATGAGGCCCTAAACAAGGTTGCCCTACTGATCATGAGTCCGTAGAATGTTCATACGGGAAATTCCGTGGAGAAACAATGACTTTTGCTCAAATTAGAAAAAGGAAAATTTTCCATTTTTCCCGCAGAATTACTATGTTATATGATAATAGCCAATTCACCGACAAAAACCTCCAAGTTTCTCCATGGCCAACTAATGGCATAAAATAGCTTCCTATTTTTACGACATCCAAAACAGAGCACACAGTGAAGATTTTGCCAATTATGTGAAAAAGCCGTAACCCCCATCCGGTTTATTCAACAAACTAACTGCAAAATTCTCGGTTTTCAATCGTTTTTGACCTTGTCTGTTGCTATGCACAGGCTAAAGATCCTTGTACTAAGCTTGTCAAGCTTTCGTATGTCCGAAACAATGCATCGGTGCTTCACCATCAACTTTCTGACCGCCGTAAACCCTGAACTTTCTGGAAAATCATTTTTCATGAAGCTCTCTTCAAGGGCTTCACTGTACTGAGTACACTCTTGTACAGCTCTAATACGAAGCTAAAATTTG
This sequence comes from Diphasiastrum complanatum, assembly GCA_029204225.1. Lineage (NCBI taxonomy): Eukaryota > Viridiplantae > Streptophyta > Lycopodiopsida > Lycopodiales > Lycopodiaceae > Diphasiastrum > Diphasiastrum complanatum. The sequence goes on along the minus strand of CM055092.1, from coordinate 68,112,379 downwards.
TTTGAAACATGATCATAGTTCATGCAACACAGTAACATACACAGAAAACACTCTCCACCACAAGCTCTCATTGCAACTGTATTTTCAAAAAACTAAGTACACTTTATATACAGCTTTCTTTATGGCAACCCATGCATGGCCCAGATTGCCGTTGAAGGGATGCGTGTCCCGTTGACTTGCCTCATGGTGAGGCCAACTGGTCCTAATCCGCTGATTAGACCCACAATACAGTCACCATGCAATGTTTTTGTGTCTTGACATAAATTAAAGTCATTCTAATGATTTGACTACTTTAAGCTTAAAAAAGGAAAGCTTCATACCTCTTTGATTACGCTCAGGACTCGTTGGTTGACACCTTTTCCAAACCTAGACATACTTCATCTTAAAACATGATGTAAGATTTATGCTCTATAGTGAGTAAGATAACCTAGCTTGGCCAACTCTCCAATGGTATTGTCCATTTTGATGAAATTCTCAACATGTTTTTTTTTTTGGTTTTTTGTGAATGTTTAATAAAAGGTAACTACAAGTAGAATCCACAAGTGCTTTGACCTATAAATAGCTTTCAAAGTGCACCAAAACTTTGACATAACATTTTATTGGTAAAGGGTGCCTCAAATTGTAGGTCGAATTAATTATTGGTGACCACACTATCGGTAGTATTTTCTCTTTGAATCTCTCTTGAAATAACAAGTGCTGGTGGAAAATGACAAAGTCTAATAACCAGTTTGGCTAATTAACTTTTTTTGACATTTTTTTAAAACAATTATATGGATTAGCATTTCTTAATGAAATTTGAATAAGACATAGAGGAACTTTAGTGCTTAGAAAATGAAAACTTTAGAAGTTGAGAAAAATAAAAAAAGGTGTAAAACAAGGTGATCTAAAAGATCATGCCATCTTTGTCATGCACATTATTTGTAATTCAAAAAACATCTAAAATGATTTATTACAAGGTCAACCGTCAAACTCTTGTAAAAGAGACCAACCTTGTAGTTTGACGGTCGAGGTTTGTCATGCTTTTTTTCAATGATGATTTGATAAATCATTTGCCTTTCAAATCTAAAATGATGTTTGATAGTTTAGAGATGGGTACTAAATTGAAAGATGAGCCACCAAGTTGGAAGGGCTGAAAGTTGAATTATGAATGTGAAAGTTTGTGTGAAAATTTTTCTAAAGTTTCATGTGATGTGTATATTATCTTTATTGTGAATTCATACAGGTTAAAAAACAAAGCACATGTCAAAATGACATTTTTGAATTGTATGTGCCCGTATGCTATGACGTCCAAATTTTTGAAAATCCTGTATTTTACGATCAAAATGGCTTTTGACGGTCGTCAATACTGCTGTCAAACTGCAAGGGTGAAAGAGACATGCCATCTCCAAAGAATTATCACCATACCTTGGGCATGAGTTGGCAAAGAAAAGAGCATAACCATAAAGAGAAACCCAAATGCGCGATAGATAAAGCTTTGAATTGTACTTATCATCAAGATAAAGTTTGTACAAGTTCAATCCCATCCATAGTAATGAATTTGGTGCAATATCTACAGCTACACTTTTTTCTCTTGCATAACGTGTGCCTTTTTCGGCCGCTTAAGTCGTTCAAAGGACATGAATGCAGATGACGGATGACATGGCCGAGGATGTATAAGCTTTTCAGAATCATGGAAACTCAGTTGGGCAAGAATGAACAATGAACCATACATACGTTAGTGCTATTCAATCAGCAAAAGGAGGTACATGTCTTGAGAACGGGGCAAGGAGGATGGAGCAGCACTCAGGAGGCATGCGTGAAGCTGTTTGGAATCTGGTAAAGAAAATTTGTATGACTTTGCAGAAGTGTTTTTTAACTCATAATCCGTGGAAGGTTCTCACAGACAAGGCAAGTTAGTGCTCGCTGATGATAAAATAATGGGTGGGCCACAAGTATAAGTGTCGGATCATTTGATATGAGGTAATGGCTGATGGGATGCACTGTGCTCTAGCAGTACTCTCGGCTGGCTCCTGGCTGAGTTTAAAGTTTAAACTATATGGAATGCGAAGAAATGTACATAATGTCATAAGACTCTGGTGAGGAAACGTGTCAACAGGGTGGATGAAGCTCGAAGGTCCAAGCTTGAAGCCTTGAACTGTGAACATGTATTTTCTTTGTAAAAGGATTGTACACCGGCATTAAATATGAGAGTTGAAAATACGGAGTGAGGTGGGGTCTCCAGAACTAGATCCAATCATCCGTCCGCTCATTTGCTGTGTGTGATCGTTGTGGACAAAAGTTGGATGTTCCCAAGACGAAGCTCTTGCTCGTGCTTCGGCCTTGCAAGTTCCAACCATTGAGGCCTAAGTTTGACTATAGCCCCAGCCTGCAGGCTGCTCATCTGAGTCATCTCTCCTCAAGTCCTCTAGCGTCTACCACCTTCGTAATACGTATTTTGAGTGAAGACGGGACGCAATGAATAAATATACAGTCATGAATTTTGCTTGCAGGCCTCCTTGTCTGAATGTGATTAGGATAATGGACATTGGATTCTCGGATTCTTATTTCAAAATTCTGAGTCATGTGCAATGTGCACGCTTGAGAGATCTACGACAGATTAGCCTAATTTAGCTACGTCTAGGCAGAGTGTTGGTATTGCGTCATAATTTCTGAGTTGAGACTTGAGAGACAAACATGTCCAAATGACTAATAGTTCAAACTTTAAATAGTTCATGTAGATACTTTTTTAAATATTATAGTGAAATTTGACCAATTTTTCCAAGCTGTAGGCTGGAGCACCTAGACCACTAACTAATACAGAGTCGAGGGCCGTCGAGGCGATCACAAAATCCCTTATACAAGGCCCAAGGGTCGTCAGCTAGAATCTACGTTCGTTTGATGCATCATGCAATATAAAACAAAAGTCAGGTTTTGGAGTTATGGTTTAGCTGTTAGCAACTTTAGAAGTTAGGATTGAGCGATGAATCATGAGCTGTTCAGTGTTGACATGGGATGCTGCATGGTTAGTCTAGACTCTAGACAGTAGAATCATACTATTAGGCTTTAGCCTACAGGGTACAGTGGCGGTAGAGTGCTACGATCACGTATGTCTCCACATTCCGGAACATTAAGGCCTCCAAAGATCACTTGGGATTTGAGATGGCACATTGGAGACATGGAGTGTTTGTTATAAAATTATCTATCGTAGTCATACACTGTACATTCAAATTTCAGACTAGAATACTTTAAAGTCAACTGTCAAATCCAAGTGTCGAGGCAGCTGAACGATCGTCTTTTGATAATAATAAATGCAAAGAATTTGATTGAGATAATCCAAGCAGAGCACGTCAGCTAAGCTAATAACGCGTCCTCGCCAACACTCTGGCTCGATGCGACCTCTCCTTTCCATTTTTCTTGTCTTTCATTATTACACTTATGCAAAAGAGAGAGAGAGAGAAAAGGAAAGAAAGAGGGTGTCACCATCGCTCATCATTTGAGATATCCTCAAAAAAAAACTGCATTTTATACAAATTCTCAGTTTTTTTTTTGAAGACTTTCACTCATGGAAAAGTATATATGCTTGTATAAAATTTGTCATATATTTTAAGAAAATTTGTCGATTCCATTCTTATACTTTGTTGGTTTTCTGGTCGTGACCTAAGTATTCGCAAACCTAATGCTAGTTATTAGCTATCCTAAAAGTCTATCCAAAAAAATTTCTTCATGAGAGTACATAAGAACTCATGTGAAGGTTTTTTTAGCACACATTTTCACATTCTCTAACTTGTAGGTACTTTTTCATATTTTGTAGCCAGCTCCCGTATTGAATAAACCTTTGACGGTATCCCAAGAACCCACTCTGTCCATTGCACACAACCTTCAGTAACTGGCCAATAGTTTGAAAGTCTGGAAAACATCTTGTACTTGGATCTTTGGGATAATTAATTGATCCAACTGTCCACAAATCAATATTTCTAAAATTATTTTCTCTAAGTTCTTTCTTGAAGATCTCATTACTCTAAACATCTTTGGTGTTTTTCTTATAAATTGGACACACTCGAATGGGAGTACAATATGAAGATCAAACTTTTTCATTATTTCAAAATCAAACTAAATCATGTAACGAGAATAAATATTCACATGAAACTTCAACAAGGATGTAGAACATCATTAAGCAACAACAATGGATGCTATATAATATACCTTTCAGATAAAGATTTTTGGAGAGAACACCATGCTCAACCAAAATTTATTCTCTTCTCCTACTCCCGCTAGTGATTTGGCAAAACCATACTCTTTCATAAACATTTGAATAAAAGCTTTTTGGTAGCGTGCCTAGTTGGCCACGTGCTTAATTGGCAAGTTTATTTCATTCGAGTTAATCACCTATTAAATATGCATTAAAAATGAGTTAACCACACTCTTGACATTTATGCTTTCTCTCTCTAATCATTCTCTCACTAAGTTTGGGTTTCTTATAGGGCCCTTTTTGAGTTAAGATTTTTTATAATGTACCTAGAATCTAGGATCTATGGAAAAATAGTCAAAATTTTAGCCCATAGATTTTGGCCACTTGGCATCATGTTGGATGACCATGTGCCTAGGCCACATGTATATAGCTAGTTGAAACTTAAAAGGAATCTAAATCATGTTTAGATTCTATTTACTTGATGTTTACAAGCTCCAAATCGAGCTCCTAAAATGTAGAGACATTTTGGAAGTATTTGCCACCCTCCATGAGAATCTAAGATTTCTCTCAAAATGGATAAGCATAGGCATTGGATGCAAGGGTCATGTTGACACATGTGATTAGTAGACTTGAACTTAAAATCTGAGCTACTGTACATACTTCTTGAGAGGGAAAAATCAATAAGGAGTTTTGTGATTAAATCTTGAGACTACTCTCTAATGCTTGCAATTTGTTAATGTAAATCTAGGTTACTTGATGAAGTACCAAGAAGTTACCATTTAGGGCAAATGGCCAAATGACATTTTAGCAGCTATAAATAGTAGTAACAGCGTGGAGAACATATCATTGTAGTCGCTTTTTACATTTTGGTTATTGGACATTGAGTCAATAATTTACTACATTAGATATACTTCACAAAAGAAGAAGTTATTATCAATGGTGGCTCATGAATAGATATATTGTTTGTGCACCTATATAAAAAATAAGATTCAAGGCCACTAACACTAGTAGGCTTTACTATAAAGCTTGTGGACCACTAATGCATGAATTCCCTATTGATAGTTGAGAACATTCATGTGTAGGTTGTAAATCTTTTTTTTGTGATCATGATTATCTTTATAGTCATGGAATTATGTAAACATCCTACATCCTACTAATTGCTACTTGGACACCCACGATTGAAGATAACAAATTAGTTACATAATCATTGGGCGATGATACAATAACCATTGAAAACTATGATTGAGACATTAAGATTGATCCTAGTATTTGAAAAATCAAACCCACTAGTCCACTAGATGGTTCCAATTTTTTGACTACTGATAAGACTATTGACCATATCTAGAAGCATAAAAAGAGTCACAATTCACTAGGTTTTCCATCATGAATCAGATAAAAATATCACTAATTGGATTGAGCACTTGGTGACTATCAATTGCATAAGTTATGTGAAAGAACCCATTTAAAATTCAAATGAGCAAGCTTTGAGCCCAAGGGATGATTGCAAAGGGAAAGGACCTATGTCCCTTGATGATGACATTGTAATCAAGATTAATATGACTGAAGTCACATGGATGTTTGTAGGAACCATGCTAGAAGCTTGTAAGGAAGAGTTAATATCTTGACATTGAGTATATTGATGAATAGACACTAAGATATTTTGATGCAAACTACTTTGGGACAAAAAGATATTGAAACTCATGACCACCTCCATCGGCTCAAATTTTGATAGATTCAAAAGTTCATGAATCATTGATGAAAAACCATAGTGATTCTATGTATCAAATCAAGATGTTGCTACCAATTTGGGATACCTTTTTAGAAGAACCAATATCATATGTAGATACATCAATGTCATATCCATCAAAAAGACCCTTAATAAAACCTAAAAATTTTATCCTAGGTGGCATCTGGTTAGTCAATGTAGTCCAATCTAAAAGAGAGCACTGCAAGACACCACTGGTGTCTTATCTTTTACACCAGCCAATTTTGGGATCTTTTGGGAAAGTCATCTGCCGTGGATTTCGTGGCTTTTGTGATCTTTCGAGGGTTCTTTTTCGGGATGCCTTCCTCCATATCTCTTCGAGATCTTTTTGGGAATGTGTTTCATCTTTCGAGATATTTTGTGCATCTATTTGGCATCTTTTGTGCATCTTTCGTCTCTTCTCGGCATCTTTCGTGCATCGTTCAGTATCTTTCACGCATCTTTTTGGCATCTTTTGCCTCTTTTTGTGGATTTCCATGGATTTATCCTAGCTCTGATTGGCTTGAGATTCTCACAGTAGATAAATTTGATGTGAAAAATGCGCTCAAAAAATGCAAATTCCAGCTAGAAACTTTGGCGACAAACTGATAAAAAAAAATCTCGAACGATTCGCGAACATTTTCATGAAACTCGAATTATTTCTGTTCGAGAATAATTCATGCTTGGATCAAACAGGCTCTGTAATACAACGAAACGAAATGAAACGAAATCTAGACGAAAATGAAACGAAGCGAAACTTAAAAGAGCTCTCACATTGATTCATGCTGGAAGGATAGAGATCATGAAACGACAATAAATGAAACAAAGTGCAAGCATTCGCGAAAAGATCAATCAGGCTCTGTAATGAGACGAGATGAGACGAAACGAAACAAGATGATACCGAAAATTAAGTGAGCTCTAAAATTGATTTACGCTTATAGCCACGTGATCGCGAAGCGAAGCACGAAGTGAAAGCATTCGCGAATAAAATCAGTTCATCAAGAATTTAGATATGATTGCTGATCACTGCCGGCTATATCATTCCTACAATCCTTCAGAGTGTAGATAGACACTGTTGATCTACATTAACAGATTAATATAGCATTCAACAAGATCAAACCAATGTGCAAAATTAAATAAACAAGTGAATTAGATACACGAATTGTAGCAGACAAATTTTTTAATCATACAAAATAATATGTGTGCAATAGCCACAATATTATCTATTGATCTTCTGATTTTTCAAGCATTGCATGACAGATCCATGCAGTGCATTGGCGTGAGAGAAATACAGTTCTCTCACAAATCGTGTCTTGCCTACTAGTAGACTTCTGGATCTACAAATCCTCTACAGAATTGTCTCGCTCATAGGCGGACATGTATTCTGTATATTTTGTCTTGTTGTCTTCTTGTCTTGCTTACAATATTATGCATCAAACAGAAAGTATATAGTCGCATTATGTAACTTTCAGATTAGAAAGATTAAACATCTACAACTAATCGCGAATTACAAGGGTGGCAGATTAGCCACGATCTTAAGTACTTCTGCTGATGTCATGATATCTGAACAAATACTTGTACCCCACAGTACTTGGCTGATCTTCTTGGTCAGTTGAGGAGCATGACTGATTTTGTGTCGTGTCGTGTCGTGTCGTGTCGTCGTTTGTCAAAAGTTTAGGATTGAAAGCTAGCAAAGCTTGGGCAGTAGAAACATTTTGTTTCTTCAGCTCCCTCTCAAAGCATGATAGCTTGACAAATCGAAGACTGTCCTCTATTTCTCAAACAGACCTTTGTCTAAGGCCTTTGTAAAAATGTCAGCTACCATCTCCTTTGTTCCAATGAAGGTAGTCTACAACATTTTCTTCCCAATTAGATCTCTTATCAAGTGGTACTTGATCGCAATGTGTTTCGTCCTTGAGTGAAACACAGGATATTTTGTCAGATGTATTACAGATGTGTTGTCCATCTGCAAAACTTGAGGTTCATTTCTCGTTTCGCCCAGTTTGTCAAGGAACTGTTTGAGCCAAATTATTTCGTTGGCCATCTTTGCTACAACAACGTACTCTGCTTCACAGGATGATTGAGCTACAATATTCATCTGGTGTTCGTTCATCCGCTTTTACACAGTTCACCAGGAGGGCTTGGATTGCCCATCCCTATAAGCTCGCTGTGCCATATCACGACGATGCCTGATCCATAAGCTCATATCCTTATGAATTTTCTTCTCCTTGAATTCCTCTTCTTGCTGGAATTCGTCACGAAGGGTACCAATAACTTGTCATTTATCGGCGGCAGGTTGTTCGAACCATTTACTAAATAATCTGTCGCCAAAATGGCGTTGGCATAAAGATTGCCTTGAGGATCCACGTCATAATAAGGATTTGTGGATGACTCTTTGGTGGGGACGGGAGTCGCGACCGCTTGTGAGGGACCACCCTCATCTTGGCTAAGCATATTTTGCAATTGTGTTTTTTGCCCAGGAGTTAATGATTCATATAAATTTTTTACAAAGTCTCCCGAGCTTTCACCATTGCCTGACCCGACATGATTACTACATTCATAAACATACAATACATTGCAATAAACCCTAATATATTGAAATGAATTAGAAAAGAAAATTGATTACAGAACTTTAATGCATATTGGAGTGGGACTTTCATACCTGTGTTAACAAAAGAAGAGAGATATGCGTGTAGAGCTCGAGCCTGCACCAAGATTGGCATAAGAATCATATAAGCGAGAATGTATAAGAATAGTACTATTTAAAAATTAAAACATTAGAATCATACAATAATTTTTTGCTATTTGTGTTTTGTACCTGTACATATATACAATTTATCACAACGAGATAAATTACATTCAGATCAGTCTAGCAATGAAGACAGTACTCAAGTTAACAGGGTAAGTAATAAACATGCATGTTTTCTTATTCATAAAAACTTTGTTATTATAAGTTAAAATATTGTGCTAAAGTGACATATACTTGATTTTTGTTTTTCGTAGAGAAATTATTTTCAAAATAAAATATGGTGCACATGCCTCAAGTGTGATGGACAAAAGATGCATGAAAGACGCATTATTGAAAATCATTCGTGGAAGTTTGGATGAAAAGAAGAAGGTCAACCATCGAATTTGGAAGACGTTGAGGTTTGTTAATTTTATATGATTGTTTTTTATTATAATCTTTGTCAATCTATATATGTCACTTATGGAATTTGTTTCATGTGTGTAGCCAATACATCGAATGCCATTCCACGGAGTTGATCCATCTGTATTTAGTTACAATCAACATCAAGTTTTGATAGACATGAGAAAACAAAGAACAAAACAAATTGAAGAGGCAAACACAATTGGAAAAGAGAATAATCAACTTGATTCTAATGATTATGATGATGAGGTGCAACACGATGAAGCAATGTACAACATGTTTGAATCTTACTTTGAAACAAATGAGAATGATGATATGCAGGCATTTTCTAATGAAAATGGAAATCACGAACAATTTGAGATGGATGAAGACGAGATTCTATTGCGCAAGGAGGCAGACACTCCTCTATATCCTGGAGCATCCATTTCAAGACTAGCTACATCAATTCTTATTCTAAACCTTCAAGCAACATACAAATGGAGTGATCGTAGCGTGACATCTTTATTCGGGTACTTAACGCATAACACAACTATTATACTTTATAGCATATTTACATTAAGTTGATTTTTTTTTTTTTCTAACAACTCACATTGCTCTTTTTTTAGGTTGTTGCATTGAATACTTTTGAAAGAAAATGTGATACCTAAAACATGAAAAGAAGCACGAAAGATGATGACCGTGCTTGGAATGGATTACGACACAATACATGCATGTCCAGAAGACCATGTTCTATATAGAGGTGAGCATTCAAAAAAGCTTCAATGTCCAGTGTGTAACGCTTCACGTTTTCGAGATGACGTACAAGGGGATAAAGTGCCACGAAAAGTGTTACAACATTTTCTAATTATCCCATGATTGCAACGTTTATTTCGATGTAAATCTTTGGCACAACTAATGGATTGGCATGTCAAAAATTGATCTATGGATGATGTGATGCGAGTACCAATTGATTCACCTGCATGGAAACATATTGAAGACCAATGGCCCGAGTTTAAAAACAAACCTCGTAATTTGAGATTTGGCCTTGCTATGGATGGCGTAAATCCTTTTAGCGTTCAAGCGTCAACTTGGTCCACATGGCCAGTTGTGCTCATTAATTATAACATACCTCCATGGTTGAGCATTAAAATGGGACACTTGTTATTGGCTTTATTGATTCCAGGAAAGTACAAGGCCAAGAACATGGATGTGTATCTTGCGCCTTTGGTCGATGAATTGTGCATTCTTTGGAATGGTATTCACGCTTACGACATCTTGAGACCTTTACAACAACAGAACTTTGTTGTTCGTGGAATTCTAATGTGGACGATGCATGACTACCCCAGTTTAAGTGAATGTCCAGGTATCTATATAATGAATCTAATCCATTTTAGGGTTTAATGGTTGAGTATATTTAACTAAGCTTATGTCTAATTTGGTTTATGAACTATGCAGGTTTAATCACATCGGGTTACAACGCATGTTATATTTGTGGACCACTTTTGGAGGGTCGACATAGCACAAATATGTTAAAAAAAGTCGTGTACGAAAATCATCGCAAATACTTGCCGCCTGATCATCATTTTCAAAGGTTGAATACGATTTTTTGGAGGGCGAGGAGATAATCCTCTAACTACACCACCACCCCCATGCATGGGAGTAGCGGAATGGCATGGTGAATGGCTTAAACATCATGACGTTAATTCTTCATGGAATGAATCCATTGATGGTATGAAACGGTTGTCTATTTTTCATAAACTACCCTATTGGAGGAATTTATTGATAAACCATCTATTGGATCCTATGCATATATTCAAAAATGTCGGTGAATCATTATGGAACCACATCATTGGCATAAAAGACAACTCCGCAGCTCGTAAAGATCTACAAGCGGCCGATGTGAAAAGACCCTATTGGATTCAATACACAGAAGGTGGAGATGAGATTCTACCTAGCGTGCCGTGGATTCTTACAAAAGAGCAACTCTCATATGTTAAACATGTCATAAAACAAATGAGAACTCCAACAGGCTATGCACATTCTTTATGCAAGTCATTTACCAAAGATGGTAAATTAAGTGGATTGAAATCACATGATTGGCATAAGATGTTGCAATTCATACTTCCACTTTCTATTCGAGGTCTCTTCAACGATGACGTACAAAATACGCTTTACAATTTGTCATTGACGATTAAGTTTGTATATTTTTCAAAGCACTTGTATAAATATGTGATATTTTTTATGTGTTAAACAACCTAATGTACTATCAATCTTGCAAGTGGATGTCTTCAAAAGAAATAAAAAATAGTGAATTGGATTCCATGAAAATCCATATGACCGAAATGGTATGTTTGTTGGAAAGAGATGTTCCAACTTCCTTTTTGGATATACAAGTTCATATTCTAGTGCATTTAGTCGAAGAAGTATCAATTGCAAGACCTGTGCACACGAGATGGATGTTCTACCTTGAGCGCTTTATGAAAGTTTTGAAGGGCTTTGTGAGACAAAAGGCAAGGCCAGAAGGTAGCATTGCAGAAAGTTGGCTTGTACAGGAATCTTTCTTTTATATCACCGAAATAATCTCACAATTGCATCCTGCAAGTCCAAAAATGTGGTGTGAAGAAGAAGATGAACGTGTTAAGGGTGAAGTACCACAAGGAAATGGTGTGCAAAAAAGACTTTCACCTCAATTAAAAGAGAAAATTGACACATTCATATCATATAATTGTGGACAAACGGAAAAGTGGATTTCAAGGTATGAAGAAGCCAAAAAAGAAAGAAACATAGCATTGAAACGATGAAGAAATATCAATCGAAGAAGAAGAAGGGTGTTGGAGAACGACGAACCTTTGGAGCCTTTACCTTCAAAATGCTCTCGTGAATGGGTTTTTGATACGATGCTAAAAGCATCTAAAAACGAAGAAGAAGTGACCGAAATAGAATGGGAATTTGTTCGCGGATGTGGATGGAAGGTTAGTGTAATATTGTTTTTGTGAAGTTTTGTCTTTGTACTACTCAATATATGAATAGTATTTCTAATTACATACATTTGTTTTTTTTTTTGTGTCTTAATATACATCATACACTGCCATGTGGGCATATGGACATCATTACCGTGTTGAGAGAGTTGACAACAAGCGACGTACATATGATTGTGGTATAATGGCCAACTTTCAACAAGAGAGTCGTTCTAGTGCGAGGGACCCTAATGTCATTTCGGACGACCTAGACTATGTCGGCACATTGCAACATATTTATGAAGTCGATTACGCGACTAACGACAAATACTTTATTTTTGACGTAAAATGGTTTAAGGTCATCTATTGTGGAAGCAACGCTACGATTAGAAATGATAACTCAAAGTTTTTTCAAATTGACTCAACAAAATGTATATCAATGGACTTTCATGACACTTTAGTATTGCCACGACACTGCGAACAAGTGAGACTCTAAAATTTCAATGTCACTAATATTCGCAATCCAATTATTTATGTATCAATCTTATATGACTAACTTAATTTTTTTTAACTCTTTGGCAGATTATATTCCATCCAGATCGAATAGATCCAAGATGGTGGTATGTAATCCAACTTAATGCAAGAAAATGATGCGTGTTTGAAGGAAAAGATATTGTTGAATTGGATACACACGACGAACCACCACCCAATTTTGGCGACATTTTGGAAGAACCTGAACCACTCATCCAAACTCCAAATGATGTCGAAATGATGGGAGAAGAAGGTACAGATGAAAATGATGAGATTCCTACGATCATACAAGACCAAATTGGGGGTAATTTGAGGCCCCCACATTTGGATGAGATAGAATTAGAAGAAGAGGAGATTGAATATGAGGATAACTCACATCATGAAAGAGACACAATCGAAAATTTACGATTATACCTAGACCTAGATTCAGATGAGTGTCAAGACTTGTGTGATGACGAAAATGATGTAAATGATGAGAATGATCTATGATTATCTATCATTCTTTTTTTTATATTCATCGTAATACTTTTTATGTATAGTTTTATAGATAGAGTTGAATGTGATAATTATAATACCCGAACCTTGCGGTTATGTCCTATTTCAGAATGTCACCGCATATTCCCTCCCTACGGCATGTAGGTTTTTCCATGCAAGTTGGAAAGATTAGAACCTCGCTTTAACGGGAGAAAAGTAAGGGCTACACACCTTCCTAGGATTAGGGATTTTAACTATCTACATTTCACCTTTGCATATTAATTAATTGCTAGTGTATGCGATAAAATACGATATTGCTTTGAACAAAATAAAAATTATGAATTACAGTTAAGTTTTTACTATGTTAGATAACGTATTCCAATAATAAAACAAATTGAAACAACACAAACTCATCGTTAAACTCACTCGAAGCTTAAGTGCAAACGTGCTCTTTTTTTTGAATATTTTTGTCACATGCACAAGCAATCAAAAAATAACACTATATTACACAATTGAACCATTATTATAAGCAAAATAATGCATAACACAAAACACAAAACATAATAATTACTAATGCATAATACAAAAGACACACACACACACACTCTCTCTCTCTCTCTCTCTCTCTCTCTCTCTCTCTCTCTCTCTCTCTCTCTCTCTCTCTCTCACATCTTAAATTCAAAATGCAAAACACAACACATACACACTTCCTCCCTCCCAACCCAACCCCCTCCCCCCTCTCTCTCTCTCAAATCTTAAATCTTAAATCAATGTAAAATACTAAACATGTTCATAAAAACACACACACTCTCTCTCATCTTAAATTCAAAATGCAAAACACAACACATACACACTTCCTCCCTCCCAACCCCCCCCTCTCTCTCTCAAATCTGAAATCTTAAATCAATGTAAAATGCTAAACATGTTCACAAACACACACACACTCTCTCTCTCTCTCTCTCTCTCTCTCTCTCTCTCTCTCTCTCTCTCTCTCTCTCTCTCTCTCTCTCTCTCTCTCTCTCTCTCTCTCTCTCTCTTAGTCCAAAATAAATATAAGTCTAACAATCTATTACTACCATAGACTATGTATTTATCTATAATCTTAAATTTTAAATCAATGCAAAATATTAAACACACACACATTTTTTTTCTCTCTCTCTCTCTCTCACGCACACACACATTATAAATTTAACAATCTATTACTACCCAACACTATCTATATCTATTTGTCTATTAACCTAAATTATAGATCAATGCAAATTTCAAAACACATAAACATCCTCTCAAACACACTATCTTAAATAATTCTAACAATCTATTATAAACAATATTTATAATTTTCTATCAAATACTATTTATTTATCTATCACTCTTAAATACCCTAAACTAATGCATAATACAAAACACACACACACACACACACACTCTCTCTCTCTCTCTCTCTCTCTCTCTCTCTCTCTCTCTCTCTCTCTCTCTCTCTCTCTCTCTCTCTCTCTCTCTCTCTCTCTCTCTCTCTCTCTCTCTCTCTCTCTCTCTCTCTCTCTCTCTCTCTCTCTCTATTATCTTAAATTCAAAATGCAAGACACAATACATACACACTTCTTCCCTCTTCTCTCTCTCTCTCTCTCTCTCTCTCTCTCTCTCTCTCTCTCTCTCTCTCTCTCTCTCTCTCTCTCTCTCTCTCTCTCTCTCTCTCTCTCTCTCTCTCTCTCTCTCTCTCTCTCTCTCTCAAATCCAAAAAATCCCGTAAAAAATCGCGAATAAATCCTGAAACACCTTGAATATTTCGAAAGATCCGAATAAATTCGGAAATCCATAAAACGCCGAATGAATCTAGAAAATCACGAAAAAAAAAAATCATCCGCCGCGGCAGATGGACAAGCCCTAAAAATTTCAAATCTAGAAAATTTCGAAAAAATCGCGAATAAATCATGAAACACCCTGGGTACCTCAAAAAATCTCGAATAAATCCGGAAACCCAGAAAATGTCGAAGAAATCTAGAAAATCACAAAAAAAAAACCGATAATGTGAAAAACCATCAGCCGCAACGGATGGCTTCCTCCATATTTTTTTTTGTCAAAAATGTACATCTTGAAAATTACCAAAAAAATCGCGAATAACTCTAGAATATATCCCGAAAAATCTCGAAAATCAAGAGGATCCGCGAAGATCCAAAAAATTTGCGAAGACGGCGAAGATCTTGAAAATCACCAAATCCGCTAAGAGCACGAAGATCAGAAAAATCCGTGAAGACCGCGAAGATCCTGAAAACAACTTAAGAATTTTAGAGGAAGCCATCCGCCGCGGCAGATGGCTTCTCAAAAACCCCGGACCCCCCACTTGGCTTTTTCACCAAAATGCTAACCCTACTAATTTTGGGTCTAGATTCAATGCACCCAACTATTCAAATTGAATATACTCAAACTCGCATTCTAACTTTCCCACACTTTCAAAAAGTGTTTATTCAAATGAAAAAATATGATGAAACTAGTTGAATCTTTCACACTCCCTCTGCAACTAGTTTTAGCATAGACTTTGATAATACTCCAAGTGAAGTCCTATGCTTCATGAACAAGTCTTTTCCCAATGCTTTGGTGAAGATATCAGCTACACATTCCCTTAAAGACACATGTTGAAGCTCCACCTCCTTTGCAATGACTTGCTCCCTCACAAAATGATATTGTATCTCAATATGCTTGCTCCTAGCATGAAAGATAGGATTGGATGCCATTATTTGGGCTGATTGATTGTCACAAAAGATGATTGGGCTCTCTGAAAAATCCAGCAAGTGAAGATCCTTGATCATCCTCTTGATCCATACCATCTCCTTTGTGCAATGTGTAAGAGCTTTGTACTCGGCCTCACTAGATGATAATGAGATAGTGGCTTGTTTCTTTGACATCCATGATATAGCTCCATCACCTATGAAAATACAATAAGCACTAATGGATTTCCTATCCATTACATCTCCAGCATAGTCCGAATCTGAAAATCCAAAAAGATTAGGTGATGATCCCTCATACAATATGCCAAAATCTCAAATTCCAATGATGTACCTCAAAACTCGCTTTCGTAGCTTCCAATGCTCCTCACTAGGATCTTGCATGAATTGACTCAATATCTCAACACAATAGCTTAGATCAGGTATAGTAATGGTTAGATAGATGAGTGAACCAACTAGCTCCTATAGAGAGTAATGTCCTCAAAGGATCTTTCATTACCTCTTATAGTTAGCTTTACATGAGACTCCATAGGTGTATCAATAGCTTTTGCATCTACCATATGAAATCTTTCTAGAATAGAATTAGCATACTTCTCTTGACAAATGAAAGTAGATTGAAAAGATCTAATAACTTCTATTCCTAAAATGTAATGCAAATTACCAAGATCATGCACCTCAAACTCCTTCTTAAGAGCATTCTTGATATCCTCCACATCTTGATTGTCTCCACCACTCAAGATGATATCATCCACATAGATTAGCAAGATGGTAACATCATTTCCAGCAAACCTATAATAAAGTGAATGATCATACTCACTCATAACAAAGCCTTGAGAGCATAAAGAAGTGTTAAGCTTAGCATACCAACTCCTTGGTGCTTGCTTAAGGCCATACAAACTCTTTTGTAGAAGACACACATGATTTGGCTTTGTTGATGAAATGTAGCTCTCAGGTTGCTCCATGTACACTTCCTCCTCAAGATCACCATTCAAGAATGCATTTGAAATTTCCATTTGCCGTAGATCCCATCCATAAAGTGTAGCAAGTGAAATGATGACTCGAATGCTTACCATCTTTGCCACGAGTGCAAAAGTCTCATCATAGTCAATTCCTTGTTGTTGAGCATATCCTTTTGCCACTAACCTTGTCTTGTACTTGTTGATAGATACATCTTGGTTTGTCTTCACCTCAAGGATACATTTTTATCCAATAGCTTTCTTGTCCTTAGGAAACTCCACCAATCTCCATGTTCCATTCTTCATAAGAGCCTGATACTCGAGATCCATTGCTTGGATCCACTCCTCTTCTTTCCTTGCTTGTTCTACACTTGTAGTCTCATCCAAAGAGGTTAGGAAAGCAACATAATTTTCAGAAACTACTTGCTTACCGTTTTGATCATATGTGAGCCATGAAGGTACTTGTCTTTCTCTTGATGTTCTCCTTGGCTTTTGACTTGATGAAGGTCCATCATCACGACCATCCAAAGTAAGATCCTTCTCATCAACATCAAGAATGTTAGATCCATCCACTCTACCATCAATCATGCTTGAAGACACCTTTGGAATGTTCCCCTCATCAAAAATGACATCTCTACCAACAATCACTTTGTTAGTAGAAGGAATGTAAACCTTATAGGCTTTACTCGCCTCACTATATCCAACAAAAATACCTCTTCTTGAAGATGGATCCTCCTTGGTCCTATCATCAAGAGCAATGTTGACATAGCATGTGCATCCAAAGGTTCTTAGAAAGTTGACGCTCGGCCTCCTCTTGAATAGAATCTCAAAAGGTGTCCTTCATCCAAAATAGCACTCGGCCACCTATTGCACAATAAATTGGCACACAACAAAGCTTGATCCCAAAATGGTTTGTCAAGATTAGCACTTAACCTCATAGCTTTAGCACTTTCACATAAAGTCCTATTCTTCCTTTCAGCCACTCCATTTTGTTGTGGGGTCCTTGATGCTGTATACTCCCTCTTGATCCCATTCTCATCACAAAAGGCCTTGAACTTGTTAGATATGTACTCACCACCATTGTCACCTCTCAAGAACTTGATCTTTGTGGAAAAATTGGTTCTCCCTTGCATTATTGAACTTGACAAAGATATCATACACTTCATTCTTGCTCTTTAGTAGATAGATCCAAAAAAATCTACTAAAATCATCAATGAATGTTACATACATCTTAGCTCCACTATTGCTAATTGTAGTAAATCCATGAATATCCGAATGTACAAGTTGAAAGGCTTCGCAGATCTAGAAATAGATCTAGTATAAGGTAGTCTATGTGACTTAGACAAAGCACAAAGTCACAAACATGCTTGACATTAGTTAAGGAGCTTGGAAGACCAATCACAACCTTCTTCCTTGCCATTACCTCCAATGACTTGAAGTTGAGGTGTCCCATCCTTTCGTGCCAAACCTCGTGAACAGAAATTTGCTCCCTTGCAACACATCCAACTTGGTTACCAATAACACAAGCATCAAGTTGAACAACTTCCCTTGTCTTTTACCTTTTCCAATCAAGACATCCTTCCTTTTGATCAAACAAGCATCTCCATCAAACTCCACCTTGAGGCCCTTACTTAGCATTTGACTCACACTAAGCAAATTCTTGGTAATAGATGGAATAAACAAGACATCCTCCAAATGAACATTCCTATTTGTAGAGAGAGAAATAGGAATTGTGCCAATTACTTTGATTGCACACTCACCATCATTGGCCGTGTAGATCACCCTCTTGTCATCTCCATATGCCAACAAAGAAGTGAATTACTCTTTGTGAAAGGTCATGTGTGAACTTGCTCCACTATCAATCCACCAAGGATCTAGATCTCCATCATTAGCAAGAATACATGAAGATATCACAAAAGCATCATCATCTGCATCTTAAACATCCAAACCATCCTTATCAAGAGTAAGATTACCTTGCTTGTCTCCTTGATCTCTCTTCTTCTTGTAGCACTCACTTGCAAAGTGTCCTTTGATGCCACAATAGAAGCACTTGAGCTTTGATCTATCCTTCTTTTTGCCACTTGAAGAAGCATCCACTTGATCTTGCCCTTTAGACCACTTACTTTTGGTTTTGCCCTTGAATTTGCCCTTTGTGAACATAGCATCATCTTGAAGTGTCGATGTAGATCCAACTCTTGCTTGAAGCCTATATTCCTCATTGATCAAGATCTCTTGAAGATCCATCAAACTTGGCAAAGTCTTTTGAATAGCAATACTTTGAACAATGTTAGCATGAGCATCCAACAAGCCATTAAGAATCACTTGAATAAGCTCTCCTTCCTTAATGCTTTCATCTATGCAAGCTAACTCATCATTCAATGCTTTCATTCTCAAAACAAAAGTACTTGGACTTTCTTCATTCTTTTGCAAACAAGAAAAGATTTGCCTTCTTAGAGTCAACACTCTAGAAGTAGACTTGGATTCATAAAGCTTCTTCAATGAATTCCAAGCTTCCAAAGATGATGTGCACTTACCAACTTCCTTGAGAAGTTCATTGGTAGCATTCATCTTTATCATGTGTAGAGCCTTCTTGGCCCTCTTGTCATACCTCAATTGATCTTGTTGTGTTGCTGGTCTCTCCAAACCTACAACAATATCCAAAACATCATTCATCTCAAGAAGTGACTCCATCCTCACTTTTCACAATGAATAGTTACTTGAGGTAAGCCTATTATTGGCTTCCAACATGACTCCAATTGAGGTTGCCATGTAGCAATGACCTGATCTTCTCTTTCAACTTGCTTCAATGCACAAAACACTCCTTTGATAAGCACGGTTCTCTCACGAGTAGTAGTTTTGCTACACTAGCGGACAATTGGATCTTCTGATCCTAGACAAAATTATATTCTCGCATGCAGGCGGAGCTTCTGTCTGTGTTTGTCTTGATTGCTTACTAGCATTAGACTTCTTCAGTGTCTCTTCTCTTAGTTACACTCGGTGTATCCTATTCTGATACATGTCAAGTATTATCCAGTAAGTACGGTCTCTCTATGTAAACCTAAGATTAGAGTGGTTATACATCTACAACTAATCAGAGAATTACAAGAGTGACAGATTAGCCACGACCTAGGAAGTATCTGCTAACGTCATGCCATCAGGTTTGTACTTCTGGGTACTTGCGTGATCTCTGGTGGTACTCCTTGGAGCGTGAGGACAGAACGAGTTTCGTTTCTACCATTGGTTTCATTTTCCTCGTCTGCCTTTCTCTCTTGCTGGACCACAAAGGAATCTCGTTCGTGGTTCCTTTGAACCGTAAATCAAAATTACGTCATTATGGTGCCGTTGCAGAGCTCTCGTTGAGCTTTGTTCACGAACCATTCGTGTTCACAAACTGTTCGTCTTCGTCTCCATTGACTTTCGTGTTCACAAAACTCTTCGTGTTTCATGTCTCCAGATGTTCGAGTTCGTGAACATTTTTGTCAGGTGAAGGGTTGAAAGCTAGCAAGGCTTTGTAATCAAAAACACTTTGTTTCTTCAGCTCCCTCTCAAAGCATGGTAGCTTTATGATCCCGAGACTGCTCCTTTGCCTCTCAAAGATCCCTTTGTCCAGAGCTTTAGTGAAGATGTCAACAACCATATCTTTCATTCCTATGAAGGTGGTCTGCATCATCTTCCTTTCAATCAGATCCCTGATCAAGTGATACCTGATCGCAATGTGCTTCGTTCTTGAGTGAAACACAAGATCTTTCGTAAGGTGTATCGTAAAGGTGTTGTCCATCTACAAGACCAATAGCTTGTTTCTTGTTTCGCCCAATTCGTCCAGGAACTGTCTTAGCCAAATTATTTCATTGGCCATCTTCGCTGCTGCTACGTACTCTGCTTCGCAAGACGACTGGGCTACAATGGTCTGTTTCTTACTGACCCAGAGAAATACTGCTCCTGATGTGATGGTGCATCCTCCTGAGATGCTTTTACAGTCATCCCTGAGAGATGCCCAACTAGCATCGCTATAGAAAAGTATCCTGAGACCTGCACCACGACAATAACACAAGCCATAATCCCTCGTTAATTGAAGATATTGAAAAATTTGTTTTGAAATCTTCCAATGTGTTGAGCCTGAATTCGTGCAGAATTGGCTCATCCTGCATACTACATAAGCAATATCAGGACGTGTGTTGTCTGCAAGGTACATCAGTGAACCTATCAGCCTCTTGTAGGGTGTGAGCTGCATCTGTTCTCTTTCTTCCTCAGTCTTTGGACAGTCGTCATTTGTTAGCACCATCTCTACAAGGATGGAGTGTTCGCTCCTTTGCAGTTCAGCATCCCAAAGTCCTCTAGGATCTTCTGGGTGTATCTAGACTGGTGAAGGTATAACTTGCATCCCTCATAGTCCCTTTCAATTTGTAAGCCTAGGTAACACCTGGCTTCTCCCAGATCCACTATCTCAAAATGCTTCCAGATGTCTGTCTTTACTTCAGCAATTAGCTACTTACTCCTGCAAAGTATCAGAGTGTCGTCCACATAAACAACCACTATGATGATCTACCCATCTATAACTCTGACATACACATTGGAGTCAGCCAACAGAGGCTTGAATCCCAATGATTTCAGGGCCTAATCCTTCTTTTTGTACCATTGTCGGGCTGATTGCTTCAGACCGTAGATGCTTCTATGCATTTTGCATACATAGTCAGGAAGTGAATTCGAGACAAATTCTGGGGGTTGATCCATGTAGATCTCTTCGTCTAATTTGCCATGCAAGAAGGTTGTCTTCTTGTCCACAATGTGGATTCTGAGGTCGCTGCTGCATATGCAAACAACAGACATAGGGATGAATGTTTGACGACATGAGAGAAGGTTTTAGAGTAGTCAATACCGTATCTCTGAGAGAAACCCTTCGCTACCAATCTTGTCTTGTATTTCGTCACACTCCTGTCTGGTCCATATTTGAGTTTGAAAACCCATTTGCATTTGACAGTCTTGCGCTAATGAGGTAATGGCTCCAATGTCCATACCTGGTTCTTCCTCATGGACTCCATCTCTTCGTTCATGGCTTGGATTTATTTGTCCTTTTTTGGACCTTCAATCGCCTCCTCGAATGTCTGTGGTTCGCCATTGAACCCACATAATTCTTCTGATGTGGAAGCTGAGCTGCCTGGCACAAATCTTGCTGGTGCTCTTTGTGGTCTTGTCGAACTTCTGGGAGATCCTCCTGAAACAGCTATGCCTTTGCCCTTGTCTGCTCTACTCAGTCTGGAACCATCTTGGTTTACAGGAACTACGGTGGCAGGTTGCCTCTCAGATCTTTCTTCGTCTGATTTGTCACTCGAATAGAAGACGACTCGAAAATCTTCGTTTTTATGTTCGTCCTCTGCTCCCTCTAACGTTGGCAGGAGGTCATAGTACTATCTCTCCAGAACTTTGTAGCTGACAGGATCTTCATTGCTGCTCTCGTCGAATTTGACATCCCTCACTATTTTCACAGTGTTCATGTCTGGCATGTAGACTCTGTAGTATGACGATTTGTTGTCATAACCTACCAGAAATCCCTACTCGGCTTTCTCATCAAACTTCTTTTGAAGCTTATCATAAATATGTGCATATGCTGCACAACCAAATATTCTGACGTGAGACAGGTTGGGTTTTTTACCCCACCATAGCTCATGTGGTGTCGTGTGAGGAATACCAGATTTACCTGTCCTGTTCTGGATGTATGCGGCTATAGCTACTACTTCAGCCCACAGTGCCCTTGGAGCCTTTGAGTATGCCATCATGCATATGGCTGCTTCCATTAGGGTCCTGTTCTTTCGTTCAGCAACACCATTGTGCTGCGGTGTGTAGGCTGCAGTTCTTCTGTGAATGATGCCACGATCATTGTAGAAGTCAGTGAAGTGATTCAAGATATATTCGCCACCTTGATTCGTTCTGATCTGCTTTACCTTGCTGCATGTGCATCTCTCAGCCCAATTCACATATTCTGTGAATTTATCGAGTGCTTCAGATTTATTCTGAATAAAATACACTCTGACAAACTTGTTATAATCATCAATGAAGGTTATATAATATTTTGAACCTCCTACTGAGATCATGTTGAATGGACCGCAAATGTCAGAGTGCACCAGCTCTAGAATCTTTGTCGTTCTATAGGAGTCTTTGACAAATGGTGTGCATGACATCTTGTCTTTCAAACATGCATCACAAGTGGTCGAACTGGTTGCATTTGAGATGCTGACCCCTGTTATTGCTCCATGATGGAGTGCCATTGAGTTCATGTGGTAGAGTCTTTTGTGCCACAGAGTGTCTGGCGAGTCATCATGGGTTTGATGCATTTGATCTTCATGTAGGCGCACCTTTAGATGATAAAGGTTGCCCTTCCTTCTGCCTTGAGCAATGAGAGTGCTGGTGCTGGCATCAATCATGTTGCATACTTCGTTAGAAAATGTCACACGCATCCCTGCATCTACTTTTCTTGCTACAGAGTTGGCACAAATAGAACTTCTTCGATTCGTCTGTCTCTACCGTTAGTGTTGAGCCAGAGTGAACCAATACCATTCACTTGATGTCTGGATCCATCTCCAAGAACTATGAATCCTGAGGGATCTGCACTTCTAAAATCAGACATGATTCATCTTGATGTCAATAAGTGCGAGGTGGCTCCTGAATCTAGGATCACCTCGTATGTGTCTGACGTTGATGCTGCACACACATCTTCACAGATGTAGGCGGTCGAACAATTTTTGTTCGTTCTTTCTTCACCCATCTTCGAGCTCTTGGGCTCTTCGACATAGGAGGAACTATTATTGTTCTCCTGTCTATTCTGTGCTAATTTGTTTCTTGGGTTTTGGCGACAATCCATGGTTGCATTATGGCAATGGATACACTCAATCTTGGGATTGAGCCAGCAGGTATTTACTGTATGCCCGTCTCTTGTGCATCTCGTGCAGGTCTTCTTGTCTGCATCTTGTCGTTTTGACCTCCCTTTGGTCTTCCAGTTGCTTTTGCTGGTCCCCTCTGCTTGTTGGTCACGATCCTGCCTTTGATTCGACTCCCTCTTAGGCTTGAACTATTTTTTTGATTTTTCTCTATTGCTGTAGAGTGCCTGGTCAAAACCATCTTTGTGATCAACATGCTCTCTGGCTTTGACTTCCTCTCAAATCTCGACAATCGCCTTTTCGAGGTTCATGGCAGGATCTTTCGCGAGCAGGGTTCGTGTCGTCTGGAAAGATCTGGGTAAGGCTCTCAACAGGTATGTGAGCTGCTTTTCAGCTGATACCTGATTTGTGTAGTGATAGAAACAGATCCTTCATCTTTCTCATGAAAGAGGTGAGGTCTTTTCCATCCCACTGCAGATTCGTCAGCTGATCTTCCAGCATCATAATCTGACTTCTTGATTTTGTCTAAAATCTTGTGAGCAGTGCATCCTGCATCTCCTTAGCTTTGGAGAGTGTAGCCAGGTCAAGTGTAAGGCTATCTTTGATGGAAGATGATAGCAAGGCTACTGCCTTATCGTTTTTCTCCCTCCATTTACGTAGCTCCTTGCCTGTTGTCGTAGGCATTTCTTCTGTGCCATCCACCCAGGGGAAGAGTCCTTCGTCCCACTGTTGGTTTTGTTTACCTGGTCTGTCTTTCTCTCTTGCTGGACCGCAAAGGAATCTCGTTCGTGGATCCTTCGTGTCCGCGAACCGTTCGTGTTTGTCTCCATTGACTTTCGTGTTCGCGAAACTCTTCGTGTTTCGTGTCTCCAGATGTTCGAATTCGCGAACATCTTCGTCAGGTGAAGGGCTGAAAACTAGCAAGGCTTTGTAATCAGAAACACTTTGTTTATTTAGAAATCAATCTAGCATGCTCTAGCATTGGTAACTCCTCCAAATCCTTGCTAAATGTGGCTGATCCAAAGTGCAAGTGGGTTTTCAAATACAAGTATGGACCTGATGGCAACGTATCAAAGTACAACGCTAGATTGGTAGGATCTGAGGATGTGATCCTTCTTCTTATACCACTGCCTGGCAGACTGCTTCAACCTTTTATATGCTTCTTTGCATTTGGGAGTCATAAATAGAGCTATTTAGTCTGTGGGCATTATTAAGACAACATGTAAGATATGTATTCAATGTGCTTCTGCACAAAATGTAAATAAGAGACATTATTTAAACTCATGATTGGAATGTAATTACAAATGAGGGAGCTCATGTATATCCACTTTCCTAGAGACATTTTTCATGACTGGCGTGATGTCAGCGATGACCGCAAGAATCGCATCATTGACCAGCAGCGTAGTGAGTTCTCTGTCCCATCCCAGGACATGGAATTTGTACGAAAATGGATGAGGAGCCGCATAGGAGCTGTGATGAGCCACGACAAATCGGAGATCCGAGATGTAGTGAAAGCTGAGAGAGGCAAGCCTTCCCATGTGGAGAAAGGGGACTAGAAGTATGCAAAGAAAGAGTATTGAGATGATCCAGAATGCTTTAGACAGCAACAAGAGGTAGTCAGGGTCTGACTAGTGACCACGGGGGCTTCTCACTTGGGCAGTGACGGTGAGGGATATTTTCGAGCCCACTTTGTAAGTCTACCCTATACCCATTTGTGATATTTGACTATTGATTGTTTCTTTTTTTTTTGGCTCTTGGGAGTTTTTCGTAAGACACGTTGGAATAAAATGCTCTCTTTATATGATCAAAATCTGGAATGTTTGTGCAGCGGTCCGCCATGGGACGTTCTCCCACACATGACGAGTATATGTTTGCGTATTCCCATGGTATGCAGACAGTGTTCGAGTTATTGGAGAGGCAGGACATGCGTATAAACTGGGATGCTGCTCCTCTGGTACGACATGAAATCCATTTTATGTTTTTTAAACTTGCTATTCTCTCTCACTCCCATACGATTGTTCGGAAGACTAATTCATGTGTCTTGCATGTGCACGAACAACAAGGTCCACATGACGGAGATGATGAGGAGGAATTACATAGTTCTAGCTAGTGTTTTGGCTCTATAACTAGTCTTTTACAGACACTTGTGTACATGTTTTTATATCTATCATTTTTATTCGTACATTTGTCAGCCATCTTTTAATGCAGCTAGTTTTTTATGTAATCTTGAACCTTGACTAGTCATGTAATTGAAATGTATTTGGCCCTAAAACCATGTAGAAATGTTTAATTTATTTATTATAAAGTGTAATTATTGTGGTTAACGTGTGATTATTGTGGTGTACTATAATATATTCAACAAATGGTTGAATGCAAAGAATCACTTTTTTTGTTCTACTCTAAACCCTTAACTCAAGTATTTGAATTAATTTCTTGCACTAATTAATTCTACATGGTTGTATGAGGGTCTATTCAACGGGAGTCCCTCCCCCACACACTCTAATGCCAGAGCCTCTTCCCGACATTTCGGCCGGAAAAACAGCGATTATAGGAGGAGTCGCCTCAACAGCGGCTCCTGTTGTGGTGTTGACGCCGATGATGTCGTGCTTCATGCGGCCTCAAGTCCAGCACATCCATCTAGCAGGCCTCGTCGTAGGTCTTTCTTACTTCTAGAAACCCTAACTTAAGAAGCAACGTGGATGGTGCATGATACTTTGACTCCTGCATCTGTCACACCTAATTATCCTGACACCCCCACACTCTACCCTCACATTTTTCCTTCTTCAGTACGCATGTCCCCTATGGAGTCTCCATGCCACCGTGATTCCTCTTGCCAGGCTACTCCATCCATTTTTTCTCCCATTCAAATCCTTGTTGGTTACACTCCCGTTCAAACTCCTCCCCAACCTTTTCCTCTTCATACCCACTCTTCTTGTGATCGCCTTCGAACTCCTTCCCAAATCATTCCAGTTGTAGTCAACTCTCCCACTCCTCTTGACACTCCCTTTGCCACCTCTCCATCAGTTGACGTGTTGCCATCCTATGACATAGATGTGGAGAAGCACATAGTGGAGGATGACCGCGGTGGTCGCGTCATCACTCG
Organism: Diphasiastrum complanatum; assembly: GCA_029204225.1. Classification (NCBI taxonomy): domain Eukaryota; kingdom Viridiplantae; phylum Streptophyta; class Lycopodiopsida; order Lycopodiales; family Lycopodiaceae; genus Diphasiastrum; species Diphasiastrum complanatum. Next base: position 68,085,724 of record CM055092.1, on the reverse strand, counting down.
CATGAGACAACTCATGTCTTGCCATCCTATGACATAGATGCGGAGAAGCACATAGTGGAGGATGACTGCGGTGGTTGCGTCATCACTCGCATGAGACAACTCACTCATGTGGTCTTCAACATAGACATTTTCAAGGACTGGCGCAAATAAAGTGATGAGAAAAAGAATTATGTCATTGACAAGTTGTATAGAGAGTTTTCAGTCCCCTCCCTTGATTTGAAATTTGATTGAATATGGATGGGACGATGCATGGGAAGCATGATAAGCCATCACAAATTAGAGATCCGAGATGCGGTGAGAGTTGGCAAATCTAGGCCATACAACGTGCACAAGGATGATTGCAAGTTTGCAAAGAAAGAATTTTGAGAATATCCATATTGTTTCAAGGGACAAAGAGAGGTAGCTAAGAAGCGAATGGAGACAACGGGGCCTCTACACCTAGGCAATGGTGGCCAAGGTTCTTTGCATGCGACATGGGTTGGAATCAACTGATAATACATAGATCGACTTTTTCTTGTATCGAACTTGATTTGACTTGCCAAGGGAGTTGAGTCAGTTGAGTAAGTCGATGGAGTCGAGTTAGTCAAGAGTCGATGGAGTCGGGTAAGTCGAGAGTCAAGTCAGTTGATGGAGTCAAGTCTTGAGTGTTGATGGAGTGTCGATGGAGTTGAGGAAGTCAAGTGTCGAATAAGTCGAATGAGTTGATGTTGAAGTCGATGGAGTTAGACTGCGACATATTTCAAGATGCTCATTATTGAGTGGATTTAGTCCTCAAAATTAAAATCCAACAAAAAGGACATGAGATGGGACTGACATAGGTAAAGTACGTCAGTGAGTTGCTGCACAGATTCAGGCTACATGATTGCAAGCCAGTGAACACTCTCATTGCGCCAGATAAAAAGCTTTCTAACCTCGATGAATCACAGCCATTTGATACTATGTTGTATAGGCAATTAGTAAGGAGCTTGATTTACCTTACCACAACTAGACCATATATATGCTATGTTGTTGGTATTGTAAGTCAGTTTATGGTAGCACCTATAGAAAAAAAGTGGAAGGTAGCCAAATGCATCTTGTGATATGTCAAGGGCACTTTTGACTATGGCTTGGTGTATAGGAAGCATGAAAGTTCACTTGAGCTATGTGGCTACATGGATGCAGATTGGGGAGGTAATTGTGATGATCGTAGATCTACCACAGGGTATGTATTTCAAGGTTGTGGCAGTTGCTCTTCCTGGTCTAGTAATTAAGAAAGCAAAGTATGATTGCTTTATCCAAAACAGAAGTAGAGTATAAGGCAACGTGCAACACATGAAGCCATTTGGTTGAGACAAAGCTTGGAAGAGATAAACAGACCTACGACTAGACATAGTGATAGTCAGAGTGACATCTGATGTTTCATACGAGGACCAAACACATCGAGATTCACTAACACTTCATACGTGAAAGGTTGCTGAGTAAAGAAATAAATATTGTTCATTCTAGCATAGATGAACAATTAGCTGACATTTTCACTAAGCCACTCATTAGAGAAAAGTTTGATAAGTTTACATCAAAACTTTCTATACTTAAAGTTTTTTTGACTTTAATGCTATGTATATGAGAGTATAAAAAGTAGATTCTACTTTTAGGGAGAGAGTCAGAATAAAAGTAGAACTACTATGTGACTGTATTGTGGGTCCAATTAGCGGATTAGAATGAGTGGGCGTCACCACGAGGCAAGTGGATGGGACTCTGCGTCTTGTCAACGACAACCTGGGCCATCCATGGAAAGAAAGTATGTATAGTGTACTTAGTTTTTTTAAAATAAAGTTGCTATGAGAGCTTGTAGTGGAGAGTGCTTTTTGTGTATGTTACTGTGTTGCATAAACTGTGATCTTGTTTCAAACATATTTTAACTCTCATTTTTTGGTTTTTTACTAGTTATAGTTGAAGACATGTTGAGGATTGTTTCACAATTTGTCTTAAATTGGTAGGATTTTAGGTTTTCTCTTTATTGAAGATATTTGTCATTTTCATGTGAAATTTTCCACTCAGTCTTCATTTTATCTCTATCATTTATATTTTTTTTCTATCTTTCACATTTTTTTCATTGTTTGAAGTGTATTCTATTGCCTAGGTAAATTTTGTTATAGAGCTATATTGACAATTGCAAATTACTTCAGACCAAATTTATTGGAGGGAGATAATTATGACACATAGATGGTAACTTGGGAAGCACAATCATCAATGTGGTCTTCATGAAAAATTTATAGTCTCAAAATGGCTAAACGATGGGCAAGGATGAGGCACGAGATGAAAAGGACAGAGATGCATGAAACAACAAAGTCATGGGATTTTAAAAAGGAAGAAAAGCATAGATGTGAATATGGTTCTAGACTTAAAGAAGCCTCACAATAGAGAAATTATAGAATCAATGGCCAAATCTAATACCTATGAGGTGACACTTTTTGCTAATAATATTGATAGTATTGTTGGTGAATTTATTATTTCCAAGAAGATTTACTATTATCCTAGAGTGTTTGTGGCTAATGATCTTAGTTTGGAAATACCAAAATTGACATTTGCATAAACTTTGAAGAATGGAGGATAGTGGAAGGATGAGCATTGAGAATGTGTAGCTATGCAAGAAAAATTGTCTCTTTATGGTGTTGTACTGAATGCTTTTTAAATTGCAAAAAAACTATAAATTAGGTAAAGATAGATATATCATTTTTTATAAATTAGGTAATGATACCATTGGGATTCTTGATGGCATTCTAAAAAAATGCATTGTAGCATACTATTATGTAGCTAGCTTGGGTGTAACAAGCATGCCTCGAAAGCCAAGTAGACCAAAGAGCCTATAAGTTTTCTATAAAGTGGGATGTCCTCAAAGGATGCTTCATCATCACTTATAGACGCTTTTACATGTTGCTCGATAGATGTCTCTATGCCTTTACAATTCTTCATTCCACATCTTTCTAGGATGGATGATGCATACTTATATTGAAAAATGAATCTAAAATCCATGCCTCTAGAAATCTATGTTACTCCTTTGACAATGTAATTTTTATATCTCATATGCCATCAAGATCATTTCATCTACATATAAAACAAGTACAATGATCTTGATATCTCTAAATCTTATATACAAAGAAGGATTAAAAGAGCTTAACACAAAATTGATAGATTTTAGAAAAGTGTTAAGCCTAGAGTACCAAGATCTAAGTGCTTGTTTGAGTCGATAAAGACTCCTTTGCAAAAAGCACACTTTTTTTTAGTCCGCTTCATATGGTGTAATTCCTCCAATGGCTTTATTGGGAAACCTATTACATAGAAAGTTAACACATGTAATAGCTTCTAGCAACATTAGCATCCGATTTAAACAATTTCCAAACCATTTGTTATGCGTTTATCATTCTTCATAATAGAACAAACTCCATGCTTGAAGTGGACATCTAAGACACTATCCATTAGTTGACCAACACTTAGCAAGTTCTTGGTGATCGATGTAACATAAAGCACATTGTCTAGATCCATTCGTTGAACAAGATTTTCCATCTAGATATCATGTATGCTTACTTTATCATGATTGAAAAAACTAATGATGTTCCTTTTCCACTCGATCATTCTTGTAACGCAAATGAGTGCATGCATTCCAAGCAAGCTTTGAATTACACCATCTTGTTTCTTATCTATGTTCATGTTAGTTCATGTGAAGTCATGAAACTGGCCTAGTTTCCTTTCATGTGAATTTTCTCAACATGTTTTTGTTTAGGCCTAGGAACATCAAGATTGAATCAATCCTCATAGTAATGCATTTTCCTCTCAAAATTATCTTTTCAAATGTAATCAATGAACTTTCTCTACACAAAGCAAGAACAATCATTCATTGATCAGAACACTATAAAACTATGAACTATAGTATGGCCTACTAACAAAGAATTAACTTCACTAGGTTTACATTGCACTCACATTAAAAAAATTCTAACACAAATGGTGTAAAAGCTCCAAATTGTCTAATGTTCCAAAATCATGATCTCCCCCACAATGGAATGAATAATTGATAATACAAAAGAGATGCTTTCCACTCAGGTCCAGAACGTGTTTAGGGACCTATGAGCATTAGGTCTTTCCTTGCTGTTTTTCCTGACTATTGCATTTTGAACTATGTTTCGCACAATCTCCTTTTTTGAACTGTTTCGTCGCATAGTTTGCAATTTTTGGTCATGATAAAAATACATCTCCAAGTCAAGAACACTTAGAAAATAATTCTGGCCAACTGTCCCGACATTGTCGCATTTTTCTCCTTTCAAAATAATGCGACACTGTCTTATAAATGTCATGCGAATATTTTCTGGCCTACTGTCGGGAAAAAGCGACACTGTCAGGTTTTTTGCTCTTGGAAAAAGCGACACTGTCTCCAAATGCCTTCTGAAAAAATGCGAAGGTGCCCTTGAAAATGAAACACTACCCTTGAAAATGGGACACTGCCCTTAGAATCGAGAAGGCGTCTTTTAGCAAAAGTGCGAAGGTCTGCAACATGAAGTAATGGGTAGAAAGCGGCTAATGCACGAAGGACAGTGATAGGAAACTAGAATCAATTTTGATTAAGCCTAATGCATTTCTTTTGATTAGAGCTTTGAATTAATCAATTCCTTGGATTGATCACATAAAGGATCAACAAAGGATACAAAGAAAAGAGAGTAAGAGGATAGAGATCACGGATACAGAACAAACTGAACAGTAAAAGTTTGAGATAGCTCCAAAGTGAGTTTACAGATTAGCAAGAGCTAGTCAATGGCTACGTCGTAGAGGAGATGTATACCTTCCAACCAGAAGGATTCAAAGTCAAGGGCCAACAACACAATGTGTGCAAGCTCCACAAAGCAATCTATGGTCTGAAACAGACTACAAGGGCATGGTTCAAAATAATCAACTCTTATCTTATTCCAAGCATATAGGTGCTAGTTCAATTCACATAGCTCTTTATGTAGATGATGCATTTATTTTGTCTAATAACACAGTCCTACTGCACACTACTAAGAGTGATCTGTCAAAGGAATTTGACATGACTGATCTAGGCGCTATTCATTCTGTATTAGGAATTCACATTACTAAAAATAGACCTCAAAAGAAGATCTATCTTAGCCAGCAGAAATATCTAGAGAATGTTCTAGAAAAATTTCATATGTTTGATTGCAAACCAATTGATATACCAATGGATCCAAGTATTGTATTGACTAAACCTTCTTGTGCAGACACTGGAAGTGAAGTACTCGACTTAGTGAAGTACCCTTTTCATTCACTGATCGGATTTTTGATGTATGCTATGCTATGCACTAGACCAGATCTAGCATACACTATTAGCATGTGTAGTCAATTCATGTCTAATCCTAGGATCTCTCATTGGAAAGCATTGAAGAGAGTGATGAAATATATTCAAAGAAGTTTAGATCACATTTTATGTTATGATGAAAATGCTATCGACCCACTCGTCCTGTGAAACTACTCCAACTCAGATTGGGGAGGAAATGCCTCAACCAAAAGATCCACTTCCAAGTTTTGTTTCCTTCTGGTAGGGCCCCAATTGCATGGAACTCAAGAAAGCAAAAATCAATCGCGCTTTCTTCAACCAAGGCAAAATACATCGCAATATGTCAAGCTTCAAAAGAGACTATATGGATCAGATCATTACTTCTCGACTTACATCACACTCAGTTCAATGCTACTACCATTCTGTGTGACAATTTGAGTTGTATTTCACTCTCGTTGAATCCCAAATTTCATGGCAAGTCTAAGCACATAGAAATTGAGTATCATTTCATTTAGGAGAAAGTTTTCCCAAGGTAAGTGATTCTTCAATATTGCTCCACAACATAAATGGTTGCAGACATCTTCACCAAAGCACTTCCCAGGATCAAGCATCAAAAGTTTTTTCAGTATGCTGAACCTGACGAAGATACCAAGGCACCAACTATGACCTTAAGGGGGACTGTTGGAAATTAAGTCCACAGTTTACTTCTTGGTGATAATTTCTATTTCAAGACTCTTCTTGCACTTTTTATGATCATTGATTTAGGGTCAGATGCAACCTACTTTGGTTCCATGCCCGCCCATCTGATACCTGCAAGCATCACAAAACTCAAACAACTGAACTATTCGAAGAACGACTGCAACGGGCTTCCGGCTAATCTTCATCCATAGATCAAAGACTAAAGGGCAACCAATCTTATTCTTCTTTTTCACATTCGAATGTTAAGTCAAGTTATTTGAAGGACATTAAAGACCTGGTCATCTCAACAAATTCCCATTTTGAACAAGTCTGTAGAAATACACTATCTTCGCAACAGTCTGCAGAATTGAACTGTTTTTTGCACAATGCGCATTTTCTTGAAAGGTGAAAAGTGTGAAGTGCTCGTCCACTTCGACGAAATAAAAGTTTTAAGCTCGTTGTCGCATTTTTCCAAAATGTGAGGGATACGACAACCTATGCATTTCGACAACTTCGAGTTGTTTGACTGAAACTACTTTTTCATAGTATGTTCCAACACAATGAGCTTTAGTCCCTTCTCATGTGTTCCAAAGAAGATTGAGTTGCATTTAAGATTTATAAAGCATTGATGTTCGACATAGCATTCTATGAAAATTTTTGTAAGGGTGTGTAGATTTTCTCTCTATTGATACGCTTTCTTGCATAACTTAGTTATGGTGGGTAGTTGTCTTTGAAATATAGATTGACTCAGCTCCATCTATTAGCATTGGATTCTCTTGCTTGTTTTAGGGAGAGAATAATTTCGATTTCTTGGATGTCGTACATGATCAAATCCAGGCATACTACCTCTCTATTGTCCACCTCTGTGGGATGAAGGCGAGGCCATTCATCCATGACATTCTCAATTGGGAATAGCCTCTTCCTTGAGATTGATAAGAAAAAAGATTGGCATTCTTTAAGGATAAAATGAAATTTTTTTCCAAAATATTGTGTCAACACAAAATTGACGGATGTGGACTTTTGAAACTAACACTTATTTAATTTTACGTAGGAAAATTTATTTCCAAACAGAGAGTTACTCGGTTTAAATTAATATCAAAATTCTAGTATCATGTGGGATTAGTTTAACAATAATTTTATTTCGTAGTAGTTCTTGATAGTTCTTTTGGCATGGAACTGAATTTTGCAAACTTTAAGGGTAAAGAGTGAAAATTTGTATACAATTTCAAATGTAGGCACAAGGTCGCCATACTTAACAAGATTGATTTACAAATTCACATCCATCTCACATGGAGCAATTTGATTTTGATAATAGAAGAAGGAAAAGTGAGGCCTAAGGTCAAGAACTCGGACGTTGTAAAATTATGTCTGGTCTGGGTAGTTTGATGTCATATCTTAGTTTTCTCACACAATAATTGATGGCAAGATTCAACATTGGAAGGATTTTAACGAGCAACCTTTTGTGAATTACTAGTAGCCTGTAGGAATTAGAAGGCCACTCTTTTGATAAATTGGATGACGTCCCAAAAATGCAGTATCTTGGAGGTAATCTCCGAGCAGATTTTAGGGCAGTGATTGAGATTCCCCACAGTCCACATTGCAGAAACTCATTAATATTAGGCTATTAACTGTCCAAAGGTTGTACATTTGCATAACTAGCATGTGCTTGCAGCATGCAGTTTTCATCCTCGCGACTCGCGAGTCACAACAAAATCTAAAAGCGTGTTAGGCGCTTGATTTGAAAGCTGAGGCCTGATACTAAACTTTAATACTATCTTAACGGTCCTGTCACCTGCAGAGAGAGGTTGTATGCAATGCATTCACCACCCACAACCGTCATCAGCCTGGGCATTCCGAGTCCCGACTACGCTGGTGAAAGCGCAACATTACGAAACTTTATTGAGCCAAGTTACACTTTTGTACAGCGTTTGCTGGGGGAATCTGAGTGAAATTGACCAAATTTGGATCTTTGGAGATAGTGCGGCCAGTAAAAACTTTAACTTGTGACTCTGTCAGTTACCACTTTGTCCAATCTGTGGTACAACAAGCATAAAAATCTCCTTAGATAATCCATCCTCTATCCATCCATCATCAAGGCATCATGAGAAAGGACTCTTGGAGCTAATAAAAGAATGAAAGCTCCACTGAAGAAAGTGATAGGACGTGTACGCCTGCGAAAGGAAAAAGAGCCAGCGGCGACTAACCAGTCACGACCAAGTAGAAGGGAGTAAATCTAGATTCTTTAAGTAGTAGTAGGTTGATTAGTAAGCGTGAAGTAATGATGTTGTCGGCAGTCAAATTCCATAGAAAGTCAGGTGTCTCCGGTGGAATTTCCTTTGGCGGCAGGCATCTTTGTGTCTGTGATTGCGAAAACTTAAAGGGATTAACTCATAAGTGGTAGGACTAGTACAGGAAAGGGTTTTGATGGTTTCGTACTGCTTTCTGTCATTCCTTTCTGTCATTCTGCTGCAGCCTTCTTCCTGGTATGTAATATGTTGAAGTTTGTTGGGTTGTAGAACTCTGTTACCAGGTGAAATTTTTTCCTGCTTTGTGAGATCATGATATTTGCGTAATTGACAATGTACATGTGCAAGTTTCCATCTTTCGTTTTCTCATTTAAGTCTGGAGAGTACCCGTGTAAGGCAAGTGCTTGCTGATTTGTTGTTGAGTATTTGCAAATGCAGTGTTCTGATATGCTCGTGCTTACCTTCAATATCCTGCACTTTTGGAGGCTTGTCAATATCCTGTATGTTTTGGAGGCTTCTCTAATCCTTCAGGCTCCAACTCAATAATCTTGGGTTTTCCTTGGGTAAACTCCCCTAACTTCTGAACTTTTCCCTTAACTAACTAACTACCTTATATTAATCAGCTACACTTGTACCTCCTAGTTTAAATTTTCCAGGTTTCTAACGACTCCTAATATCAATAATTTTCCTCCCAAAGAGGACCTTTTCCTATGGATTAATTATCAATCCTCTTAAAATATTTCTAGCCAACCTTATGAATAACCTATAATGCTCCAATGAAAATGTTAAAGCATCACAATGAAGTCTATAATTTTGAGATTTATAAGTGACTAACTATAAAATTTTACCAATAAATACCCTTACAAAGTTTAAAACTAGTAGGTAGGATGTCAATTTTTACAATTGCCTTATTTAAAAAGTTAATTTTAACAATTTGCTTGTGAGACTTTATGTATTCTTTGAGAGCATTGAAGACAATATTGAGTGTTTAGCGTGTTAAAAGTTCATATCTTTATTTCATGAAAGCCCTAATTTTGCAAAGGGAAGGCTAGAAGTCACATCTACACAATGCAACACTTATATATAGACCTTTTTATTTTTCAAAGACTTGGTTTCACTAAAATCTTTACACAAAAGTACAATGCGTAGAAATCTCAAAAACACATTAAGCAAAATTGGTAGAAACAAAAAAAAAAACTTTATGACACCTTTATACAAGAGTACAATGAGTACAAATCTAGAAATTGTCCAAGGCAAGTCTCATAAAGCAAAAATGCCAAAAACTAAAAAAACATAGCATCACTTTTTGTACAAAGCAAAAAGCTAAGAAAAATTTGGTCACCTTTTATATAAGGTTTCAAGTATTAAAATTGGGTCACCTCTCAGCAAGCTTACAAAAGGTGACCAATTTTTCTTAGCTTTTTGCTTGTACAGAAAGTGATGCTATGTTTTTCTCAGTTTTTGGCATTTTGCTTTATGAGACTTGCCTTAGATGCTTTTGATATTTCTACTCATTGTACTTTTGTTTCAACATAACATTCAAAGTAGATTTTGAGGGGGGAATAAAAGAAGCTTGTATGTTAGTCTTGCATTACCTAGATGTGACTTTTAACCTTCCCTTCCAAGTATTCTACAAACTTTGCACTCTTTGAAGAGATTATATTCACCTACAATATAGATTTACAACATAGTAAATGTTCTAGCAAAGACAAAATTTTCTACAAAAGATATTTGTTGTCAATTCAAGGTCATGTTGTTTTCTTTTCTTTTCAACACATCATTTCATAAAAAAATTGTATAGAAAAATGTTACAAAGTGTATAGTGGAGTAGGGCCCTATTCCAAAAGAGTAGCTTAAAAAGTAAACAAGACAAGAAGCTCCCTAATAGTCAATTTTGAATCATCTTTATTGTGAAGCATGATTAGGAAACACATACAAGCATTCATCATTCCACAACCAAACATACAATGGCAAAAGAGAAGGACTTCACATAAAAGAAAAGGTAGGAGGAGGAGGCTTTGCTTCTCTCTCTCTCTCTCTCTCTCTCTCTCTCTCTCTCTCTCTCTCTCTCTCTCTCTCTCTCTCTCTCTCTCTCTCTCTCTCTCTCTCTCTCTCTCTCTCTCTCTCTCTCAATCTCTATTCTTGCAAAATGAAAAGTGATTACAAAATGGTGTCACATCCCTACTCACAGACAAAGTTAGAGTAAGGTTTTTGGTTCACCCAGAAACCATGTGCCATAGTAACTTGACTATCACAAAAACTTTTAAAGCCAAAATGCATTTTAGAACTACTTGGGTCCCTTCTTATTTTGGCCCATCAATATTTTAGATCTATCTTTACTTCTCGCGCCTTTGGCTTACGAGTACAATGCACCATTTATGGGTGTCTAACATTATAATACTGATAGATATAATTTATATGCTGACTCAGCCATGATTTTATTCTCGTTGTCGTAAACTCTGTTGGGGAGACGCTGGGCTTTGTTTTCACTCGTCGGTCGGTCCGCAATCTCGTTGACCTTCTGATATCGGCTTTCCCAGTGAATCTTGTTGATTTCACACGTGTGGACGGTCCACAACATGTACTTGTGATCTCCTAAGGTGTGTAGATGCACCAAGATCAAAACTAGATTGAGATTCAAGATCTATCTTTGATTCTATGGCAAAAACACAATACTACATGCATTCAATCACTTCCAACTCTCACTCACACGTGTGGAAAGTGTTCCAAAAATAATCTAAGTAAAAACAAGTTGCTCTACTCGGGTAGAGAGAGAAAATCATCATGAGCTCTCGGGTAGAGAGAGAAAGCTAGAAAACCAATTACTCACAAAATCCACTCAATCTCAAAATCAATTAGATCCAAATGAGAAGTACAATGATACTAATAGATTCATGAGCTACCACAATGCTCAATCATGATTGGACCACACTTTTGCCACCTCTTAATCCTATTGGGCCATTGATATCACCTCTAAATTCTATTGGACCACTCATGGTTTCACCTCTAAATCCTATTGGACGTCTTAAACTTCATCAAACAAAAGCATTACACTTGTCTACACTCTAATTGGCTTGAGTTTGGCCTCCTACTCTATTTTGACTCAATAATGGCATTACAATTGGAAATGGATAATTTGCCATCTATGCCAAATTTGACCCTATCAACATCCTACACCTAGATGATTGATACAAGAAACATAAGACCCCTACATCTAACATTCACAATTCTCCACACGTGGGAACATCCTCCACACATGTGAGATTCACTTACAAACTTCTTTCATAAAAATACCAAACTAGATTTTTGCCAATTTCTCACAAATCTAGATTCTGGAACTCCTTTTGGTTGTTCGTCAACGTTCCTTGGCATAGTTCGGTGGCATGATAACACTATTAGAAGAATCTTTATCAGAATCCTTCATTAGAAGAATCTTCACCAGAATCTTCTAACATCAAGCTAGTGTGCTTAATGTTGTTAATCAATACATTTGTTCATGGTATGATCTTGATCTCTATGATCTTGGTGATCATTGTGAGGCATGGATGCCTCAGTTTTCTTCTTTTTTGGTGCAACTATCTTCATGCAAATAGATTTTTCAAATTTGAGATCAATATCAAGCACGGAGAAGGCATATTGGAATAGTGGCAATTTGATGGAATTGACAAGAGATTTCCATCAAAGAGATCTTATCATGGATATGGTGAGAATGCTACTATGATAAATTCTTTGGATGATCTTCAATGCAAATGCAAAACAAAGAATCCACACAGAAAGTTACTTCATTAACATTGGACCAACCTTGGAGTATTTCAAGTTCAAATGTTCAAATCAAGTTGATAGCTTTTTAGGAGTGTGAATATCAGAAAGCCATCCAACTTGACTTTTGGGGTTGATGAAGATTTTCATCTTGCATGTAGAGTAGAAACTTGCAATTGTCAAAATTAGCCTTGTAGAAAATTGAGCTACATCTCATGCAATATAGTCTAGTTGTCATATGTGACATGCATATAGAATTAGATTATGAAATGGCCAATATTGGGCTAGTAGACTACAACATTCTGGAGGATTTCTGACCCTATTATTGAGGCTTTTATGAAGAGTTTTTTTTTTGAAAAAACATCATATGCCTCGGTATAAACCCTGAAGTATGCCTCGGAACGAGATCCTCGATAATTGCCTCAATAATCGGCGCTTCTTCATCTCATTTTTGTGTTGTTTATAGCACACGTATACCAAGAGATACATTGAATCGGACTCATGTGACTACAATGCATGGGATTGAGACTGTGATACCTACATCCAATGATTATAATTTAGTTATCTTAGAAATGTGATGAGAGTAAAAGTCAGGCCACATGAATGTAGTGAAGTTAAAGTATATCTTGAAGCCATATATACCTCAAATCTAGAATATCCATTCAAATCAAGACACAAGGAAGACTTGAAGTTTGTGAAGAAAAGATTCCCCGAAAATTCAGATCGTGTCAAACAACAACGGGAGGCCTCTAAGAAGCTATAGGAGACTTTAGGGACCTTCACACCTTGGGAGTGGTGGCCAAGGTTCTCCCATGGACATTGTTATAACCCTGTCAAATGGCTCCATTCTATCCTAAAAATGGACTACATGCAATTGAAGAGCCATGCAGAGGACTTAACTTAAACAAATTATATATATTGATACATAAACGTTTGAATTACAAATATATATAAGAATGAAAAGCCTAATTATTAGATCCAGCTGAATCATTCATGTCTTGGCCATGCTCATTAGACTCATGTGACTGTGATGCATGAGACTGGGACTGTGATACTTGCATGTTTGTAAGTGATGTTGTTGAAGTGTCCGACCAAAATGAATGTGGTGAAGTCAAAATATATGTTAAAGCCATAATACATACCTCAGAATATCCATTGCATTCAATAATTCAAGTAATGATTCCAAGTTGCTGGAATATGTGAAAGATTCAACTAGTTTCATCACATTTTGCAATATTTCCATATTTGGCATATTGAGGCCAAAACTTGTTTTAGACTTAGAGGTTGACTTTTCAAAGTTCATAAGTCTAAATTTCATTTGAATAAACACTTTCTGAAAGTGTGGGAAAGATAGAATGCGAGTTTGAGTAGATTCAATTTGAATAAGTTGGGTACATTGAATCTAGACCCAAAATTGGTAGGGTTAGCATTTTGGTGGGAAAGCCAAGTGGCCAAATAGGGTTTGGACCTGCTATAAAAGGATGTAACTCGTGGAGAAAGTCATCTTCTCTCTTCTCTATCTCATTTCATGCTTATACATGGTTGTCTTGGATTCTACTATCCATTGGTGCACTATCTTGGTGATTGCTTGCAATTCTATGTGTAGAATAATCTATATTTGTTATTTTTGGATCCACACGTGTGAAATATAGTAGATTGCTGGTTTTGTACGGACAGCAATAGTACATAATCATTTCATTCAAGTTTGATCAAGTTCTATTAGTGTTTGCATCTCAAATTGTGTGTAGATGCTGATTTTTCTACATTGGTGACATTGGTAGTGTATTTCTCTTTCTAACCAAAGATCATTCAAGTAGATTGGATATTAAGGATCTGAAATCTTTCACATGGTATCAGAGCTTGTGTTTCAGGTTATGAAGGAGGAAATCAGATCTATCAATGATTTGGTGAAGATATCAAGTCTAGAGCATGCTAGAGAGGATTCTACACCAAAATCGGATTTTTTGCTTTTGTAGATTGGATCTTTTGTAGATCAAAACACTAAATAGGTCAATATACTTGTTCAATTCCATTTTTTGAATTCACATGCTGGATTTGGCCGATTTTTGGATCATTGGTTCAGCCTAAGTGGTGGCTTATAGATTGCATATCAAATTTTCAGCATTTGCATGTAGATTTGGAATAGTCAATTTTTTGTGATTTTGTCATAACCCTAATTTTGATTGGATCTCTAGATAGTGAGGTTGCTGGACTTCATTTGAGTGTGTTTCAAACTTAGAAAGTGGCAAAAGTCATTATATTGAGGATAGATCATAGGTTGATCAAGATTCCATGATTCTATGTGTTGATTTGCTTGGATAAGTGCTAGAAGAGAATTTGTGAGATAGTTTCAAATCTTGGTGATTTCTTTTGAAAGCATTTGTTGTTTTTCAAAGGAGTTCTTTGTGCATTGAAGCAGGTTGAAAGAGAAGATCAGGTCATTGCTACATGGCAACCTCAATTAAAGTCATGTTGAAAGCCAATGATAGGCTTACCTCAAGTAACTATTCATTGTGGAAAGTGAGGATGGAGTCACTTCTTGAGATGAATGATGTTTTGGATATTGTTGTAGGTTTGGAGGAGAGACCAGCAACACAACAAGATCAATTGAGGTATGACAAGAGGGCCAAGAAGGCTCTACACATGATAAAGATGAATGTTACCAATGAACTTCTCAAGGAAGTTGGTAAGTGCACATCATCTTTGGAAGCTTGGAATTCATTGAAGAAGCTTTATGAATCCAAGTCTACTTCTAGAGTGTTGACTCTAAAAAGGCAAATCTTTTCTTGTTTGCAAAAGAATGAAGAAAGTCCAAGTACTTTTGTTTTGAGAATGAAAGCATTGAATGATGAGTTAGCTTGCATAGATGAAAGCATTAAGGAAGGAGAGCTTATTCAAGTGATTCTTAATGGCTTGTTGGATGATCATGCTAACATTGTTCAAAGTATTGCTATTCAAAAGACTTTGCCAAGTTTGATGGATCTTCAAGAGATCTTGATCAATGAGGAATATAGGCTTCAAGCAAGAGGTGGATCTACATCGACACTTCAAGAGGATGCTATGTTTACAAAGGGCAAATTCAAGGGCAAAACCAAAAGCAAGTGGTCTAAAGGGCAAGATCAAGTGGATGCTTCTTCAAGTGGCAAAAAGAAGGATAGATCAAAGCTCAAGTGCTTCTATTGTGGCATCAAAGGACACTTTGCAAGTGAGTGCTACAAGAAGAAGAGAGATCAAGGAGACAAGCAAGGTAATCTTACTCTTGATGAGGATGGTTTGGATGTGCAAGATGCAAATGATGATGCTTTTGTGATGTCTTCATGTATGCTTGCTAATGATGAAGATCTAGATCTTTGGTGGATTGATAGTGGAGCAAGTTCACACATGACCTTTCACAAAGAGTAGTTCACTTCTTTGTTGGCATATGGAGATGACAAGAGGGTGATCTACACGGCCAATGATGGTGACTGTGCAGTCAAAGGGATTGGCACAATTCCTATTTCTCTCTCTACAAATAGAAATGTTCATTTCGAGGATGTCTTGTTTATTCCATCTATTACCAAGAATTTGCTTAGTGTGAGCCAAATGCTAAGTAAGGGCCTCAAGGTGGAGTTTGATGGAGATGCTTGTTTGATCAAAAGGAAGGATGTCTTGATTGGAAAAGGTAAAAGGCAAGGGAAGTTGTTCAAACTTGATGCTTGTGTTATTGGTAACCAAGTTGGATGTGTTGCAAGGGAGCAAATTTCTATTCAAGAGGTTTGGCACAAAAGGATGGGACACCTCAACTTCAAGTCATTGGAGGTAATGGCAAGGAAGAAGGTTGTGATTGGTCTTCCAAGTTCCTTAAGTAATGACAAGCATGTTTGTGAGTCTTGTGCTTTGTCTAAGTCACATAGACTACCTTATACTAGATCTATTTCTAGATCTACAAAGCCTTTTCAACTTGTACATTTGGATATTCATGGATTTACTACAATTAGCAATAGTGGAGCTAAGATGTATGTAACATTCATTGATGATTTTAGTAGATTTTGTTGGATCTATCTACTGAAGAGCAAGGATGAAGTGTATGATGTCTTTGTCAAGTTAAAGAATGCAAGGGAGAACCAATTCTCCACAAAGATCAAATGGTTGAGAGGTGACAATGGTGGTGAGTACATATCTAACAAGTTCAAGGCCTTTTGTGATGAGCATGGGATCAAGAGGGAGTACACAACATCAAGGACCCCACAACAAAATGGAGTGGCTAAAAGGAAGAATAGGACTTTATGTGAAAGTGCTAAAGCTATGAGGTTAAGTGCTAATCTTGACAAACCATTTTGGGATCAAGCTTTGTTGTGTGCCAATTTCTTGTGCAATAGGTGGCCGAGTGCTATTTTGGATGGAAGGACACCTTTTGAGATGCTATTCAAGAGGAGGCCGAGTGTCAACTTTCTAAGAACCTTTGGATGCACATGATATGTCAACATTACTCTTGATGATAGGACCAAGGAGGATCCATCTTCAAGAAGAGGTATTTTTGTTAGATATAGTGAGGTGAGTAAAGCCTACAAGGTTTACATTCCTTCTACTAACACAATGATTGTTGGTAGAGATGTCATTTTTGATGAGGGAAAAATTCCAAAGGTGTCTTCAAGCATGATTGATGGTAAAGTAGATGGTTCTAACATTCTTGATGTTGATGAGAAGGATCCTACTTTGGATGGTGGTGATGATGGACCTTCATTAAGTCAAAAGCCAAGGAGAACATCAAGAGAAAGACAAGTACCTTCAAGGCTCACATATGATCAAAAGGGTAAGCAAGTAGTTTCTGGAAATTATGTTGCTTTCCTAACCTCTTTGGATGAGCCTACAAGTGTAGATCAAGCAAGGAAAGAAGAGGAGTGGATCCAACCAATGGATCTTGAGTATCAATCTCTTATGAAGAGTGGAACATCTTTTGGAAGATCTTCTTGTGTACATGGAGCTATGCAAGTGGATGGTTGTTATCTTGCTGTAAAATCAAGTAATGGATCTGGAAAACAAATTTTGTTCAATGACTTTGATGGTCAAGTTGAAGATCAAGAAATTGATCTCAAAGCGCTTCAACTAGTCAAAAGGGAAGTTGGCAATTTGGAGCTAGTCAAGAGCATCAAAGTAGAGGTAATTGGCAAGGGTGTTATGGATCTGTTTTTGCAGCATATTGAAGACTCAAGTAAGGTCAAAGGAGAAGCAAGGAAGTGTTGTTCAAGCTTACTTTACTTGTTCTATCTCATGTTTGAGCAATTTCATGTGGATGTGGTCAAATTGTCAAGATATGGTAAAACCAGCTACATTGGTGAGCATTGTTTTGATGTTGGATTTGTACTAGCATTCTTGGCTGATTTTGATGATAGAAATGAAGCTATTGGAGGTTTATTATGTCAATCATCCATGACTAAGTTCTCAAATGTTGAGCTACTTGGTGCCAATACTTGGAGATTGTCAATTTTTGGTGAATTCATGGTCATTTTCTTGTGTCAAGTAGATCTTGAAGATGGACTAGTGCAAACTACTTGGTTTATGGAGTCATGTGGTGCTGGATTTGCATCATTAATGTACTCACCTACTCATGGAATTCCAAGGTTTGATGGTTTCTTGTGGCAAGATGGAGATGGAGGCTCATTCATGGAGTATCATGGTGGATACATGGCAACAAAGGACAAAGAAGGAGGAGAAATGCAAGCAAAAGTTGATCACTCATATTTATTGTTTGTTTACTGTATTTCTCCAGAGAGTTCAGAGTTGGAAGCATGGTGGAATCATTTCATTTACATTCTATTTGATTCTTCATGTTCTAGTCACATTTTTACATGTAAAATTGATGTAAGAAATAGTGAAGCATCCCAAGTGGACACTATTCTCTATATCAATTATGGTTGTTTCTATTTTGAGCATTACATGATCATTGAAAGGAGATCTATTCTTAGGAAGAAGATCATTCTTATGATGGATCAAAGTTCTATTGGCAAAAACTATGCTAGGAGCATTGGAAGCTAGGAAAGCGAGTTTTGAGGTACATCATTGGAACTCGAGATTTTGGCATATTGTATGAAGGATCATCACCTAATCTTTTTGGACTTTCAGATTCGGACTATGCTGGAGATATAATGGATAGGAAATCCATTAGTTCTTATTGTATTTTCATAGGTGATGGAGCTATATCATGGATGTCAAAGAAACAAGCCACTATCTCATTGTCATCTAGTGAGGCCGAGTACAAAGCTCTTACACATTGCACAAAGGAGATGGTGTGGATCAAGAGGATGATCAAGGTTCTTCACTTGCTGGATTTTCAGAGAGCCCAATCATCTTTTGTGACAATCAATCAGCCCAAAGAATGGCATCCAATCCTATCTTTCATGCGAGGAGCAAGCATATTGAGATACAATATCATTTTGTGAGGGAGCGAGTCATTGCAAAGGAGGTGGAGCTTCAACATGTGTCTTCAAGGGAATGTGTAGCTGATATCTTCACCAAATCATTGGGAAAAGACTTGTTCATGAAGCATAGGACTTCACTTGGAGTATTATCAAAGTCTATGCTAAAACTAGTTGAAGAGGGAGTGTGAAAGATTCAACTAGTTTCATCACATTTTGCAATATTTCCATATTTGGCATATTGAGGCCAAAACTTGTTTTAGACTTAGAGGTTGACTTTTCAAAGTTTATTAGTCTAAATTTCATTTAAATAGACACTTTTTGAAAGTGTGGGAAAGATAGAATGCGAGTTTGAGTAGATTCAATTTGAATAAGTTGGATACATTGAATCTAGACCCATAATTGGTAGGGTTAGCATTTTGGTGGGAAAGCCAAGTGGCCAAATAGGGTTTGGACCTGTTATAAAAGGATGTAACTCGTGGAGAGAGACATCTTCTCTCTTCTCTATCTCATTTCATGCTTATACATGGTTCTCTTGGGTTCTACTATCCATTGGTGCACTATCTTGGTGATTGCTTGCAATTCTATGTGTAGAATGATCTATATTTGCTATTTTTGGATCCACACGTGTGAAATACAGTATCTTGCTGGTTTTGTACGGAAAACAATAGTACATAATCATTTCATTCAAGTTTGATCAAGTTCTATTAGTGTTTGCATCTCAAATTGTGTGTAGATGCTGATTTTTCTACATTTTCTCTTTCTAACCAAAGATCATTCAAGTAGATTGGATCTTAAGGATCTGAAATCTCTCACAGAATATGCATACTTGTACTCCTCTTTTGTGGGAGACCGCTTTACGACAAATTTCTGCATGAACCGACAAATCGGTGATTGTAATTTAATCTCAACAAATCCACAAATAAAATATGAATTATGACCAAAACAAGTTCAACTTATGGGTGGGGAGACTCGCCATAAGAATTAGTTAGATGAGATTCAAAAAGTCTTCAAAGATCTTCAATTTTAGAATACATACTAAAGACGAGAGAGCATGTGGTGTTCTATTTGTAGGGAAAATCACATTGGGAATGAATGTTCGAATAAGGGTCCAACAAACTATCCATCTCGATGTGTGTTTCGTAATAGATCTGATCATTAATCTTTTAAGTGAACCTACAATCTAGTTATTCAATCCAGACAACCACAGAGACCACTGAATCCTACGTATCAACTGCGTATCAATCACGTGTGCAATAGCCACAAGAAGTAACTGGTACAACACAAAATCAAAAGAAGGTAAGAGTCCTACAATGAGGGCCTGGTGATAATAACAAATTGTTTCCTAGAAATAAGAATCTTGCACATGTAAATTACATTGATGAGAAAGCTTATCGGCCAGCCCTAGATTTCACTCTAGGAGTAAGCACGTGTGCAGTAGCCATAAGAAGTAATTGGTACAACACAAAATCAAAAGAAGGTAAGAGTCCTACAACGAGGGCCTGGTGATAATAAATTGTTTCCCTGAAATAAGAATCTTGCACATGTAAATTACATTGATGAGGAAGCTTATCGGCCAACCCTAGATTTCACTCTAAAAGTAAGCACATTGAAATCAGATGTCACTACATCAGGGGCAAGGTTCTCAACAAGGAGGTGAGCTTAACGTACTGCAGAACGCAAGACATGGTTGCAGATATATTCACAAAGGCATTACGTGTTGCACACAACAAGTTTTGTGCATTGCTTAGCCTGAAGAGCAAGGCAGCCCTTGAATCTCATGCTGAGAAGTCAACCTTCCACTTGCATTGATTGGTGAGTCAGAAGGAAGAACTGGCTGACCAATTAGTTAAGGAGACTAAAGATCTGGAGGCTTGTCATGTAGAGCTCAAAGACAAGAGGATGCAAGCTGCACAGGTTGAGATGAGAATGTAGAAGCTACAAGAATTGATTCAAGAAAAGATTCAAGGATTCCTACAGCTACAAGATCAGCTCAAGCAACAAGATGCACAAGCTTCTACTGAATGACACCAGTTGAAGACCACAATAGTTGAGCTAACCCAAGCTTGATGTATGCATGAAAATTTTAGGTAGGCTCTGATAAAATGTGAACTTTTCACACATGTGGGGACAACCCAAATGTGTGATTGATCTCCTAATGTGGGTAATTGCACAAAGATCAAGCTGTAGATTGATTTTAAGATCTATCTCACAAATCTAAGGCAAGAGCACATAGAAACATGCATAAATCATTGACCAAAGTACATTAAAACGTGTGGAAAACTCATAATGAAAAAAAAGCTAAGTATAGAAAAGGTTTGCTCACGAGTAGAGAGAGAATCCAAGTACATGCTCTTGGGTAGAGAGAGAAAGCAAGAAAAATCCAAGTGTAGAAACTCTCAAGATCTCCAAAAAACTAAGTATGAAATTGATCTATCACTCATACAAGTAGCAACTCGAGGTGGAGAGGATTGAAACATGATTGGACTCCTTCTTTTCCTCCTCCTAATTTGATTGGCTCAGTGACATATGGACCCTCAAACATGATTGGACCAATTTCATGGATTTCTCTCTTTTGATTGGTCTCTTGATCTCATACCAACACATAGGAAAGTGTCACTCATCCACTATCATCATGACAAATGTAGAAAGCCTAAGTTAGCTTGAGCCACATCACACTCCAAATTTGGCCCTATCACCTACTACCATGTGTTATGAGATCTAAAAAAATTTAAGTACCCCAATTCAACATAGATAACTATTACAAACTTTCATAGTATGTGTTGAACATTTTATAAGATTTACATACATGTACTTGTTATAGCAAGTCCAAATGGAATCCAAGCCATTTTTGGGATTCTTTTAGAGTAGTATCTTTAGTATTGTAGATAAATTTAGTTGCATATCAGTAGAGAAGAGTATATAGCATGGATCTTAAAATTTATGCCTTAGTAGTTTGTGGAACCAGATAAGAAAAAAGGTACCATTTTGTTAATCTAAAATATTATAAGTTTTAGATAGCTAAAAAATATTCCAAAATGGTTTTCTATGATAAATCATTATGCACATGTGGATGTCTCTATTTTGTGTATGATCTAGGCCTTTTCAATATATAAATTCAATTTTTCTATATTTATGGTATCCAAACAAGGTTTCTTAGTCTTGTGGTAGAGAATTTACTGAGTGAAAAGTCTATTCAGCTTGTGCAAAGAAAATGGTAGGTAGTAGAGTTCAGATTGAAAAGTTCAATGGCCCAAACTTTGAATGTTAAATATGGCAACATCAGGCACAGACAAGGAATAGTGGACTACAATGTCAAGGAAGAGGCCTATTACCATGATTAATGAAGACTGGATGAAACTAGACAAGGCAAGGAGTTAAATAAAACTATGTCTTTCTAATTCAATAATAGTGAACAATTTCACAAAACTCACAACAAGAATCTATGGGATAAGCTTGGATCTTTGTATGAAATAAAGTCTCTAGTTGACAAGGTAATCTTTCTAAAGAGGTTTTATTTTTCTTATAAGGAATTAAGGATGTTGTCATCGGCTTTTAGAATGCGTGCAACACTTTAATGAGCCAATTCATCTCCATAATTGAGGTCAATACACCAAAACAAGAAAAGTGCATCACTGTTGTCATGTTCACTTTTAAATTCATGGAAGATTCTTGTAATGACCATAGGTAGTGGTAGCAACTGTGCAAACACAAAGAAAATATAAAAAAAAGAAATAAAACTCTGTGGCATGTGTTTTGTAAGACCACGTATGAGTATTTGCCAATAAACTTCTCAAACATGTACAAAATTGCATGTATCAATAAACATGTGAATGTTGATCATCATAGCTTACATGTAAATCGCACCCTCTTGCATATTCTCGTTCTCTCTCTCTATTACTTCCTGGTTGTTTGCCGAGGCTTCTCTAAGTGCATCACGCAGCCAATCAAGTGTCATGTCCTTGGGTAGAAGGGCGAGGTCATGTGGGTATGGTTGTCTTCTATGCCCTCTCTTGAAAGTGGCTCGAGCGGTTTGTCTACGAGCCTTGGCCTCTTCATATAGCGAAATCCACTTTCGCATTTCCTCGCTATTAAGAATGCAAAACTTATTTACCTTCTCCCTGAAGGACTCACTCATTCTCATGATTGCTCCATTTCCTTGAGGAACCTCCCCAACAACACGCTCATCATCCTTCTTATCCCAAAGATGAGAAATAGAAGGATCATTATGAACAAGGAACTCCGTGATGTAAACCATGGACTCTTGCACTAGCCATCCTTCTGCCATGCTACCCTCAAGCCTTGCTCTTTGTCTTACAAAGCCTTTCAATGTTTTCATGAATCGTTCCAAGAAAAACATCCAACGACTATGGACAGTGCCTAAATTTAAAAAAATGAATCAATGTTAGTGAGGGAACATGGGAATTACCACAATAGCAATAGTCTAGGATGGACTAAGAATAGGTAATTGACGCAAGTATATGATGTACCTGCAATTGCCACCTCTTCTACCAAATGCACAATGAGATGCATTTGAATGGTGAGAATGGATGTGGGAAAGTGCTTTTTGATCAAACACGCTGCCTGGATGGAGCTTTGTCTTGCCGCCTCAATGGATTCCAGCGTTATTTCTTTGGATGAAATGTATCTTCATAAGAAACATACTTGTTAGTAAGATCGTCATCTTGAATCACCCCAAGAAAAAATGATGTGAATCGCAAGTGCATTCACCGTACCTCACCAAACCACTGATTTTGTAGATTGCACTCCTTAACTCCTTTGTCCCCAAATCCTCTCAACGCCAAAGGAAGCACAAACTGCATGCACAAAAACAATTTGGTCATGATCAATGAGATCATCATGAAATCACAAGACATGTTATAAAATGTAATCGACAATGTTGAGGAAGAACACAATTTCCTATTGAGTGGGTAATTGAAAAGGTTTTTCCTAAGAAGATTCTCTTCAAAACTTTAAAAATCAAGGTACAAAAAATAAAATCACATTTTTGGGTAAAATTATTTTTTTAATTGCAGGTTTTCTGACTTTTTTAAAATCTTCAAAATGCAAATACCATATTCTCAAAAATACATTAGTAATAAACTAAACAATTATGAGCATTAAAAATTTAATATTGTTTTAAAAAATATTACAAACAAAAAATGAACTTAAATTCATATAGCTAATTAACTCTTCAGTGAGATTTTGTTATAAGTACTTTCATAAATCACTAATAAATTATTCATATTTTAAATGTCATCTAAATATTGGCATCTAGATATTTTCAAAACATTATAATGATGTATTATGTGAAAATTGTCAACATTTCCTAGCTAGTTTGAGGCCTAAATTGGCTAAAATTGTAAATAGTTTTGGTTCTGGAGTTTCACACGTGTGAACCAGGCCACAATGTTTTTATTTACTGTATTTTTTCAGTATGATGAAGTGTCAAACTTCATACCCTTCAAAATGAGACCATTTTGATGTATTTTGGTCATATAAGCCATTTTTAGCTATTTTTCCTATATAGGGAATATCTAGGGTCAAGTACCTTCTAGAGAGAGGAGAGAGAGTCATCTTCCTCATCCATAAATAGTAGGGAAGTCGTGGAGAACAGGTTGGAGAAACCTTTTGTATGCTTCATTGAGATCAATAGATCATTGTCATTGTTTCTTCCTCCATTGAGAGCATTGTTGTGTGTATTGTCTTCAAGCTATTGTGTATGATCTTAGGTGCTTTCCAAAAGTGATAGGCTGATGTATTATGGACTGTATAATGCTATTTTGGGCCGCACTTGATGTTTATGGAAGTTTCCATTTGTGATAAATGCTTTTTGATCAAGTTCTTTGCATTCTAGGTAGCATAGAATGTGTTGCCAATTCCTAGCTTATGTAGTTTGGAGTGCAAGCATTCAAGCCAATGATCTTGGAGTTTAGATCCACTTAGGATCTGTATTTTTCACATGGTATCAGAGCTGGTTGGCTTCTATTTACAGTAAGTATTCCATTTTTGGTGATATTTGGATGTTTGATCAAGTTCTAGCATGATTTTGCATTGCTTTGTTGATCAAATCTTACTAACCTTTGTTTTGTGAGTTGAACTTGTGGATCAAAAGCATATTTCAGGTCTATTGAAGATCAGAGGCTGAAAAGAAACTATTTTGGATCAGATCATAACACCTAATCATTTGTGATTGTGAGGCTTGTGCATATTCAATACTAACAATGTTCTTTTCAATCCTATTGTTGACAATCTCCATTCTTGGATGAACACTCTCCTTAAGTGGATGAAACTTCTCCTTAAGTGGATGACAAATGCTCTTTTGAGTGAGTTGTAATTCTCCTAAAGGCTGAGCAAAGCTCCCATTTGGATGAAAGATCCCCTTTTTTGGGTGAACATATTGTAAGCTCCATTGTGAAGAGCATATTGTAAAGATTGTCATCAATTTTGGCATAATTTTTGGTGTACTTTGTTGAGCATGTAAGTAACTCTCCTTATGTAATTTGATTGGAGCATTTGCTGGAAGGTGTTAACCATTATGCAAGTGTGTTTTCAGGTTCTTAACAGGTTGAGGAACATTCTCATGTGAAGTGATCTTAGATCTACATCTAAACACCAAGATTTGACAAGATAGTGAAGCTAGTCTTGTGATTCACTAAGTGTGCTCATTCATTCACCTCTAAATCTTGTATTTATCACTTGCTGGAGTTTATAAACTTTTAGAAGTGTGGTTTACATGTGGTTTTACAGGTTGAATCAATATCTTAGTGTGTTGATCATATGTTGATCAAGTTTGTTCATTACTAGGTAATCTTGGCATCCTAGTTTTGGGTATTTTCTAAGAATGCAAGTAACTCTTCACACCATAACTTGATTTGGTCACTTGCTGGAAAGTTTGAGAGCTTAAGCAAGAGTGTGTTCAGGTTGGTTTGATTTTGTAATCCATTCTTAGTGTGTGCAAAGTGTTGCATGTGTTTCAATCTTCCTTTCTATGCTTGGAAACCATCTAGGTTCAAGATAGAAGTGTTTTAGGGTCCTAAATCTTCATAGATCTCTTTATCTATCATTTGTTGAGAGAAAAGTGAGTGCTAAGTGCTTTAGGACAAAACCTAAAAGTTGAAGAAACATTAGAATCATGGCTTCCAATGGTGGGATCATGCTAGAGTCTAGTGAAAGGTTGAGTTCATCAAACTACTCTACTTGGAAAGTGAGGATGGAGTCCTTACTTGAGTTGAATGAACTCATGGACATAGTTGCAGAAATTGAAGAGAGACCTCTCACACTTCAAGAGCAACAAAGGTTTGATAAGAAGGCCAAAAGGGCTCTTCATATCATTAAAATGAATGTTACAAATGAACTTCTCAAGGAAGTTGGAAAGTGTCAAAGTGCAAGTGAGGCATGGAATGCCTTAAAGAAGCTCTTTGAATCAAAGTCCACATCTAGGGTATTGACCCTAAGGAGACAAATATTTTCTAGTAGGCAAAGAGAGGGTGAAAGTGCTCATGCATTTATCTTGAGAGTTAAGTCCCTAAGTGATGATTTAGCATGCATTGATGAGAACATAAAAGATGGTGAAATAGTCCAAGTTATGTTGAATGGTTTGCTAAATGAACATGCTAACCTTGTGCAAAGTTTTGCCATTCAAAGAGTCTTGCCAAGTGTGGTTGACTTGCAAGAAATCTTATTGGCTGAAGAACATAGGTTGCAATCAAAGCTTGATGGTGCATCCTTGCAAGGTGGAGGTGAAGAGGCTTTCTTCACAAAAGGCAAATTCAAGGGCAAAGGTAAAGGCAAAGGGAAATGGTCCAAAGGTGGTAACTTTGATCATGATGATCACTCTTCCTCTTCCTCTTCTACTAAGAACAATAAGTCAAAGTTCAAGTGCTTTTATTGTGGGATAAAAGGTCATTTTGCAAATGAATGTTATAAGAAGAAAAGAGAGCAAGGAGAGAGGCAAGGAAATCTTACAATAGATGAGGAAGAACATAACACATGTGAATCACTTGTTATGACTTCAAGTTTGTTAGCCAACATAGATGATAATGATCCTTGGTGGATTGATAGTGGAGCCTCATCTCACATTACAAGACATAAGGAATACTTTACATCCTTATTGTCTTATGAGGGAGAAGGTAACATCATCTACACTGCAAATGATGGTCAATGTGACATCAAAGGCATAGGCACTATTCCTATTTCCCTTTCAACAAATAGGAAAGCAAATCTTGAAAATGTTTTGTACATTCCTTCAATCACTAAGAATTTGCTTAGTGTAAGTCAAATGATTGACAAAGGACTTGATGTGGAGTTCATTGGAGATGCATGTTTGATAAGTAAATGTGGATCCTTGATTGCTCAAGGTAGGAGGCATGTTAAACTTTTCAAGCTTGATGCATGTGTGATCTCTAATCATGAAGGATGTATGGCTAGGGAGCAATTGACAAACCAAGAAGTTTGGCACAAGAGGTTGGGCCATCCCAACTTCAAATCTTTGGAGGTAATGGCAAAGAAAGAGCTTGTTCTTGGTCTCCCTAAAAGTCTTGTTGCAAACAATAGTGTTTGTGAACATTGTGCCTTGTCCAAATCTCATAGACTTGCTTATTCTAGATCTACTTCTAGATCTAAAGAAGCTTTTCAACTTGTGCATTCTGATATTCATTCTTCTAGTACAACAAGCAATGGTGGGGCAAAGATGTATGCAACTTTCATTGATGACTTTAGTAGGTATACTTGGATCTATCTTCTTAAAAGTAAGGATGAAGTGTTTGCTGCATTTGTCAAGTTCAAGAATGAAATGGAAAACCAATTCAATACAAAGATCAAATGCTTAAGATCTGATAATGGAGGGGAATACACCTCAAATAGGTTCAAAGACTTTTGTATAGCACATGGGATTAAGAGGGAGATGTCTAGTCCTAGGACTCCACAACAGAATGGAGTGGCCGAGAGGAAGAATAGAACCCTTTGTGAATGTGCCAAGGCAATGAGACTACATGCTAATCTTGCTAAGTCTTTTTGGGGGGAAGCTTTAGCATGTGCTAACTATCTATGTAATAGATGGACAAGTGCTTCCTTGGATGGTAAAACTCCTCATGAGGTTCTTTATGGTAGAAGGCCGAGTGTCAAGCATTGTAGGATCTTTGGATGTACATGTTTTGTCAATATCACACTTGATGATAGAACTAAAGAAGATCCTTCATCAAAGAAGGGTGTGTTTGTTGGCTATAGTGAAGTAAGCAAGGCTTACAAAGTGTACATTCCTTCTACAAAGAAAGTTGTCATAAGTAGGGATGTCATCTTTCATGAAGAGAATGTTTCCAATGTTGTTGATGTTGATGTTGATGTGCCTACTAATCATCATGATGTGCAAGATGTCTTGGATGAAGATGGAGATGCCACTCCAAAGCAAACTTCAAGGAAGACTCAAAGGCAAAGGGCTAAGCCATCAAGGCTAACCTATGATGAAAAAGGAAAGCAAGTGGTGGACAACTCTAACTTTGCTTTTCTTACCTCTTTTGATGAACCAACTTGTGTAGGTGAAGCAATTCAAAAGAAGGAATGGATCCAAGCCATGGATCATGAGCATCAAGCACTCATCAAAAGCAACACATGGAGGTTGGTAAAGCTTCCAAAGGACAAGAAGGCAATTGGTTGTAAGTGGATCTTCAAGATCAAGACAAATCAAGATGGATCAATCAACAAGTACAAGGCAAGGTTGGTGGCAAAGGGGTATGCTCAAGAATATGGTATTGACTATGATGAGACCTTTGCACCCGTGGCAAAGATGAAGATATTTACATGGAGCAACCCGAGGGCTATGTTTCACATGATGAGCCTAATCATGTGTGCTATCTCCAAAAGAGTTTGTATGGGCTAAAGCAAGCACCAAGGAGTTGGTATGCTAAGCTCAATTCCTTCTTACTTTCTCAAAACTTTTTTATGAGTGAGTATGATCATTCTCTCTACTTTAGATTGAATGAAAATGATATCACTTTACTTTTGATCTATGTTGATGACATTATCTTAAGTGGTGGTAACAATCTAGATATAGATGAAATCAAGATGGCACTCAAAAGAGAGTTTGAAATTCAAGATCTTGGTAAACTTCATTATATCTTAGGAATAGAGATTATTAGAACTTCTAAATCTACATTCATATGTCAAGAAAAGTATGTTAACTCTATTCTAAAAAGGTTTCATATGGAAGATTGTAAAGTTGTTTCTACTCCTATGGAATCAAATGTAAAGCTAACTACAAGAAGTAATGAAAGATCCTTCAAGGACATTACTCTCTATAGAAAGCTAATAGGATCTCTTATATGGTTAACCATCACAAGACCTGATCTAAGCTTTGTGGTTGGTAAACTAAGTCAATTTATGCAAGATCCTAGTGAGGCTCATTGGAAGCTAGGAAAGAGAGTACTTAGATACATCTCGGGATCTAGAGATTTTGGCATCTTGTATGGAGGTACTACACCTAACCTTTGTGGATTTTCAGATTCAGATTTTGCAGGTGATCAAATGGATAGGAAGTCAACAAGTGCCTTTGCAATCTATCTTGGAGATGGAGTGGTCTCATGGCTATCAAAGAAGCAACCAACTATCTCTCTATCTTCCACCGAAGCCGAGTACAAGGCATTAACAACATGCACCAAGGAGATTCTTTGGATCAAGAGGATGTTATTGGATCTTCACTTGCTGGAACCAGAGAAGACTCCAATCATACTTTGTGATAACCTTTCAGCCCAAAGCTTGGCAAGCAATCCTGTTTTTCATGCAAGGAGCAAGCACATTGAGATTGCTCACCATTTTGTGAGAGATCAAGTCATTGCCAAAGAGGTGGAGCTTCAACATGTCTCTTCAAAGGAGTGTGTGGCTGATATCTTCACCAAACCATTGGGAAAGGACCTATATTTAATGCATAGATCTAATCTTGGAATGTGCTCAAAGACTATGTTGAAACTAGCATCCAATGTTGAAGAGGGAGTGTGAAAATTGTCAACATTTCCTAGCTAGTTTGAGGCCTAAATTGGCTAAAATTGTAAATAGTTTTGGTTCTGGAGTTTCACACGTGTGAACCAGGCCACAATGTTTTTATTTACTGTATTTTTTCAGTATGATGAAGTGTCAAACTTCATACCCTTCAAAATGAGACCATTTTGATGTATTTTGGTCATATAAGCCATTTTTAGCTATTTTTCCTATATAGGGAATATCTAGGGTCAAGTACCTTCTAGAGAGAGGAGAGAGAGTCATCTTCCTCATCCATAAATAGTAGGGAAGTCGTGGAGAACAGGTTGGAGAAACCTTTTGTATGCTTCATTGAGATCAATAGATCATTGTCATTGTTTCTTCCTCCATTGAGAGCATTGTTGTGTGTATTGTCTTCAAGCTATTGTGTATGATCTTAGGTGCTTTCCAAAAGTGATAGGCTGATGTATTATGGACTGTATAATGTTATTTTGGGCCGCACTTGATGTTTATGGAAGTTTCCATTTGTGATAAATGCTTTTTGATCAAGTTCTTTGCATTCTAGGTAGCATAGAATGTGTTGCCAATTCCTAGCTTATGTAGTTTGGAGTGCAAGCATTCAAGCCAATGATCTTGGAGTTTAGATCCACTTAGGATCTGTATTTTTCACATATTAGATAGCAAAAAATTTCATAACAAATAGATTTATCAAAATGGAAAATAATAGTGCAAAAGTAAAAAGGAACTTTGTATAAATCTAAGAATCAGCTCATGAAACATAATATCTCAAATATTTCATTGTGAATCTCACAGAAATAAAATTTTGATTTTCAAATTTTTTCCCAATAACATAAGGTTCTGGCCAATTACATTTATGTCTGCAAATCAATATCCAGCAAAATATAGTAACTGATGTATCAAGGAATATCTAGTAACATGTCAAGTAAGGCCTTCTCGGCTGATTGAGAGGCTTGCCCATCATCAACGACATCAGTAGCCCTATCAGTGAAATCTTGAGGGGGCTCATTCATATAATCTCTCAACCCAACTAACTCCTCTTTTTCATTTAGTAATGGGGGAACCGATTCGGATGAGGCACTTTGGAACCTCTCACTATTGTCGACTGCTCGAGCCCCAACTTCCTGATCTTCATCTGAAAGTTGTCGAATAGCAGCCACTCTTATCTCAATATAGGTTGCCTGGACTTCATCCACTTCAACCGCCATGCAATTCCTGTTTTTCTTAAGGGCACAACAAGTGGTGGTACCTACATGTGGAAGTATATATAGAATAAGTAATTGTTAAAAAACAAAATTAAATACGAAAGTTATGAATCAATTATAAGAACTAAGTTGAAGCAAAGAAAGACATCTTCATACCTGTTCTTGAAAACATGTCCAAAATCCAATCATCCTCATTTGAAAACATATCAATCAACTTATTGATTAATCTCTGAGGCTTTTGGTACGGGTTAACCAAGGACCTATCACCCTCTAAGTGTCTCAATTTTCGGGCGACAGCTGGACAAGAAATCACATTACTACATTGCTCATTGCAATGAATCCGCAATTTTTTTTTTCAAGGGCATCATAGTACCCCATGGTCATCATTACTGATTAGCCGGCAGCCCAGTGCACGCTCAAGATTTGTTTTGTTCTCGCATATGTTCAATATTCAGACATACAATTTCAAACATTAACTAAAACAAACTATCACAATATGTAATTAAAGTGACATACCATACAAGGTGCTCAATAGCATGACATGTAGCTTTCAAAGACACAATGATTGATGACGACTGAGCCACACTATGGAAAATCACACATCTCCAAGGCAGCAAAATCGGTTACCAGCTTCATCATTTAAGAGTAAGGAAATAGTTTCAAGTCATTAATAGAGCCAGACATTTTGAAATCATATGGAATATCCACAATGGCAAGAGTATACTCATGCTTTGGAACATCTTTTAGCAAATTTTGAGACATCAGAACAAACAACCCGATAGGTAAATGTCCTCATCAGATCCAAAAGACAAGTGAAGATTTTATAATCTTTGGACAATGGCGAGATGGAATCCTTTAACTGAATCCTCATTCGTTCTTCCTTAGTCCTCTGTATATGCGACAGAAAGTTTGGAGGGCAATCCAGGTCCTCTCCTGCCTTTGCCTTCTTAGGTTGTAGGACCACAACAGCAAAAATATTTGCTTAATCATACATTATAAAGAGCTCACACAAAAGATAAATATATTATTTTTAGATTCATACCTTATAATTCTGGAATGCCAAGAAGAATTCTGACAAAGCTTTTGTTGAGCTGGTAGTCGGATAGTTCTGTTTGACCTCATCCCAGCTAGCATAGTTTAGGTGTTTCATCATCACCTCATTGTGATCCTAGGCAAGTAACTTTGCCTCTTCGAGTGTCAGATTACTGAATATTTTACATTCAACGAATCGGAAAATACTGGTAGTTGGATAAGCAGCCATCAGATGTCTTCACGCCTCGGCTGAGTGGGATCCACCAATAACCTAATAATCATACAATTCAACTTTTTTCTCATTAAAAACCTCCTTTGAAGGACACTGGTATGGATCAACAAGCACAATGAAAGGCACAATAGTGGCATGAGGATTTAGTTTTATTTTCTTCATCAAGTTAGTCACATGCACTTTGTGAGGAGCAGTTACTTCCATCGTCCTCCTATCTGTATCGGGGTCAATAGGAGGCCTATGAACTTTTTTGATAGACAAGGTGAAGATCTTGCGTGAGGCCAACTTTTTGTTTGGAATAGTCTCCCTGATTTTATTTTGATCAGTTTTGATTACACCTGTCTTTAGCAAACCACCAGGAAGTATGGCCTCACTTCCAGAACCACCGTCACTACCTGAGTTGCTAGAAGACCCGTCATCATCTTTTAACTTTCTCTTGGCCATGACTTTGACTCTCTTTGTTTTCTCAGGGGAATGTGCTTGAACCACAACTTGAACCACGTTTCTTTTTTGGAGAAGGCCCTTTCGGTGAGGACAGGTCTTCAATAATTGGCACAGATTGCTGAATAAAAGACAACAAATCTTTTATTAAAGTTTTTGAGTTTTTTAATATGATCTTCAACTTTTTAGGAAGGGCAGTTGTCAAACACATGTTAGCCTCCACCAACGAGAATAATCTAACACCGTCATTTGTCCCACAAGTTTTGATCAGGATTGACTCACCAAAGTCACTCTCATAGTCTATTCTTTGAATACGACCACAGGACTTCGAATTATTGTCTGTCAGAGGAGTTGCTTTCAGCTTGCACACATACAAAAAGAGGCCTTCCTCTGGAGAATACGATAATGCCCAAGAATTGTTTGGCAATTTCTTAATGGAAGGTGTGGAAGATTCTTTAATAGATTTTCCTTTTGGATCTTCCACATTAGCATCAGAATAATGTTTAGACAATTGATATGCTTATCATTCATTCTGTCTAATCTTTCTAGTTGTTCTTTCTTGTAATAGACGACTGACATTTAGTCTTGTCTTTTGCAAATCATTCATGACTAATTATCAGTCGAGCACTCCTTTTTGTTAGCCATAACAAAAGCATCAAGCTTGAAAAGTCTACCTTGTATATTGCCCCTAGCAACCAATATTTCTTCCTTGTAATGAAACAAGCATCACCACCAAGCTTTACCATGTATTCTTTTTCTATCATTTGACCAACACTTAGCAAATTCTTTGAAAGTGAAGAAGTGTAAAGAACACCATCAAGTCTTGCTTTCCTATTAGTAGAGAGACAAATAGGAATTGACCAATACCTTCAATCACACACTCACCACCATTGGCCATGTGAATTGCTTTCTTGGCTCCATCATAAGTGACCAAAGAAGTAAAGAACTCCTTGTGACTAGTCATGTGTGAACTAGCTCCACTATCAATCCACCGTGAATCTTTGTCACCTTCACTTGATATTAGACTTGAAGAACACATCAAAAGAGAATCACCACCACCTATATCCTCATCATTAGTAGTAAAGTTGATTTGCTTGCTACATTCATCTCTTTGCTTCTTAAAACATTCATTTGCAAAATGCCCTTTGATGTGGCAATAAAAGCATTCCAACTTAGACTTATCTTTTTTCTTTTCCAAAAGAAGAAGTCTCACCTTGATCTTGCACTTTAGACCACTTGCCTTTTCCTTTGTCCTTGAACTTGAATTTGATGAACATAGCCTCCTCTTCATAATGAAATGTCGATGTAAATCCACCTCCTCTTGATTGAAGCCTATACTCCTCATTCACCAAGATCTCTTGCAAATCCACAATACTTGGCAAAGTCTTTTGAATAGCAAAACTTTGAACAAGATTAGCATGATCATCCAAAAAGCCATTAAGTATAACTTGAACAAGTTCTACCTCCTAAGTGAAATATTCTTTGTGAAAAGTCATGCGTGAACTTGCTCCACTATCAATCCACCATGGATTTAGATCTCCATCACTAGCAAGCATACATGAAGACATCACAAAAGCATCATCATTTGCATCTTGAATATCCAAAC
The DNA here is from genome assembly GCA_029204225.1 of Diphasiastrum complanatum. Taxonomy (NCBI): domain Eukaryota; kingdom Viridiplantae; phylum Streptophyta; class Lycopodiopsida; order Lycopodiales; family Lycopodiaceae; genus Diphasiastrum; species Diphasiastrum complanatum. Next base: position 68,051,842 of record CM055092.1, on the reverse strand, counting down.
CATCCTCATCTAGAGTAAAATTACCTTGTTTGTCTCCTTAATCTCTCTTTTTCTTGTAGCGCTCACTTGCAAAGTGTCATTTGATGCCACAATAGAAGCACTTAAGCTTTGATCTATCTTTTTTTTGCCACTTGAAGAAGTCTCCCCTTAATTTTTCCCCTTAGATGACTTGCTTTTGCTTTTGCCCTTGAATTTTTCCTTTGTGAACATAGCCTCCTCTTGAAGTGTCAATGTAGATCCACCTCTTGCTTGAAGCCTATATTCTTCATTGATCAAGATCTCTTGAAAATCCATCAAACTTGGCAAAGTCTTTTGAATAGCAATACTTTGAACAATGTTAGTATGAGCATCCAACAATCCATTAAGAATAACTTGAACAAGCTCTCCTTCCTTAATGCTCTGAACAATGCAAGCCAACTCATCATTCAATGCTTTCATCCTCAAAATAAAAGTATTTGGACTTTCTTCACTCTTTTGCAAACAAGAAAAGATTTGCCTTCTTAGAATCAACACTCTAGAAGTGGACTTGGATTCATAAAGCTTCTTCAATGAATCTCAAGCATCCTTAGATGAAGTACTCTTACCAACCTCCTTGAGAAGCTCATTGGTGGCCCTCTTATCATACCTCACTTGATCTTGTTGTGTTGCTGGTCTCTCCTCCAAACCTACAACAACATCCAAAACATCATTCATCTCAAGAAGTGATTCCATCCTCACTTTTCACAATGAATAGTTATTTGAGGTAAGCCTATCATTGGCTTCCAACATGACTCCACTTGATGTTGTCATGTAGTAATGACCTTATCTTCTCTTTAAACATGTTTCAATGCACAAAGCACTTCTTTTAACAACAACAAAAGTTTTCAAAGAGAAATCACAAAGATTTGAAACTGCTCAATTCTCTTCTAGCACTTATACCAAGCAAATCAACACATAGAATCATGAAATTTTGATCAACCTATGATCTATACTCAATCACTTTCTAAGATTGAAACACACTCAAATGAAGTCCAGCAACCTCACTACCTAGAGATCCAATCAAAATTAGAGTTTTTACAAAATCACAAAAAATTGAATATTCCAAATCTACATGCAAATGTTTAAAATCTAGATATGCAATCTATTAGCCACCACTTAGGCTATTTCAATGATCCAAAAATCAGCCAAATCCAGCATGTGAATTCAAAAATTGAAATTGATCAAGTTTATAAACCTATATAGGGTTTTGATCTACAAAAGATGCAATATACAAATGCAAGAAACTCGATTTTGGTGTAAATATCTTCTCCAAATTATTGATAGATGTGATTTCCTCCTTCATAACCTGAAACACAAAATCTGATACCATGTGAAAGAATTTAGACCATTAACGATCCAAATCTACTAAAGATCTTTGGTTACAAAACAAGCTACTCCACCAATTCTGCCAATGTAGAAAAATCAGCATCTACACACAAAATAGAATGCTAACTCTAATAGAACTTGATCAAACATAAATAGAAGCTATTGTCCGTACAACAATAGTATCCTACTATATTTCACACGTGTGAGCCTAAAATTAGCAAATATAGATCATTCTACACATAGAATTGCAAGATATCACAAGTATAGTGCACCAATGGGTAGTAGAACCCAAGAGAACCATGTATAAGCATGAAATGAGATAGAGAAGAGAGAAGATATGCTTCTCCATGAGCCACATCCTTTTATAGTAGGTCCAAACCCTATTTGGCCACTTGGCTTTCCCTCCAAAATGTAAACCCTACTATTTTTGGTCTAGATTCAATGTACCCAACATTTAAATTTGAATCTACTCAAACTCGACTTCTAACTTTCCCACACTTTCAAAAAGTGTTTATTCAAATGAAATTTAGACTAATTAACTTTGAAAAGTCACACTCTAGGTCTAATATAAAGTTGGCTTCAATTTGTCAAATATAAAAATGTAACAAATATGATCAAACTAGTTGAATTTCTCACACGACCCTCTCAAACTCTATTCTTTGGACTAACGCCACCTCACCACACCCCTGACAAATACCTCATTCTCTCCAATCCCAAAGAGCTCTCAGAGGTAGCATACTAAGCCTATCCGAGACCAACTACCATGTACACTGGTTGGTGAGCCAACATAAAAAACTAGAAAGTAAAGTCAAGCAACGAAAACAAGTCAAAGCAGAGCAACATAGGCAAATCAAGAAGAAAAAAGATGAGACTGAGGAGAAAAATATATCAATTATGGAATTGCAAGCCACCATGGGCAAGCAAGCCGATGAGCTAAATGAAGTTCAAAACCAACTTAAGCACAGATGAGCCAGATCGACCAAGCTTGAGACACGGATCGCCTAATGCGATGATAGTTGATGGCCCTCTTGTGACGCCCGAAGATATTCAAGTATAGCCCCCTCAAGCCACGACGATAAAAATACAAAAGTATGTGAGGATGATTCAAGAGAGGGAGGCCGATAAGATAAATTTCAAAAGAGCTACTGAAAAACAAGAAAATATGTGAGGCTGATTCAAGAGAGGGAGGCCGATAAGATAAATTTCAAAAGAGCTACTGAAAAACAAGAAAATGTCATTCAAGAGTCCCAGAAGCAGCTGGAAGAACTGACAAAGGTCCTACAAAAGGTTTTGGACAAAGTGAACCAACTTTGAAATTTCGACCCAACAACAAGAGGAAGATGAAGCAGCTTTTATGACCAAGGTCGGAGAACAACGTGATATCGATTCCTAGTATCTTGATTCAGGAACAACACAACACATGACTCACCATCATGACTGGTTCAAAGATCCACTCTCGAGTTGTACAACTTGGAGACAACTCATCACATTCGATCTAAGGTGAAGGAATAGTCAGGGTCGAATTTCAGAAAGGTAAAATCAAGTTGCTCTCCAATGTTCTCCACGTACCAAATCTGACCAAGAATCTGCTCTCAGTTAGCAGAATCACTGATTTAGGTCAGAAGGTCGAATTTGATGCAAACAATTGCACAATACTTGACAAATCCCAGAAAATTTTAGCTTTCGGAAAAAGGAGTGGCAATCTATACAAACTCAGTTACTGTTACTCCTCCAACAGTCAACCTTAGGTTTACCACAGAAAGGACAACTGATCATAAAATTGAACTAATACTTGGAGCAATTCCAATTGCACAACATCCTTATAGGATGAGTGCATCGAAAGAGGCTGAGATAACTAAACAATTACATGATTACCTGAAAAAGGGTGGGTACAACCTAGTAAGTCTCCTTGGGCATCACTAGTGATTCTGGTTGCCAAGAAGGATGGGACTATAAGATTTTGCGTTGACTATAAGAAATTGAACAAGGTAACCATTAAGAATAAATATCCACTGTTGTGGATGGATGATCTAATAGACTATCTAGGTGGTGCTAGATACTTTTCCAAGATAAATCTAAGATCGGGTTACCATCAGATATGCATTAAGGCAGAAGATATACCAAAAACTGGGTTTCGAACTCGCTTTGGTCACTATGAATTTATGGTGTTGCCTTTTGGTTTGACCAATGATGATGAACGATTTGTTCAAACCATATTTGGGAAGATTTGTAGTGGTATTCTTAGATGATATATGTGAGAGATTTCAACTAGTTTAGTCTAGTTTAGTCATATTTTGGTAAATTGTCAATAAGAGGCCAAAACTCATTTTAGACTTAGAAATAAATTTTTTAAGTGATATTAGTTTAAAATACATTCAATAAACACTTTTTGAAAGTGTGGGAAAGTTGCTAGTAGAGTTTGAGAGAGATTCAAATTTGAACTTTGGATATATTGAATCTAGACCCAAAAATAGTAGGGAAAGCCAAGTGGCCAAATAGGGTTTTGACACTCTATAAAAGGATGTAACTCGTGGAGAGACATATCTTCTCTCTTCTCTCTCTCATTTCATGCTTATACATGGATCTCTTTGGGTTCTACTACTCATCGGTGCACTCTCATGATGATATCTTGCAATCTTAGGTGTAGAATGCTCATATTTTGCTATTTTTGGTTTCACACGTGTGAAATATAGTAGGGTACTGTAATTTTATGGACAGAAAGCATATTTTATATTTTGATTCATGTTTGATCAGTATCTCTTAGAGTTTGCATCTCATTTTGTATGTAGATGCTAATTTTTCTACATTGGCAGTTGAGAAGCTTTTTTGACTGTATGGGCTGCCTTGTGATATTGTCAGTGATTGTGACCCAAAATTCACTGGGAATTTTTGGCAAGCAATATTTGAAAAGTTGGAAACAACTTTAAGTATGAGTTCTATAGATCATCCAGAATCAGACGGTCAAACGGAAAGGACCAATCATTCGATGGAGGATATGCTTCGAGCATATGTGGGCCATCGGCAATGTGATTGGGAATAGTACCTTCCACTAGGGGAATTTGCATATAATAGTGCAAAACATTCCGTAGCCAGATTCAGTCCTTTCATGCTTATGTATGTTTTTCAACCTCGATCATCAATTAGTGTTGACATAAAAAACCTATGAGTGCAAGCCATAGCTGATTTCCTTGCGGATATGCAAGAAATGTTACAGCTGGCTAAAGATAGCATAAGAAGTGCCCAAGACAGGGCAAGGCACTATGCTGATCTATCTCAGAAGCACAAGGTATTCATGGTCAACGATTGGGTGTTTTTGAGAGTCCCTAGTCACTCTAGGGGCTTGAAAACTGGTAAGTTCGCAAAGTTGGCGCCTAGGCATTGCAGTCCTGTTAAGGTTATCCAAGTGATAAACAAGGTCGCATACAAACTAGACCTTCCAGCTAACATTGGAATTCATCAGGTTTTCCATGTTAGTAAGTTAAAACTCTCGTTAGTCGTTGGGGAGACCCTGCTCCTTGTGGAAGATCTAGTGGAGATTCTTTGTGATGAGTCTGTGAGTGGCCCACTTGAACCCGAGGCGATTGTTAATAGCTGGCAGAAGACTCTACGGAGTAGAGGGCTTCGGGAATTTTTAGTCAAGTGGAGGGGCAAATCAGAAGGGGAGAATACTTGGGAAAAGGAGGCTGATGTAACTAGCAGTACTTCAGACCCCTGCTAGTCCATTTACTGTTGGGGGCTACATGGCAAGGTACCCTTAGGATTAAGGGTATGTACCCTTGGATAAGGATAGACAAGTGACTATACCTTAGTCAGAGGTATGGAGTCATGTGACCCTTGGATAAGGGGTACCCTTAGGAATAAGGGTAGGTGCCTTAGATAAAGGTACTAGTGTCATTGGTTAAGGGCAGGTAGGTGTCTATGCCTTGGATGGAGGTATGGAACTTAGAAAGGTCTTAGAAAGTCATATATTTCTAAACCTTGGGCCTCAACCTCGAACCATATCATTTTATTGGTCTTGGACCAAAGTATACAAGCACAACTTGGCAATGGGTCCTAGTAGGAGGGCGCCCTCCTAAAGGGTCCATTGAGTTTCAAGTTCCACAAGAATAGTAACCAAAGAGTCATAAGTTATGGAAGATGTCTAATGACCTTCCATAAGCCAATGAAGGCTCTTGAACTCCTCTAGGCCTCTCTCTTTCTCATTGGATGTGCATGGATCTCCATAGTGTATTGGAGGCCATCTATATAAGAGGAGTAGGGCGCACATTGGGAGGGAGAGAGATCTCTTTTCCTTACCTTGCTTATGCTCTAGTGTGGCTACTAGTGTGTAGAGTAATTCTTGTGTGTAGTATGCTAAGGGTTTAGATCTTCCTTATGGTATGGGACATAAGTAGGGTTTGGATCTTGAGTAAACTATGGTTTGTTGTGATATGCTTGTGATCTGTTTATGGTTAGCAAGGGAGTGCTAGATAGGTCTTGCCTGGAGCTTGGATCTTTTTGCAAAAAAGGTGTGTGTATGTAGATGAAGACTTCCTCTAACCATCCCACAAATCTTTTTTCAGAACTTTCAAAAATACAAAGCCCACTTTAAAACTTCATTAACATGATAAAAAGTCAGCCCCTAAACAATTCTATAAGGATCACTACTCTTTTCTTAAGAAGAATAGATTCATTGGGTACTCCAACTACAAGCTTCCTACAACTAGAAAAGCCAATAATCTTCCCCAAAAAAATTTAATTGGTGATCTCAATAGAACTTGAAGAAGTTTAGAAAGAAAATGGAGGGTTAGAAGCGGTGGTAGTGGAAGCAAGCATGATGGATGGATTGGCAAGTTGGGTGGGGTCGACAATGGTATTTGGTGAGATATGACTTTCCCCAAGCTGCTTTGTTTTTCGTTTGTCGACGTCGTCTTCTATTTCAATAAGATCTTTAGTATCAAAATAAGATGAATCGTCCATAATAATGTGGACCGACTTCAGTGCTCTTGATCTTTCTGGGTTGTTGTTGCCTCTTTAGGAATGTCATTCCCATCTTTCTCCCTCCCCCCAAAAATTGGTGCTTGTGGTAGGGGCTGGATTGCTGCGTCTGTTGATTGTATGGAGTCTAGTGACTTGCTTACAATGTTTGCCAACTGCTCTGTCTGTATTGTGGGTCTCATCGGTGAACGTGGTGGTGTTGTTGCACCATCTATCAACGATGGAGTGGTTAATGAATCTAGTGGAATGACTTGGGAATCCACAGTTGTGTCTAGCAACTACGGATGTAACTGCATCATTGTCGTCATGAGATGGTGACGATTGCTGTTGTGACGCCATATGTGTGGATGAGCTCGTGGCCCATGACTCTTCTATAGACTCCATACCATCCATCAGGGAAAGCATGGCATGTCATTTGCATTTCTGGTCTTGTCCGTAGTGGTCGTGCTGGTGGGGCTTGGACCTGGTGGATTGTGCCTTCTTGTTGGGCAAAAGACTCGTCTGCAGAAAGACCCTTTGTTTGTGATGAAGAGGATGTGGAATTCTCTCTCGGTTGAAGCTTCGCTTGGCTTGTCTTTATGTGTTTTGTAGCTGGTGTTGTAGGAAAGGATGAACCTTTTCTCTTCTGAGACGCTGCTTTTGTGGTGTCTTGTGGAGTAGGCTTGGTAGTAGACTTGGTTGTTTGAGCTATAGGTGTTTTCCATGCTTTGTCAGCTAGCATTAACTGGTGTCTCACTTTTGGACGGTGGTTAAATTGCTGCAATGAGATGTTCGTTAGAAGATATCCCAAGAATGTGGTGGCTTGCTTGTTCGTGATGCAGTCATGAAGGTAGTTGGAAGCAAATTGTGCCCAATCATAAAGATTTTGACTGTGCAATATGGAATCAGCCATCATATGAAACAATATCATAGAAATTCTTCTGATCAGGGTCCTGTGGTGTTGTGTATACCTTGTGAGATATGCACATGCAACAGCCAATTGTGTATCGTTTATGGTGTCGATAAGGTAGCCATAATTGTTCTTCCATCTGTCCACTGATATATCGATGAACTTGAAGTATGTAGTGGATTCAATATTCTTGAGAGTTTTGCCTACTATGTTTGGTCCCCGAGGAAAGCCAAGTGCATGGAGGTCAACTCCAGAGATTTGTACTTTGTATACAAAGTTCCTAGTAGGAGGTAATATGAGCTGGAAACATCTGTCAATCTGGTTATACGAGATGTAATCAAGATGCAACATGAATGAGCTTTGATAACCAGTGAAAGGAGAAGCTGGAATATTATCTCGGTGAGGAACTGGTGTGCCTCTTCGTACCAATTATTCATCTCAGAAGTATCAAGACTACCCATAGTGATGTCGAGTTTCTCAGATTGTGGATCTTCAGAATCGGAAGATGAATGGGTAGACATTGTCTGCATCTGCTGATGGTATACTGAGAATGAAGGTTCGGTCGATCGAGATTCTATGAGGGTTCTTTGTAGCCCTATTTGGTTGAGATTGAATGAGGACTTGAAGTGTTGTTTGGTCGAGACTGAATGCAAAAGACTGAGGTGGATAAAACTTTGAATGTGTCTGATAGGACTTGTGTGTTCTGGATGCACTGGTTTTCGTGGTAGAATAGACAAATAACAAGCTGGAATAATGTCTTTTTGATAGGATGATGAGCATTCTCTTCAGCAACGTACTAGTAGCATGTGTGCAACCCAAATCGATATTGGTAGGAAACCCTGGCACATTAGGGTTGAAGTTGATAACGTTTTAGGAGGAGTGTGAAGAATAAAAAGCCATTCAACTTGTCAATTGGGGTTGATGAGGAAAATCATATTGCTTGTGCATTTACAAGTTGTAAATATCATTCTCTAGCATGTACAAACTCGAGCTACATGACATGCACAATGTCTAAATGGTCGTATTTCAATTTGTTCCATTGTATATATCAAAGGTATGTGAATTGAGCACATGACCTTATAGATTAGGGCGAGTTTGAGTTAGGTAGATCTATATTTGTAGACATGCATAAAACCAGATGACATGCAAAATCAGTTAGTGTGCATGCATGCAACATGCAATCATTACATGCAACATGCAAGTCAGTATACATGTTCTACACATGTCCAAGTCATCTAGGAAAGTCACGTGCAAGACATGAAATAGTATTGGACACATGCATGAAGTTTTGTAGGTTCATAGTTGAGAATTTGACATTTGGACAAAGTAGGGAGGAGTTAGGTGTAATTTCAGCATGCAAGCTGTTAGGTGTCAATATGGTAACAATTTACACTGTATTAAATGTAGGAAATGCATTGAATGCAAGTAGTACCACAAATTTTGGTTCTCCTATATATGTACATATGATTCTCTTTCATTTCTAATGATGAATCAAGCTTTGGTAAAGTCATTATGTCAAAATTGGATCTCATTCTTTTTTGCTTGTTTTGATATTCTCTCTGTAATTTGAGATTGGTGTCTTTTTCATACATTATTTTGGTTATCTATTCTCTATATTTGTGAGGAATTAGTTTTGCTTTGATCTGTAGCATTCTAGATTGTGCTCTAGCCTCAAATATGTTGGTAGATTGCAGGAGTGCTCTACAGGTGATCTGTCTGCCACCATAAAACATGGTATTGATCATTCACACATTTGGTGTGGTTTCCCACACATGTGACATTGCTGGATTTTTCACACACTTGGGATGCTTCACTATTTCTTACATCAATTTTACATGTCAAGATGTAACTAGTACATGAAGAATCAAATAGAATGTCTGTGAAAGTGCCAAAGCCATTAGGTTCAGTGCTAATCTTGACAAACCATTTTGGGATCAAGCTTTGTTGTGTGCCAATTTCTTGTGCAATAGGTGGCCGAGTGCTATCTTGGATGGAAGGACACCTTTTGAGATGCTATTCAAGAGGAGGCCGAGTGTCAACTTTCTAAGAACATTTCGATGCACATGCTATGTCAACATTACTCTTGATTATAGGACCAAGGAGGATCCATCTTCAAGAAGAGGTATTTTGGTTGGATATAGTGAGGTGAGTAAAGCCTACAAGGTTTACATTCCTTCTACTAACAAAGTGATTGTTGGTAGAGATGTCATCTTTGATGAGGGGAACATTAAAATGATAAAGCCATGATCTTCCTTTTAGCCACTCTAGTTGTTGCGGGATCTTGATGTTGTGTATATCCTTGTGGAAAATTAATCCTCCCTTGCATTCTTGAACTTGATAAAGACATCTACACTTCATCCTTGCTACTACTTTCAATTGGGTTCTTTATCAACTTGATATGACTCAATGGCTACCTTGAGGAAGAGATATACATGAGGCAACCCAAGGGCTTCATTAAGAAGAAATTTGAAAACAATGTGTGTTTTTTGGAAAGGATTCTCTATGGACTCAAGCAAGCACCTAGAGATTGGTACTCTATGCTCAACCTCTTTGTAAACTCTATCAACTTTGTTATGAGATTTTATGATCCTTATTTGATATATAAAATTTAATGATGGAAAGATCACTATACTTGTTTTATATGTAGATGACATTATACTTAGTGGAAATGATCTTGATGGCATAGAGATGTAAAAGTTGCTTTGGATTTAGAATGGTTGATCTCAGCCTATTACACTTCATTCTATGAATAGAAGCTACTAGAGGTATGGATTTTAGCTTTGTTTATTATTCTACATATGCTTTATCCATGCTAAATAGATTTGGAATGAAGAATTGAAATGGCATTGAGATGTCAACATTCTTACACGTGTGGAGACTTCCAAAAAAATGTGATTGATCTTCTAAGGTGTGTGTGATTGCACATGAATCTATCTCTTGATTGATGCAAACAACATAGCTTGACAATAGCAAGGCAAGAGCAGACAAGCATGCATTCTACCATCCAAAAACTATTATTCACATAGTGAGAACACTTGATGAAAAAAACTAAGTATGAAAACTTGTTGCTCTCAGATAGAGAGAGAAAACACAAGGCTTTGCTCTCAAGTAGAGAAAGAACATAGAAAATTTTCTAAGTGTTGGAGCTCAACTTTCATAAAAAAACTAAGTGTCAATACAAGCTCTCCTCTCTTAGAGTGGCTCAAGATCTAAGAAGGATGGAAACAAAGGTCAATTATTGGACCATTCTCAAATCACATCTTATTATGATTGGACCATTCTCAAATCACCTCTTACTATGATTGGACCATTTTGGTACACCTCTTGCTCTTATTGGTCCACATGGCAAAATAACATGATGTGCAATCCTTGCTCTCTCTACCATCATGCCAAGTGTAAGCAACCTACACTAACTCGAGCTACTCTAGATCATAATTGGCTCAAAACTTGACCATTAACATATTTATAAGTGTCCATGGAAATGTATGAGGCCTAGCACCTTCAAAAGTCAAGATTCTAGAGTTAGAATTAAAGTAGAATCATTGTGTTACTGTATTGTCCTATTAGTGGATAAGGATCAGTTGGCCTCGTCACGAGGCAAGTCGAAGGGACACACGTCCCGCCAACGGCAACCTGGGTCATGCATGGGTTGCCTGAGTGAACAACTATATGTATAGTGTAATTTCATTTTGAGAAATACAGTTGCTATGTGAGCTTGTTGTGGAGAGTGTTTTTTGTCTGTGTTACTGTAATAGATCCTAACACCACAGTAGGGCAAACACTAACTGATCCACCCAACCTTGCCTACTCCCTGATATAGAATAAGCCCCTCCTAGCCCAGTGTGAGAACTGGTAGCATGCTACTGCCAAGTGTCGGCCACATGGCACTGACGTGGCCGACTGCACGTCGGGACCCAACTGGGGGCCCTATCCTGCTGACAGGGTCCCTAGGCTGTGTTAGGCCCGCCATGGCTATGGACCATGCTGGGGCACACTACTCACACTGTCTTGCCCTGTTGGTCATGTACGCTGGACACGACCCTGACTGTGGTATCTGACCTATCTGTGTTCTCTAGGGTTCGGCACTGGTTACGAGCTCGTAACACTCTCTCCCCCTTAAGAACCGTCTTGGTCCTCTAAGACAAAGTCTGAAAAAATCTTGCGAAGGACGCTGCCTCTTTCCCAAGTGGCATTCTCAACAGGCTGATCATTCCACTTAACCAGATATTCTCGGTATAGAGTATGACGAGTCTACGTCTCTCTACTATCAAGAATCTCCTCTGGTTCATGTGGAGGTTGTTGAGGATCCAATGGGAGAACTAGAACACTGTCCCCTACCAGATTATCTGATCTGGTTAAGGCTTTTTGTAACTGACTTACATGAAAAACTGGAAAAACCTTACTGCTGTGTGGGAGTTCTAGTTCATAGGTGACCTCGCCTAGTCTCCTACTGATGGTAAAGGGACCACAATACCTTGGAGACAACTTAGCACACACTCCTGATTTGAGGGTTTTAGAGTCAACTGGGACTCTCAAGTAGACTCTCTCACCAGTGGAGAACTGCACATCCCATCTGTGTGGATCTGCATAATGCCTGGCTCGATCCTAAGATTGTCTAATGCTACGCTTAGCATGTTCTATCATCTGGTTTAGGTCTTCTAAAAAGTTTCTGGCTGCTTCAACTTTTTCTTGTTTAAACCCTACAGCTGTGGGTGAGCGTGGCTGAAAACCGTACATCAGCATAAATGGGCTGTATCCCGTAGCTGAATGTTTGGTACTGTTGTAAGCAAACTCTAATATCGAGAGATACTCCTCTCAATTAGTCTGCTTCTTGCTGACGTATGCACGAAGCATATCCTCCAGCACTTGATTTACCCTTTCTGTTTGACCGTCCGTCTGTGGATGGTCGGTGGTACTCATATTAAGTTTAGTATGGAGATGATGGAATACTGCCTTCCAAAAATTTCCAGTAAACTTACTATCCCGGTCGCTGACTATGCCGGAAGGTAGACCGTACAATTTAAATAGCCCGTCTACAAACAACCTCGCTAACTCTGGAGCTCTAACGGTTGTTTTGGTCGGAATAAAATGAGCCATTTTGGTCAGACGGTCAACTGTGACCCATATAGCGTCATTACCCTTTTGGGTTTTAGGCAGGCCTACTATAAAATCCATGGAGATACTCTCCCATTTACCAGCTGGTATTTCTAAGGGATGCAACAACCCTCCTGCCTTTAAACGCTCTGCTTTATTTACTTGACATTTCTGGCAACTGGTTACATACTGGTGGACGTCCCTTTTCATACTGGGCCAAAAAAATTGCCTACGAAGAAGCTCATAGGTCTTCTGTATGCCTGGGTGTCCCGCGCTAGGATTGTCATGACATTCATATAGGACCTGCTGCCTATAATCCTCTGAATTGGGGACACATACTCTATCTCTATAGAGCAAGTACTCAGCCTGAATGGAATACTGTTTCCATTTGAATCCTTGAGTCAACTGACCCTCAACCACTGGGGTTTGCTTGGGTAATACAGGCTCAGAATCCTCAACGTCATCTGATGACGTATACTCGGACTCATCATCATCCTCAACGGAAGCTGCCGTATTCTTGGATGAACTGGCACCAGCCCCGGAAACTGGTTCTGGAGTCTGTAACTGTCTGTTCTGGACTGAGTTCCAGATAATAGAGAAGAATGCATCATGCTGGCATTTCCCTCTCAAGGACTCGAGTAACTCATTACGAATCTGAGTAAAACTCAGCTCGTTTATCATAGGCATTCTGCTAAGGGCATCTGCTACTGTATTGAATTTTCCACGCCTATATCTGATAGACATGTCAAACTCTTGCATCAACTCTGCCCAACGAGCTTTCCGACCTCTAAGCTCAGGTTGATTGCAAAGGTATCTGAGACTCTCATGGTCTGTCAGGACCTCAAAGTTGGCACCATACAAATAATGCCTCCAAGTCTTAAGGGCATGGACTATAGAAAAGAGTTCCTTTTCATAGGCACTATACCTAGTCTGTGCTGGCTCGAGTTTTTTACTCTCGAACGCAATTGGTCGTCCACCCTGAGTTAGCACAGCACCTACTGCAAAGTCGCTAGCATCTGTTACGACCACAAATGGCTGATTGGGGTCGACGACCTTTAAAACTGGTGCTGTAGCTAAGGCTGTTTTGAGAGCATCAAAGCTCTCCTGTTGTGCGGACTCCCAAATGAACTCCTTTCCCTTCCCCTTAAGGAGATTTGTCATAGGGACTGCTATCTGAGCATATTCCTTGACAAATCGTCTGTAATATCCCGCCAGACCAAGAAAGATTTGAAGTTCCAAAATATTCTGAGGTCTCAGCCAACTGAGTATGGCTTTAACCTTATTTGGGTCCATCTTAATCCCATCTGAAGAGATAATGTGACCCAAATATGCTACTTCTTCAACGAAGAATTCACACTTGGATTGTTTAGCATAAAGCTTATGCTTTCTGAGTAGTCGAAACACCTTTCTGAGGTGTTTTAGATGCTCCTTCCTCGTTTTGCTGTAGACGAGGATGTCATCTAAAAATACGACTACAAACTTACCCAAGTATGGTCTGAGGACACTGTTCATCAAGGTCATAAAGGTAGCTGGAGCATTTGTGAGCCCAAATGGCATCACCTTAAACTCATAATGACCGTGACGAGTCCTAAAAGCTGTTTTCGAGACATCTTCCGATTTTATACGGACTTGATGATATCCCGATCTGAGATCTATTTTGCTGAAAAACTTAGCCCCGTCGAGTTGATCAAACAACTCGTCTGCCCGAGGCATAGGGTATTTATTCTTAATTGTGACTTTATTGAGGGCTCTGTAATCTACGCAAAGACGCATAGACCCCTCCTTCTTTTTCACCAATAGGACTGGTGAGGCCCATGGTGAACTACTGGTCTGAATTTGGCCTTTCCCAAGATAGTCTGTTAACTGCCTAGTTATTTCTTCGTCCTCTGTTCGGCTGACCCGATACGGAGGTTTAAAAACAGGTGCTGTACCTGGTACTAGGTTTATTACATGATCTACCTCTCTGCTAGGTGGTAAACCATGTGGCAAATCTTCAGGAAAAACATCTTTAAATTTAGACAATAAAGTTTCTAATTTACTGATTTTCTGCTGAATAGAACTGGAAATAGAAACTTCAGGAATAAACTAAAAGTCACATAAGAATACCTGATGGTCTTCGTCTTCGATTAGCTGACAGAGCTCTGAATTGCAGACCATAGGGCTGTTGGGAACATCATGCTCCCCATGCAACTGGATCTCTCGGCCTTTATACTGAAAGCTGAGGGTGTTCTCCTGATAGTTTCTGTGGAGGGAAGGTCCTAAACTGTAGAGCCAATCTCTCCCGAGGACAATGTCTGTTCGATCCAGGTGCATTATCTGAAAGTTTATTTGATCTTGGTACCCCTGAATACCAAGATTTAACCTACTTACCATAGTTTCCCATATTTTTTTATCTTCACCCTTAGCTAATGAAACTATGTACCTATGCTGACTAGGTACTTCTGGTAGTTTAAGCTTTTTAACCAGGGTGTGGTTGATGAAATTATGGGTTGCCCCATCATCAACCATGACTCTTACTGACTGGTTACCAACTTTCCCATGCATACGTACTAGGTCATGCGGCCCAAAGCTGAAGGGTCTCGCTAGCATTGCAGAGGTCAGCTGGCAACAGTGTTCATGATCTTCATGATACACTTTGATCTCGGAAGCTGCCGAGTCACTGGGGAAACATACAGTCTGAACAAGATGAACTTGTTTTTTATCTTTTTTAGTGAAAGGCCCCTTGGGACACTGTCTGACTGTGTGTCCCTTGCCCATACACACAAAGCACAAACGTTCTTGTTTGGCTTTCTCAAAATCATCTGGTTTTAAGGGCTGTATGAGTGAAGGGCGTTTTTGAGGAGCTTCACCTTTAAATTTATCTTCTTTCTTTCTTTTTAAAAATTTCTTTTTAAATTGAAAGTCTTTCTGAGGAAGCTGCTCAGAAAGTGGTTGTTGTCTCGCTCTCTTCCTACCCACTGAATCATCATAGATTTGAGCATATCTGAGAGCTTGCTCAAGGGTAGTAGGCGAGTTTCTCTGGACCTCTACTTTATATTCATCTTTGAGGCCACGGACAAATCCCCTGATTTTTTGATAGTCATCCATATTTTTAATCTTTAAAATTGCCTCTCGATACTGCGAGATATATTGGATGAGGGACTTGTCCATTACTGTTCTTTCCCAGGCTTCCCAGGCTCTATCAAGTTCATTCTCTGGTAGAAATTCTCTTAGGAAAGCTTCTTCAAAAGCTTTCCATGACCGGGGAGTCTGCCCAGTCTCCTGGAGATTTAACCACCACTTATAGGCCATAGGCCCTAAAGAAAGACTGGCCTCAATTGCTTGCAAATGGTTAGGGGTCTGTTTAAGAGCATGAATGTTCTTCCATTTGCTGAGGAAGGTTTGTAGAATATCTGCATTTCTGTCCTTCTCTTCCCCATTAAAAGTAGGAGGCTTTAAATCTTTAAAAACACTGGGGTGAGACCGTAAAGTCTCACCCGAAACTGATGGAAGTGGAGAAGGGGATAACTGAGAAGTGGAGGGAAGGCTTCCTTTCGCGGAGCTCAAAATCAAGTTTTTGAGTTCAGCGAACGAGTCGTCCACACTGGACTTGAAATTGGCTAATGCCAGCTTCAGTTCATCCACTTCTGTTACCAATTGGAGGAACTGCTCCTTGGTAACCAGTTCGTCGAGTTCTTCGACGAACTGTTCCTGTTCTTCTACTTCCATGGGTTCCTTCCCTTTTCTGTAAGCCAAGGCTTCTGTTTCAAGTTCGTCGAAGCCTCTCTCCTGGGGTTGATCAGGTCCCTGAGGAGTGGTCATCTTCGAAACTGAAAGAGAGCTACCTTAACTTCTGAAGGAAAAAAGTCTAAAAGACTAATTTACAACTGTACAAGGGAAAGGAAAGATGACTTAGCTGTTTCTAAGGACTGTACTTCCAAAGAAAGAATGAAGATGAACCCTTTCAGCTCTTTTCCCCAAAATTTCAGACCTGCTGTTCCGAAAAATGCCAGTTTGAAGCTTCAAAACGGTGCTAAATTTCCCGGTTTTTTGATGATAGTAGCTCGCTGGTCTGATAGGAATCCTCTTGTTCCAAATCTCTGACGTTGGGGCCCAAAAACTTATTGAAAAACCAGATTTTCAGAAGTACTGGCAGCGTTGGCCCTGCTCCTCCTTTTTGGCTTCAAACTCGCTGAGAACCAGTAACTTTTTCCCTAAAAATTGGATGTAGGTCTCTGACTGTACAGCGATGGAGGTGCTGGCTTCTTCCTACTCTAATTTCGCTGGGAAAACTATAGATAATCCTCTCAACTCAGTGGGAAACAGCTGTTTTTTCAGCGAGTTACCTACACTTGGAATCTGACTCCTTGCTACTGTGATTTCTCGGTGGAAATCAGAAGTTTGAAGGCTGCTCCTACAGCGATCCTCCTCCTCTATTCCTCTCTGAGAATCTGAGAAACACTTCCTATCTTCTGATAGCTTTCTCTACTGCTGTCCTGAACTCCCTAGGATGGAGATGGCTCTGATACCAGTGTAATAGATCCTAACACCACAGTAGGGCAAACACTAACTGATCCACCCAACCTTGCCTACTCCCTGATATAGAGTAAGCCCCTCCTAGCCCAGTGTGAGAACTGGTAGCATGCTACTGCCAAGTGTCGGCCACATGGCACTGACGTGGCCGACTGCACGTCGGGACCCAACTGGGGGCCCTATCCTGCTGACAGGGTCCCTAGGCTGTGTTAGGCCCGCCCTGGCTATGGACCATGCTGGGGCACACTACTCACACTGTCTTGCCCTGTTGGTCATGTACGCTGGACACGACCCTGACTGTGGTATCTGACCTATCTGTGTTCTCTAGGGTTCGGCACTGGTTACGAGCTCGTAACACTTACTGTGTAGCATAATCTGTGTTCCTGTGCAAAGCAAATTCTAAGTTGGTATCAGAGCCATACAGGGAGTGTACACAGTACAACATCGCCGTTGAAGAGAGCTTCGGGAGAACTGTCTTCTGAGAGTTCGAGATTTACGGCGGGTTGAAGACGGAAAGAGAAACACTGGTGCAGAGAGTTTAGCACACAGAAGCTTGGTGAGCTTGAGATTGTGTGAGGATTCAGAGACAAGGGTTGTCGGCTGAATCAGAATCTCAGAAAATGGAATTTTGAATCTGAAGCAGGCTATTTGGTGTTTGCAGTTAGTGTGCATTCAATCGGATATCGTTTGATGAACAGATTGAAGCATCAGCTTTCCAATAGTAGGACGACCTCAGAGGAAGAGGATAGGCCTGTCAGAACACTGTGAATTGGAAGCCAAGAACAGATTTGTGTGAAAAACCCTGGTTTGGGGTTTGGAAGCACAAAATCATAGATTTCTCTCATTCTGAACTCTTTTTGGAGCTGTAAAAGTTTGAAGGAGGGCACCTTGCTCAGCTAAGCAAAATCACAGAAGGCCGTGGGCGGTCGCGCATCAGAGAGGGTGCTGAATCGCGTTTTGCAGGGCAAGTGAAAACCTTTGTAAAGCCATAGCTGGTAAGCAAGAGGAGAAGAGGCCGTGAAGAGCCCGCAGGCAGATCACGTGATGTGAAGGAGGGTGGAGACTCAGTGTATAGGAGTGTCTCCTGGCTCCAAGGATTTGGTTTAATGCCCAAACAAAATCTAGATCGTTGGATCCAGATACAAGATAATCAATGGTAGAGATGAGTTTCATGTGGGCCATTGGATTGCTATAAGCCATTAGATGTTGTAAAAAAGGGCCTTGAAGAATTGAAGTATATTTTGGCCTTCAAGTTCATTAAAAATTTTCATACTAAAATTGGAGTTGGGTCCCTTCACAAGTGAAGAGTGAAGTTTCTTCAAGGTGAAGAAACAGTTCAAAAACTAGAAAAGTTTCTATTTTTGGGTCCTTTGCCCATTTTGACCCAAACAAAAGGCTATAACCTCCAAACAAAGGGCACCCGGACTATACCTGCAAGTACGGTACAACAAAACAGAGTGATTGTAGCAGAGAAAGTGCTCGGAGTATGCCAGATGAGATTTCACCATTCCACTGGGCACGTTATTGGGAGTTGACGACTGAGTGCATTTCGGAAGGCGACACTGATTTGGCTTTCAAATTGGTGGAAAAGCGGTGAGTGGACTGGTAAGGGAAAAAGTGCAAGTCATTATTTTCAACTTCTGACATCACTATTGGCCTCGACATACTGTTTTTAGCCTACGGCAGAAGTTTTAAGCAGTTTTGCGATGGCAAACATGGGAGAGTCCATTTTGAGTGAAAGTAGCAAATTGGATGGGATTTCTAACTATGCAGTGTGGAAATTCAAAATGAAAAACATACTGATGGAGAAAGACGTGTGGGAAGTCATCATAGGTGATGAGAGAAGGCCGCCAAATGAAGCAGATATCAAAGTGTTCAACAAAAAGACGAGGAAAGCTTTGACCTTCATTAACTTGTTAGTGAAGGATCACATCATTACCCACATTTGTGATGTTGTTACACCCAGATAGGCATGGGATGTGCTAAAGGAGCAGTTCAAGACATCAAATCCATCAAGAATCATGTTTCTGAAGTCAAAGTTGAATAGTGCCCGCATGGAGCAAGGAGAGCACATTCAGACGTACATGAGTACATGACCATAATCAAGACAATGAGAGATGAACTGCATTCTATTGGTGAGGGCATACATGACGTGGAGCTGGTGCACAATGCATTGTGCGGCATTGCAAAACCCTATCAGATGTTTGTGAGTGGAATAGCATCAAGAGAAAGATTGCCAACCTTTGACGAGCTCACGGGAATCTTGATGCAGGAAGAGCAATGGCAAGAAATGGTGAAAGCTAGATGTCAAAATACTGACGATCAGGCACTTGCGACATGCCAAAAACAAAGCAAGGGCAAGGGCAAGAAGACGTCTAAACAACAATTTGCCAAGTCTCAGGAGGACGAGAGATCTTCCAATAAAACCAAGAAGAAAAGCAAGTGCTTCCATTGTGGTAAGAAGAGCCATTGGAAGAGTGAATGTCTCAAATTCCTGGCGGAACAAGGCAAGGGAAAACCAAAACAAGCAAGTAACCTTGTCGATGAGGGTGAGATGGAAGACTCTAGCATCTTCATATCTGCATTGTCATCTAATCAAGATGATCAAGCATGGTATATTGACTTGGGAGCCACAAGACACATGACAGGTAACAAGAATTGGTTCAGTAGCTTGAAAGTGTTGGATAATGGAACATCTGTTTCACAAGCAAATGGTGAAGTGTGCAAGATCAAGGGGATAGGCACTGTTTCAATCCAACTACTTGATGGCAAAAGTAGGATGATCAGGGAGGTACTTTACGTACTAGATTTGATGAAAAATGTACTTTCTATTGGAGTCATTACTGATCAAAAGTTGAAAGTAGAATTCGCCCATGATCGTTGCTTTGTGAAGGATGTGAACCAAAAGCTCAAAGTTATTGCGTGGATGGAGTAAGAGAGCCCAATACAAAATTGTACAGGTTGAATGCTACAATTAAGGGGCAACATGGACTTGTATCATCCATTCCATCGCAAACTGAGTTGTGGCATAAGAGGCTTGGTCACTTGAACTTGGGAAGCCTCAGTTTGATGAGAAAAATGGAGATGGTAACACGATTGCCTACCATAGAAGATCACTTGAAATCGATGTGCGAATCTTGTGTATATGGGAAGCAACATCGAGAGAAGTTTAATAAAGGGGGTGTTGCAAGAGCAAAGAACATCTGGATTTAATCCACACATATTTACGCGGGCCTATGAGGACCATGTCCTTAGGTAAATCCTTCTATCTCATGACCGTTATTGATGATATGTCACGTAAGACTTGGATCTACTTCTTGAAGAAGAAATTAGATGCATCTGATAACTTCAAGAGCTTCAAAGCATTGGTCGAAAATCAGACAGGTAGGAAGATCAAAGTCCTAAGATCAGATAGTGGAGGTAAGTACAAGTCTAATGACTTCAATGATCTTTGTGATCAATGTGGGATTAAAAGACAATTTACACAAGCTCATACTCCTGCTCTCAATGGTGTAGCTGAGCACAAGAATCGTACGATTGTGGAAAGTGCCAAATCTATGCTAGCTGAGATGGAACTACCAAAAGATTTTTGGTTAGAAGCATGCAGTACGGCAGTCTATCTTCAAAACAGAAGTCCTACCATTGTCATACCAAAGATAACACCTGAGGAAGCATTCACGAAGAAGAAGCCAAAGGCGAACCACTTGCGAATCTTTGGATGTAATGCCTTTGTACACATTCCTAAGAAAGAGATATGTAAACTTGATGTAAAAGCTATGAAGTGCATATTCCTAGGATATGATGCTCGTGTGAAGGGCTGTAGATGTTTTGATCCACTGGAAAACATAATCCATATAAGCCGTGATGTTATCTTTGATGAATCCAAGATGCATGAAGACGAGGATGCTGAGAAGATAGACACATCCAGTGGGAAAGATGGTATGGTGAGGATACCACCTAATGATGATCCATTCATTGACCTTCCAAGTGATGAACATGAGGATACATCTCAAGATACTACTACTCAACCTCAAGAGACAAGTTGGAGAGGTAGGGACAAACCTTTTGGTGCAAGAATGATTGAAGTTGCAGGTGACAAACGCAAGGAGAAGGCTGTACCGTGAGATACATTTTCACCAGGAAGTCGATCACCTGACAGGAAGCTCCCTAAGTGGTTTGAGAGATTGTTGGAGAGCCGCGACATGGATAACTTTCCAAGATCATCTAACCAGGGAGAGCTACGAAGATCAACAAGAGAGAAGACTCAACCTAAAAGGTATGAAGCAAATTATGCTCTATACCAAGACCTTGGGACTTTTTTAAGCCCATATAAGCTTTGAATAAGAGACATACTTTGGATTCTTCACCTTCCTTTATGAAACCTTCGGGTTGCTCCATGTAGATCTCCTCCTCAAGGTAGCCATTGAGGAAGGCATTAGAGAAATTCTGAATCCAAAAATGGCCAAATGCTTTTTCATTTCTATCCGCACTATTTGCGATGCTTAACCATTCTATGTACATCACCGTTTGTAGTTCAATAAAAATGGCAATTATAGCTCTGATTGAGACAAAGATTATACTGTTGGAAAGCACTTAATGAGAGCTTTCCAACGATACCTACATGACCTGCTTCTGAGCAACCATTCAAAAGTTATAGCTGATCAAAGTTTGAAAAGACCCATTACCTCTTCAGTGCATGGATAAAGGACCCTTTTGACCAAATATCGCTTCTGTACATGGACAGAGCACCCTCTCAGTGAGAGAGTACTCTATGGTTGCACAAAAGCGATATTTGATTTTTTTTTTCTTTTGACTGGCTATAACTTTTGAATAGTAGCTTGAAAGTTAGTCATGTAGGGTACTGTTGGAAAGCTCTCGTTGGCACTTTCCAAAGGTATAATTTTTGTCTCAATCGGAGCTACGATTAAAAAGTTATACTATTTTTAATGATAAAGTGCATATTATACCATGAATAACACGTCATGCTTGCATGCTACCCCCGACACTGGATTATAGCATTATTAAGAAAAGCTTTTTTTTTAAAAAAAATTAATGAGCTATGTTACATAGATTTCAAATTTGAGTAAGCAAAATTTGAGAAAAAATATAAATAAAATATTCACAAAGGATCTTTTTTGGATTTAGAGCTCCTCTAATGCATTTGATACATCAAGTTGGAACATCCTCCATGTCTAGTAGCATGCAATGGAAATGAGAACGCTTATTGTGACCATCTTGGCCATGGGTGCAAAAGAGTCTTCATAATCAAGACCTTTGATTTGTGCATATCCCTTTGCACATAGTCTTGCTTTGTATTTCCTGATAGATCTATCATTGTTGTACTTTATCCTAAACAGCCACTTGCATCCAATCACATGCTTGTTGATAGGTGGATCCACAAGCTCCCAAGTGAAAAAAACATGATAAGTGGTGCCATCTTCCACTTGCTTGTCTTTCTCCACATAGGTGAGCCTCCTTGGCTTGGTCTCTCTCTCATGGATCTCCGTCGTGTGATTGCTTGATTATCCTCCTCCTCAAGTCTCTGCAACCCCAAGATATCCTGATTAGCATCAAGATTGATAATTTTAAATTCATCTTGAGATGACTTGATCTCGGCCCCTTCCAAGTTGAACTTTTGATCTTCATGGAAATCCACAAATCTACTCACAATAATATTGTTTGTAGAGGGAATAAAGACTCTATATGCTTTCTTGGATGTTGAATATCCAATCATAATTTCATTGATAGAACTAGGATCTTCCTTCTTCCTAGTCTCTAAAGGCACATGCACAAAAAAAATGCAACCAAAGATCCTAAGGTGATCTACCTTAGGCTTTTCCTTATACAACGTCTCATATGGTGATCTTCCTCCAAGAGAACGATTAGAAAGCCTATTACAAAGGTAATTAGCTTGCTTCTCTCCAAAAATCTTTTGGAAGAGATGTCTCTAGTCTAATTGCTTTTGCACATTCACATAGAAGTCTATTTTTCTTTCAGCAACCCCAATTTTTGGAGGAGAATAAGAACAAATAAACTCTCTCCTCACTATCTCTTGCTCACAATAGTCATTAAATTTGTTGGATATATACTCCCCTCCACTATCACAGCTCAAAGCTTTCAATTTACAAGAATTTTTTTTTTCAACAAGGAAGACATCAAACACAATGGATTTGGAAGACCAGAGATACACTGAAGAAAATCTTGTGTAATCATATATGAAAGTTACAAAACAAGTTGCTCCAAGAAATTTGAAACATAGTGGCCTTTCTTGCCACAAAAGAAACACTTGATCTTTGACTTGTTCTTCTTTCCACTAGATGTTGTAGCTTGTGAGCCATACACTCCTCGTCAATAAAATCACCTTGTAAAGCCTCCAAGCTTGGAAGCCCCTCTTGGATTGTATAAGTTTGAACAATATTGTCAAATTCATCTCTTAATCCACTAAGGATTACTTGCAGTAATTAATTTTGATTGAGATGGTCTCTTATGCAAGCAAGCTCTCTATGAGGATCTTTCACTCTCATGACAAACTTTGAGGCACTCTCATCACTCTTTTGGTAGCTTTGAAAGATTCGATTTCTTAGTGTCAGCAACCTAGATGTGTTATTTTCCTCATAAATGGCTTTAAGAGTGTCCCAAGCTTTCTTGGCGGAGGTGCACGAGCTAATCTCCCTCAACACTTCATTTGACACATTCATTTTGATACAATGTAGGGCCATCCTTGTCTTCTTCTTGTATTTTTGAATTTCTTGGAGCACTCGTGGCTCCTCCTAAAGTCCTAAAACTATGCCGTCACATCTTGAATGGAGGGATGCCATGCAAAAGGAGTATGATGCTCTTATGGAGAATCATACATGGAAGCTTGTGGATCTTCCTCATGGAAGAAGACCACTTGAGTGCAAGTGGATCTATAGGTTGAAGTACAACCAAGATGGAAGCATCAACAAATATAAAGCAAGGCTAGTGGCAAAGGGGTTCTTTCAAACCAAGGGAGTAGATTTTGATGAAACTTTTGCTCCTGTTGCTAAACTAGTTTCTATAAGGTTGATCACTTCTCTTGCAACCACTTTCAATTGGCCTCTTTTTCAACTTGATGTGACTAATTCGTTTCTAAATGGCTATTTGGAAGAGGAGATCTTCATGAGGCAACCCGAGGGCTTCATCAAGGAAGATCAAGAAGAAAAAGTATGTTTGTTGCTAAGAAGCCTTTATGGGCTTAAGCAAGCACCTAGAGCTTGGTACTCTAGGTTGAAGGCCTTCTTGAACTCTATTAATCTTGTTGTAAGTGCTTATGATCCTTATTTGTATTTAAGATTTAATGATGGTAAAGTTGTCATTCTTATTTTGTATGTAGACAACATTATCTTAGTGGTAATGATCATGATGGTATAAAAGAAGTGAAAATAGCATTGTCTACAGAGTTCAAGATGGTAGATCTTGGTATTCTTCATTTCATACTAGGCAGAGAAGTATCAAGAGGCAAGGATTTGAGTTTTATTTGTCAATCCAAGTATGCATCTTCTATCTTAGAGAAATTTGAAAATAAAGGTTGTAAAGGAGTAGATACTCCTATGGAGAAAAATGTGAAAGTCTCTAATGGTGATGATAAAGCATCCTTTGAGGACATCACACTATGTAGAAGGCTTATAGGCTCCCTAATCTATCTTACTATAACTAGACCTAATCTAAGTTATAGTTTTGGTAAGCTCCATTGGTTTGTCATTGGGAAAATGCTAAAAGTGTGTTGAGGTACATCTCGACCACCAAGAACTTTGGCATTTTGTATCATGGATCTAACCTCGCTTTGAGGGCATATTTGGATGTTGATTTTGCAGGTGATAAGGTGGATAGGAAGTCCACAAGTGCTTGTGCTACCTTCCTTTGTGATGGCATAGTGTCTTGGCTTTCCAAAAAGCAAGACACAATATCTCTATCTTCAACCGAGTTGGAATACAAGGCCTTAAAATCAACAGCCAAGGAGTTCTTGTGGTTAAAGAGGCTATTGGTGGAGGTAGAAGTCATGGAGGCCAAGGAGCAGCCGATCATATATTGTGACAACCAATCAAGCCAAGCATTAGCAACCAATCCCACATTCCATGCAAGGAGCATGTTGTTGTGTCATCGATGTAGCATGGAGGTTCGTCGCTGGGAGCGGCAACCTCGCCTTCACCTGCATAGCAAGAAGAGAGAGAGGGAGAGGAGAGAGAGGAGAAAGAGAGTGGAGAGAGGGAGAGACAGAGAATGCCTAGGTTGAGAAAGGCTTTGGGGGCTCGAGCGCCTACCTAAAGCTATTCTATCCCAACGTAGGGAGAGAGGGAGAAGAGAGAGGGAGAAGAGAGAGAGAGAGGAGAGAGAGAGAGATGGAGATGGAGAAACCAAGAGAGTTTTATTAGAATTAGAATGGAAGATGATACAATACAAAGGAAATGGCTCTCTCTTATAGATTTTAGAGGTGAGCCTCCTTCACTCTCATTGGCCACTTCATTGGGGCAATGATTCTAATCCAAGCCTTTAAGATAAACACAACTTATTGGTGCTAAGAAAGCACAAGGGCACTCACATGATTCATGTGAGTTTTAAGTTGGGCTCTTTTAGCTTTTTTATTTGCAACTTGACTTAGGGCCTCTAATGTCATTTAAAAGTTTTAAGCCCCTAGTCTCTTATGCCTAGGAATTACAACTTGCTACTTGTGCTCATACACACAGGATGCCAGTGCCTTGCACTTATTAATCTATTGTAATGTGGTGGGGCCCACTAGGCAAGGCTTGGCCAAGATTATTCTAAGTGGTGGGACCCACTTATTTATTTGTATACATGAAATACCCACCACAGGGTCCACGTCCCAAAGTAGTGCCGGTCCCTCGGCACTAGGCTGCAACTATCGTGAAGGGGCGTTGTTCTCGGTTCTTTTATTGCTGGGACATGGGTGTTTCAGGAAACGCGTGGATAGAATTCGAACCTGAGACTTTATTGATTGTTGATCAACAAGAACCTGGACTTGCCATATTTTCAATAATACCCATAAGGGTCTGGTGGCCATATCGGATAACCTTGTTCATTGACAATTGGGTAGTCGAGGCATTCCATTGGAGGATCCCAAGATAAATCTTGCTGATATAATGGATCTTCATAGATCAGCGCAACTGGTCCGAATGTCATAGACTCCCCCAAATCATAATGTGGATATGACGTGCTTGCTTATGACATCCATCCTTCTAGTGAGCTCCTTGTTGGGTTGATTCTGCTTCTGACCGTTGAACCGCTGGATCTTGCTGTCGACAAGCCTATTGCTCTGTATTTTGTCCTTTTAATAAGCGAGGATTCTTGATTGGACACTTGGTACTTGGATGATCTCCAAAGCAGAAGGCACATTCATCATTTTCAAAAAAATTGACTATGTGAGCATAAGCTTGAGGACGGCCTGAACTTGAAGTGCAAGGTTCTTGGTCTTCTGCTGCACTTGATTTGCTTGACTTTGCTGAACTTTGTTGCCTCCCACAAGTTCTCATTTTTGTTAGATCATGTTCATTGTTGACCTTTGTTCCACGGATTCTCCATCTGATGATTCATCAGAGCGATAGGGAAAATCCCTCATCCCTTGTGAGATTTCCATCATGGCAGCATCCTTACAAAGTTGTACAGGTGACGCATAGGATGCTAATTCTGCCATACCAGATCTGATCCTTTTGGGAAGTCCAGCATAGTATTTTGCCATGATGATTTGTTCAAGAATCGGTGGATTACAGTCCTTCACTAGATGATAGATCCGATAGGTGTAGTCTCGGATTGTTTCAGCAGAGAACTTTTTTAATTTCGATAATCCTACAAGGGCGGTCTCCATAGTTCAGCACTAGAATGTCGCAAAGTAGCTGGTTGGTTAATTGCTTCAAGGTTTGCTCAAGGACTCTCATGTTCCAACTTCTTCTTCTTTTTGTGAGAGATGGAGAAGAAGAAAAAGAGAAGAGAATCGGTAAACGATGGATCAGTATGGATGAGAATAGAGACAGAAATGGATTTATCTAGTTGAGATGGAGACAGAAGATGGAATAGAGATGGGACATAAGAATGACGGATGGATAGTGGTTGATGTGGAGGGAATTGATCGGCTTGATTTGAGGTTCATTCACTTGATTCAGTCCAGGGATGTTGGATCTTGATGGATAATGTGACTGAAATCTAGATTTGACAACATCTGATCAGTTTCAATGGGCTAATAGTATGATTTTAGCCCTTTTTCATGGTTTTTTGTGGTTTTTTTTTTTTTTAAGATTTCTTCAGATCTGTGAGTGAATCAAACCCTCAACCTTCCTACAATAGCTGTATTTGGACCATTTCAAGACAATGTGAGTTTTGCAAGAGTTCTTGATGGACAGATTTGTCAAGATCTTGAAATAACTCAATTTTTTAGCACTTTTTCTTAGATATTTAAAAATGTAACCATTGGATCTTCACAAAAAATTTACAGCAGCCAGATCTAGGTTAGATCTATCTATAAAACTCTTTGCAAAGGCTACTTCTTAGTAGATTAAAAAAAAAACCATGAAAAAAGTGCATTTTTTGGGGTCTTTTTGCAAAATTTTAAGATTTTTTGGGAATAAACCCTCTTAGACTGGTATACACTTGTATCTAAGTCAGATTCACCTACTCACCAAGCTTAGAGAGTTACTTCCCAAGGAAACTCAAAAAATCTTTAAAAAAGTGCATTTTTTGGGGTTTTTTTTGTAAAATTTTAAGATTTTCTGGGAACAAACCCTTGAAAACTGGTATGCACTTGTATCTAAGTTAGATTTACTTGCTCACCAAGCTGCGAGAGTTACTTCCCAAGGAAACTCAAAAAATCTTGAAAAAACTGCATTTTTTTGGGGTTTTTTTAATGCAAAATTCTAAGATTTTCTGGGAACAAATCCTAGCAGACTTGTATGCAGTTGTATCTCAGTCAGATTTAGTTTTTCACTTAGCTGCAAGAGTTACTTCTCAAAGGAACTCAAAAAAGCTTGAAAAAAGTGTATTTTTTTTGGAGTTTTTGGGCCAAATTTTGAGATTTTCTGGGAACTAATCTTCGCAAGCTGGTATGTACTTGTATCTACCTGCTTACCAAGCTGCAAGAGTTACTTCCCAAGGAAACTCAAAAATTTGTTGTCTGAGAAGATTCTAGGCCACTTTTTGCTCTTGGGAACATTCTCAGGGGCACTTTTTTTGGGATCTAACTCTCGCAGACTTCTCTATGTCCTTGTCTCAGTGAGATGGAACTTTAGAGAGCTATGCGAAGGTTATTTTTGAGTTTTGAATTTTTTTTTGATTTTTACAAAGGATTTTTGAATTTTTTTGGATTTTTCTCTGTTTTTTCAAAATTTGATCGAAACTAACCCTCGCAGGCTTCTATGCAGGTCTGGGATAGTACCCTGGAGCTGCTACCAGTCATGCAAAGGTTCATGTCCACTGATTTTTGAGAAATCAAAATCTGATGAGATTTTGCCTCTCTTTTCCCTCCAAAAACAGATTTTGAGCTTTCTTCTGATTTTTATGAATTAATGAAAGGATTGAGTGTTGGATCTGATCCTCCGACCTCACAATCTCTCCCTACAATACTTTCAAACAAAAAATCAACACAAAAATGACAAAATTTTAAAAAAACGGCAAAACTAACACTAGCGCACACTAATCTAACCCCAAAAATTATGATTTTTTAGGTGAAAGAGAATGGTGAGAGAGAAGAAAAGAGAGAGAGAGAGAGAGAGAGAGAGAGAGAGAGAGAGAGAGAGAGAGAGAGAGAGAGAGGAAGAGATTAAGAAAACTATGTGGCGAAGCGAGTGTGTGGTGCTCCCCGGCAACGGCGCCACTGCTGTGTCGTTGATGTAGCATAGAGGTTCGTCGCTGGGAGCGGCAACCTCACCTTCACCTGCATAGCAAGAAGAGAGAGGGAGAGAGAGAGAGGAGAAAGAGAGTGGAGAGAGGGAACGCCTAGGTTGAGAAAGGCTTTGGAGGCTCGAGCAGCTACCCAAAGCTATTCTATCCCAACGTAGAGAGAGAGAGAGAGAGAGAGAGAGAGAGAGAGAGAGAGAGAGAGAGAGAGAGAGAGAGAGAGAGAGAGAGAGAGAGAGAGAGAGAGAGAGAGAGAGAGAGAGAGAGAGAGAGAGAGAGAGAGAGAGGAGATTAAAAAACTATGTGGCGAAGCGAGTGTGTGGCGCTCCCCGACAACGACACCACTGTTGTGTCGTCGATGTAGCATAGAGGTTCATTGTTGGGAGTGGCAACCTCACCTTCATTTACATAGCAAGAAGAGAGAGGGAGAGGAGAGAGAAAAGAAAGAGAGTGGAGAGAGGGAGAGACAAAATGCCTAGGTTGGGAAAGGCTTTGGGGGCTCGAGCGCCTACCCAACAAAGGGAGAGAGGGAGAAGAGAGAGAGAGAGAGAGAGAGAGAGAGAGAGGAGAGAGAGAGGGGAGAGAGAGAGAGATGGAGATGGAAAAACCAAGAGAGTTTTATTAGAATGAGAATGGAAGATGATACAATACAAAGGAAACGGCTCTCTCTTATAGATTTTAGAGGTGAGCCTCCTTCACTCTCATTGGCCACTTCATTGGGGCAAGGATTCTAATCCAAGCCTTTAAAATAAACAAAACTTAAATCTATTGGTGCTAAGAAAGCACAAAGGCACTCACATGATTCATGTGAGTTTTAAGTTGGGCCCTTTTAGCTTTTTTATTTGCAACTTGACTTAGGGCCTCTAATGTCATTTTAGAGTTTTAAGTCCCTAGTCTCTTATTCCTAGGAATTACAACTTGCTACTTGTGCTGATTGGTGGCTGGGCTTATACACACAGGATGCCAGTGCCTTGCACTTATTATTCTACTTTAATGTGGTGGGGCCCACTAGGCAAGGCTTGGCCAACAGTATTTTAAGTGGTTTATTTGTATACATGAAATACCCACAACACAAGCACATAGAGATTGCTCATCTACATGTGTGAGAACCCGTCCACACGTGTGAAATGTCACTCATAATATTCAGATCCATTGTACGTAGATTTTATTTGAGTCAATTGTCAAATCTCTTAAATTGTAGGAGTTATCTCCTAGATTGTAGGAATCTAGAAGGTCAAAACTAACCACCAATGGTGATTTGGCAAATTAGATAGATCTTATCCAAATGGGATATAGACGAGTACAATAATGAGCTATTCCACACATGTTGGAAGCAGCCTAGAGAGAGATTATGATTATGATGATTGTGTACTTGATCCATGATGGATCCATTGTGAGGTTAATGATGAGAAACATTGATTTGGGAGCAATCTTGGTGTTTTCACTCTCTTAAGCAAGTTCTTTGTGGATGAATGCTTATGATTTCTTAAGTAAATTTATTTCTATCAGCAGGCTGTACAATGGTTGTACTTCACACGTGTGAAGCCTTTGAATTGATCATTTGTTGATCAAATTGAGTCCATTGCTCTGAAATTTCACAAGAGACATCTCGGCTACTAGGAATGTTTTTTGGATTTATTTCCTTTACTCTTCTAAATCCCATTTTAATCTGCCTCCATTCATGCTGCATTCTTAGTCACGTTGTCATGCAGTCTGCATATTTACATGTGAATTCTCACAGACGAAGAAAAGACAAACAAAAACATGACAGTGTGTTTTTAAACGTGTTTTTGTGACAGAAGAAAAGGCGACACTACCTTACAAAATGCCGAAGGTGCCCTAGGAAGCAAAGGCACCTTGTAAATCAAATTCTAAGACAATTCGTCAAAGTGACGTATTTTTTGCATCTTCACCAACGTTCACTTCAGCAAAGGCTGACATTGCACCCTTTTCACGCTCTCTCCATGCAACTGCGCTAACAGACTTGACAACAACTGCAGCCACCCACGATCTCCTACAGACAACACATCCACTCTGTACTTTCTTCATTTGCACATCTGTAACAATATGTATATATATTGAATACCATTTGCGTATTGAGATTGATCGTTGATTAAGAGATTGAAGATCAAGTGTGTGTAAATTTAACACCATAAGCTTATCAGAGATAGACGAAGTAGATGCCTTGTGCATTGATTCTTTATTGTCAGTAATAAGGTTTCATTCCTTTACAGATTGATTTAGCTTTGTAGAGCACACGGTTTCGTCCGCTATTGTCTTGTGCTCTACCACATTATCGACATGTATATTTGACAGACCATTCATGCATTGGATCATCTTTAAGTCATGTTTTACCAAGAAAGTCAGTAAAGGAAATGATAAAAAATGTTCGATTTGAAAAAATGAAAAATGAAATTGTAGAGACTGTTTTGATTAAGGTTCAATCATACTTGGATGCAAATGTGATACAAGGTGCATGTGATGTATCTAAAATTAGCATAAATGCTTATTCTACTTTTTTTAGAATATTTAAAGAAGCTTTTTCCCAAGTAATGGTGAAGAAAATCTATCTTTTGCATCCATATCGGGTAAGATTAGCTAGAAATTTTTATAATGATGGAATGTTCAAAGTAGTTGGCCAACCACTTCATATAACTGAATTATACAAATCAGAATATGGTGAGCTCAATTACAACGATTGCAATAATATTTTTCTTGATATTGAAAATGTTCCAAAATACATTATTCGATTCTATAAACTAGACGAACATCAAGTAAATGAAAATATCATTATTGTAATAAAATTGGATGAATATGAAATTATCAAGGGTCAGAAGTTGGAATGAGTGAGTGTCACTTTGATGAACAAAATTTCAGATACAAATGATCGAACGTTTAGTGTTCAATCGAAAAATCACATACGGTGGTTGGCGGCATTCTAGGTATACATTTCAATTTTCATTTAGAATATCTTTATTAACAATTCATACCTTGCCAGTTTTTATTGACATGTCATGCATTACTTGTTTCTCTATAGGTCTTGAAAGAGGACCATAAATTACTTTCATGGATATTTTCAAGAACAAATTATGGCAAGATTATAAAGAGACATTTGGAGGGTGAGAAATTTACGATCGAAAACCATGGAAGTTTTCAAATTCAATGGCACCTTGCAGGGGATTTGAAAACATTAAAATGTATGTATAATGTCTCTCATGGGGCAACATCAAAGCATCCATGTCTTTATTGCATGAAGAATTGCTACAATATGAATTTGGGACGATCAAAAAACACTGGCCCAACATGAGAAGCTGAAGATCCAAATATGAAAAGTGTTTAGCCAATTCCATTAAAATATGTTCACATGTGCACATTGCATGCTGAAGTTCGTATTATTGAAAACCTTATTTACCTGCATATTCTACTAGCATGGAATCATAAACCAGAGTCTGTGGCTAAAGCAGCAAATAGAAGGTTGGAAATAGTTCTGTCAAATGTAGGATTACATAAAAGGAATGTCATCATTGAAAAAAGTGACAGACTCTCCGAAAAAATTAAAAAAAAACGTTCCTAATAAGCCATCAATTGGAGGTGCTAAAGCAAGAAGATTCTTATCCAATCACACATGCAAAGAATCAAGTGTCAGATACAAAATTTGGAGAGAAATTGTTCAAGCCACACAAACACTGGAAGGAAGTTATCGAGTGGAAAAGGGACAAGTGTGGACCAACTTAGACAAACTCATGTGTTATCATGAAAGAAAACCTATCATTAGAAGATATAAGGACTTTGCCAAATCATTGC
Source organism: Diphasiastrum complanatum (assembly GCA_029204225.1). NCBI lineage: Eukaryota > Viridiplantae > Streptophyta > Lycopodiopsida > Lycopodiales > Lycopodiaceae > Diphasiastrum > Diphasiastrum complanatum. Next base: position 68,019,360 of record CM055092.1, on the reverse strand, counting down.
ACCACATTTGTAAAATCTGTACATGATTGTTGGGGAAAAGACAACGTCACTCATTACATGGTGCTAATCTATATCATTTTCTAGTTCTTTTTTCATTCAGGCTTATATATTTTTCTACTGATGTAACTAATCAAAACAATTGTTTGCAGCACATCCTTCTTCATCATGCAACTTATTTTGCAAAGGAATATGGGAGCTTAAGTATCAAGTCATCACAAGGCATGGAAAAATCTCATTGACAAGCAAGGGGAGTATTTCATAGAGCAACAAATCATGGAGGACACAGTTCAACTTTTTCAGTGGTTTTATAGAAGAGCACAATTTAGATATCAAGCTAAAAACTCGCCAAGTATTACGATATTTCAAAAGGCATTCAAATTCATAACAAAAGAGAGATCCTTGTAATATATCAAAAATCTATTATAGAAAATTAACTAATTATCATCATCATCCTCTTCAAGATTCAGACGGATGGTGTTGTCATGAAGGAATAATCTCCTTTTCTATGGATCCAAAAATTCTAAATTTTTCCTCTTGCTCATATCAATGTAACCCGAATAAAAGGCCATTACAGATGATCTTTTTGTAATCTCATTGGGAGTATAACTCAATATCTTAGTAGCCAAACTTCTTTTCACAAAAAAAATTTTATATGTTCCTCTTGCGTAGTTATGGCCTCCTAAACAAATTGATAATGATTTGATGGCCATAATGACAGTGGTTGCATATGGATTAAAAGATGAATGATATACACAAATCTCATTATTTTGAAAGTGTTTCAAATAATGAGATAGAGACACATCTTTTCTCCTGGATAATACTCCACGAACATCTCCATGTCTCATACCAAAGGCATCTATTTCAATAGCATCCTGTAAACGAGAAAAGAAAATAAATTTAGAATTATACATAACACTGCAATCTCAATAAGAAAACTGAACAATATCGATACCAATATAATATCTACGTACCAGATCATAATCATCGTAACCAGCAACGTTTGCTCTGCTAATGGCATGTTCTCCAATGGCCTCTACATTTCTGGAGGGGATATATCTAGGCCTTGGGGGATATTTTCTTTGGAATTCCAAAAATTCCTCCTCTATAGGCAAAGTTTTTTCATAGGCTTTAGATTTTGCAATCATGACCTCCAAGGCCTATTTGCCAGATTTCCAATTGCCATCTTTATCATAATCTATCTCACTTTCAAGGTCATCATATGAGTAATCAACAATGTCAAAAAATTCAGATAAATTTTGAGCAAAAATTGAGAGGATTTCATCCTCTCTCAAATTCAAAACATCTTCTATATCATTCAATAAAATATAACTTTCATTATTTATAAAATATAAAGGAACATCGAGTAGAGTTAATTGATTAACAGGAGATGCAGATGGAAGAAAATCAGAGAGGATTATAGAATGAGAGAGAGTTTTTCTATGATCTGAAGCCATAGATGCTTCAGCTTTAACCCCTATATCAATATCTACATCATCTGCATCAACTGGAGTAGGTGCAGATGCTTCGATCAATGGAACAGTTAAAGATTCAACAGACTCATCAATCTTTTCATTTCGGATTTTCTCTATATATATTGATGGACAATGTTGAAATTTTATTGCTTAAAGTTCTTACAATCTTTTACATCCATGCGATAGCGATTCAGCACGGTCGAAACAAATTTCGTACGATTCACTATTACTCGTGTGTGGCCATCCGCTATCAGCTACTGGTTTAGTTGAGCTCAAGTATCGGTTCAAAGTGCTTGGCATGACTTCTGATCCTGGGTTCCCCTTCTTCGCGCGCTGATATGATATTGGACATTAATGGTGTGGACCAAGCAAATAGCACGAGGCCACCCTGGTGGAATACCAATCTCAGAAGCAGGTCAGGGAAATCCACCACCACCAACTCGTCCACCACCACCTCCTCCTAGGCCAAGGGGCAGAAGAAGAGACCCACCCTAGCTCAAGGATATTTGGAAGCTACAGAAGACAAATAACCTTCTGATTTTGAAAGCTCACATACATAGATCCATCAGAAAAGTTACAAGAAGTCTATCTGCAGATGTGAGATGGACTATAAACGGCAATTGAGACGCTGCACACTGCATATGAGGACTTTCAAGTGAAATTTTTTTCAAATACTATTGTTGTAGTTGTCCATGCCAAGAGGGTGACCATCATGCCCATGGAGATTGTGTTCAGGCTTCAAGACACATATGACAAATTTGCAGAATACTTTAGACCTGCTCCCTCCTCTACTCCAAAACAAGATTCAGAGAGGAGAAAACAAAAGCAATCTCAATCATCCCAACTTGTTATTTATATACAGAGCGGGAATATTTCAAAGAAGGAGAGGTTTCTTGACCCTCCAAATAAAGCGAGGGATTTTTCCAAGCCATCTCCTCTAGATGAGATTCTTTCTTCTAGGCATTCTCCTCTCAATTCTCCTCCTAAGTCTCCTTCTCCTTCTCCTAGAACTCCATCTTTACCTTCTCCTGTTAAATCTTCCTCTCCTAATAAATCTCCTCCTCCTACCCTTATAAATATTAGTTCTTCTCCACCTATTCTAGAAAATAATTTAGATGATTTTGTTAATGTAAAGGTAGAATCAATTTTGAATGACAATTCTTTTTCTGGTTTATTTGTATTACTTCCGTCACACCCTGCACTTGCCTTTGTAAATATTCCTCAATATGTACAGTATGACCACTTGTTAAACACATATCTTAAAGTTTTATGTCCTCGATACAGTTTTAGGATGTCAAAGACCAATGCTAGTCTCCCCCTTTTTAGTTTAGATACAGGTGAATTAGAAAGTAGGGATAAAATGCTAGGTGACAATGTAGGAGATGGAGCCATTCAAAACCAGATGGAGTTTTTTCAGACCCCACTTTCTATAGATGTAACATTGTTTCCCCTTTAATTCATGGCTGTATTGGATTTTCCTGATTTCAAAAGTCTGCACGATGATATGCTCCAATATGTCAAACAAGGGACTCCAATTCTCGTGTTGCCATACATAGCAAAGTAATTGTCTTTAGTTCAGATTTTATTATGTTAAATTTTTCATATGAATTTTGAATTCACATTGATTTTCATAGATTTATTGTTTTTTGATTGCAGTAATCATTGGAGCTTATATGTGTTGTCCTTATACGTCAATGATGAGGGTGTGTGTAATCCAATTTGTTTAAAGATGAACTCTATTACACACACACACACACACACAAAATTGCCAGGAGCCATATCCAGAAAATATTGGAACTCTTTTCAATACCAAATGCAAAAGCATATACGAAGCTAAAAATTGTTGATGCAGAAGTAAAAATTTATCAATATCGGTTCAACGCGCCCTTGTAGTTATTGTTTGGTTTCTTTTCATAATGTTCTTGCGCCTGTTTCCGTTGTAGATTTAATTATAACATCCTGCGCGTTGATCCGATATCTCATAATGTTAAAATTTGGATTTTGCAGTCCTCTCAGCAAGTTGATTCTGTCAGTTGTAGTTGGTATACCGTATGCAATGCCAAACACTTTTTTAATTGGCTTGCACTACAAGATGGACTTCCAAATCTGAAAAAGGTAATTTTCGATTAATAGTTTTTAACTGTGTTTTTGTTTTTTTCATATTCAAATTTCTATTAACTGATCTTTGATTAATTACATTTAACTGTGTTTATGTTTTTTTTTTCGGTTTAAACGTCCGAAGGTCTCCCCAATGGAGATAATGCACTTTAGGCAGGAGACCATAAAGCTTGTGATCGAAAATTCATATCCAGTTGCAGTGGTCGAGTGTTCTCCACCCAAGCTACTTCCAACTAGAGAAATGGATTTAGAGATCATAGATAGTTGATACTGATTAAATATTCGTCTCACTTGATGTGGATGAGACACATGTATAGAAAATTTTAATAGAAATATATTTACAGTTTTTCTATGGTTGTTCTTACTTGTTTTTTTCTCTCTTATCAATTCAAGTTATGATTCATTTGTCTTCAATTTCTATGATTTTCCGACATGGTTTTTTTTCATAGCCTTGGTCTGCCTTGCCTTTACCATGTTTTTTTTGGGATAAGTTCATAATGATGATCTGATCGAACCTTTTCCACAACCAATCCAAACACACGACATTAGTTCGCTTAGATTTGTTGCAGCAAAGCTTTGATCAGATCATCATCTGAACATATTCAAATATGCCAAAACAAGGACAATACAAACCAAGGCAATGAAGACAAAAAATACAACCGATATATACGAGACTTCAACAAGGGCAAGCGTCGATTCGATATCTAATGGAGATCTCCCCGATGGAGATAATGCATTTCTTGCAGGAGACAATGAATCTTGTTATTGAAAACTCATATTCTCCAGTTGCAATTACATTGTGTTTTGCACCATGGAAATGGAGATCATAGAAATGAAAGAGCCTCATAGAAAAAGTGGTTCATATATTTTCAAAAATGATGTATACAAAAAATTGTATTACATAATACAAAATTCCATAGTTCATAATCTATGGATCTTCAATTTTGATGGATGTTCCAATATCTTTGCATTTTATATGCTCTTCCTGCCTTACTCTTACTTGCACAAGAGAAATTGTTTTAGTTAATATATTTTATGAAACCGATTCACTTAGAAATAGAAAAAAAAAATATTTTTATATGGCATAACGTACCTTTACACCATTCAATCGAAATTGATAGTACTGAGGTAGATCGAATTGCAACATGTCTAGCTCTGATCGAATGTGATTGAGACACCAATCTTTCTCGTCCATTGCAAGAATGTTGTCATTTCTTTTCACTGTTATCTAAAGTTTCTCTTGAGGGTTTATACCAAAATCTTGATCAAGTGGCTTCCAAACATTTTTGCATTTAATCCACCTTCTATTTACGACAGCAAAGTGAGCATTTGTTTTTCGATGTGATATCTAAATGTCATGGATGAGTAACATACTCTGCACTCAACTTGCTGATTTTGTATTGTATCCCAACCATCATCCAACAGCTCGGCAATTATATCAACACTCAAGTCCTTACAAATAAACATTTTTTTGTTTTTCAAACATTGCATTTGGAAAAAAAAATCAACAAAAATAGTAAAGGTAGATACCAACTTAATCTATTATTCTTTGATCCAGTGCTACATTTTAATATACTCTGAATATCAATATATAGCCTGGATCAAAAAGTTTCTGAAATTGTTGCATCCATTCCTCACTCGAAAAATCTGGTAGAGGATATGGCTCTAATCTACCAACTAAATCATTTTTATCAGGAAAATAGGTGTGATCATAAAAAAAACTCCTGACTCTAAAAGTGATTTTGGAGAATGACCTTTATATTGTAAAATACCGATATCAGAATGTATGACATCGATTATTTCTGCAATCGATTGAATTGTTTGTCATTCAACGAAATTTGATGAATACAAATCTGCAAAACCAACAAAAACATCTCAAGAAAAATATAATTTAAAGAAAATGCTAACTCTAAAAAAATTGAATTTGAAAACTTACAATTGCATTTCCTTCTATCATTTGGATTCAGATCATGAATGTTGAGCTCATTGTGAAAATAAGCATGCTGAACTAAAACTTTCATGATAGTTTGACCGACAAGTGATACTTTAAAGTCCATTATCGCCTTTCCAAGGCTTCTATATATGCTATTCGATCTTTTTCTTTTTTGGAATGAGCCTTTTGCAGAGGGATGCATCAAGATCCATTGATATTTTTGATATATTCTTGGTATCCATTGATCTTTAGCATTCTTTTCATTGTGAATACTGATTGCATCAATGGTTCCTCTTGGTCTCCGATTATGTGTAGCCATTAGTCGAAAATACGAGTACGCAAGCTGAGAATGGAGAGAATGTAGAGATTGCGAGGTAAACCTAAGAATGACAATCCAAAATAAGAGATAGAATGAAGAAAATGAGAGGTATACCTATGAATGACAAGAAGTTCCTAAACTACAAGGATTAGCACAGTTTATGACTATTGACGTCAAATCAACCTCAAGTGAACAATGACGGGCAGCATAAGAGTATTCGGGTAGTAATTGTGGTCCAATCACAATTGTTTGTTCTGCCCGGCGGGATATTTGAACATCACAAAAATTTGGCCGAAAAAGTTAAATTCAATTTTCGTCCGTCAACCACTTTTATAGTTTGTCACAGATGGACACCATTCATTGGGACACATAAGCATTGAAAGTGTGCAAAGTCAAAAATGGCATCTTGACAAAGGGCCCATTTTGAGTTCTAATCATCCCCTAATGAAGTTCCTCAGCTGATTCTCATGCCTTATACACCAACAAGAGCACGACTAAGCAGAAGAAGAAGAAAGGTCCGAAGCAATCAAAGCCAGACCATAAACCAGCACAGCATAAAAAACAATTAAATCCGCAGACAAAGAAGAAGTTGTTTTACAGATAGTGCAAGCAAAACAACCATGAAATTCAAGACTGCACAAACACTTTCCGTTCGAGTTTGTGTTCGTTTTCATTTTTTTTAGAGCTATGTTTCGTTTCTCACACAAGACACACCCTCTTTCTCCAACAATTTTGAGATACTTTATTAAGGGACTAATGTTGGCTTAAGAGCCTACTCAGATTTTGATTTTGTAGGTGACAAAATGCATAGAAAATTTATTAGTTCATTTGCAATATTTCTATGTGATGGAATGGTGTCTTGGCTTTCCAAAAAGCAATATACTATTTCACTTTCCTCTATAGAATCTAAATACAAAGCCTTGACATCCACAACAAAGGAGGTACTATGGCTAAAAGGCTATTGGTGAAGCTTCATGTCATGGAGGCTGAGGAGGTACCTACTATGTTTTGTCACAATTAATTAGGCCAACAACTTGCAACCAATCCTACATTCCGTGCAAGGGACAAACACATCGAAATTGATCATCACTTTGTGAGGAAGAAGGTGTAGGCCAAAGAGATCAAACTCCAACATGTGACCTCATCAGATTGCTTAGCTGATATTTTCACTAAATACTTGCCTAGCTAATATAATTTTATCAAGTTAGATTTGAGGAAGAATGTGAAAATTGACAAATTCTAGCTTGATTTGTATAGATTTTTTTGTGTACATTGTAAATCACATGTGTGAGAGCATGTTCCCACGTGTGTAGATCAACCTAGGTGGGTTAGATCCTAATCATAGGAGTTATTCAAGAAGTTTGGTCAAGTCTCCTGAAATTTAGGAGTTAGCTCCTAAAATCAAGGAGGTTTGTGTTGACTAACTACCATAGATGGTATACCTGATGATTTGGTAAAAATTGACTTGATTAGGTCAACCTAATGACTTGTTGGTACCTGAACACGTGTTGTACCTACTCATCCAACCAAGGATAGGATCCACTTTGTACTATCATTCATCCCTTCCAAGTGAGTGAGATCAAGATTTTGGAGTTCATTGACAATCTCGAGTTCCACTCTATTTGCGTGATGATTTTGTGATGTGTATGCAATCTAAACTTAGTGAAGATCCTTCTCTATTCACACACCATACTATAGGCCATACACCACACGTGTGAAGTCAAATTTGCATGTTTTGATCTTATTTTGATTGCTCTTGATTGAAATTGCCAATCTAGATCAATTTTTGAATGCTAGTTTTTCAATAGTTGGTTATTCAATCAATCAATCACTCTTGAGAATCAATTAGAGAATCATTTATGTCCAATTTGTTGTACTTTCAACACTATTAAAAATTTTGGTACCCAATCCAAGTGATGGAAGACTATCTTATTTAATTTGTAAATGGTTTAAATAAAGATAGTAGATTGGTTCCTAAACCATTTGAAGTAGGCCCTCAATTGTCTTTCATCAATAGGTGAGCATTGTGAGCTTCTTACCTTGGTGATTTTTGCCGAAAGTATACTTACATCAGTCTAGCACTATGTGACTCTTTTTCATTATAGAGAAACTTTCCATTACTTCTCAATATAAATCGCACTTAGCTCCCTAAGTGCACTATCGTCACTCATGGGAATTTCACTTAGTTCCCCTTTAAAGAATCACTACCAAACAAATAATATGCCTTCAATATATTCTTTGGTTGATGTATTTAAACTCTTGATAAGTTGAATTTTTCTTGAAGTCATAGCTAAGTTTACTTGGAGCCTAAATTTCTAAATTAATCTTTGCAAAACTCCCTTAATTTTCATAAGATATTCTTGAACTAAGGTCAAGTGCTTTGTTGATGAGAAACATAAATCTTGGTCTTGTTTTGATGTAATTTCAGCTTCTCTATGTAGAATTTAGAAGCATGTTGATATTCATCTTTTGACCTCTAAAGCATGCAACATGTAGAATATAAGTTGGGAGAGACAAGCGTTCAGTAAAGCTCAATGACCTTGATTGATATGACATTGTAAATCTTCCTAGAAATTATGCTAAGTACTCCTTGATATATGCATAACAAAGATGTTGCATTGATATGATTTAAATCCTTAACAAAGCATGTACATATTGTTCACATTATCTTGATGCTCTTTTTATGAAAATGAGTGGAATTTTGGTATTAATAAAATCCTTCATTAAATCATAAAAAAATTAATCTATTTATTATGATCGAAGAATTGTACAAAAATGTCTATGTTATATATATTATTCTTAAGCTAAAGTTTGTGTATGCTTTCTATCATGCTCAATAGAATAAACATTTTAAGTAAAGATGTGAAAATTAAAAGTTCCATGACATATGATTATTATAGTGAAAGCTTCAAAAAATGAGATTGAAATAGTAAAATTTTTATGTTGCATAAGAAAGTGAGTTTAAAAGATCACAAATAATTATGAAAATTCTATGAATGTGTTACTTGTATTTTATTTGATGCATATATAACAATTCACACAAGTTGATGTACAGAATCATCCAAAAGGTTCTATGCACTTGACGAAAATTTTCTTTACAATTCAAAGGTCTACATCAAATGTCCAAATTCTAGAAAAGACCATTTTCGATGATTTCATATTGTCAAAAACAAATAATATCTTTGCAAGTATGATTTTTTATACCATGTGAGCATGTACGAATGGAAAAGTTGATCTTCGAACAATTTGCATTGAATGCTAATTAATGACAACAATTGTGTATCTCCTATAAATATTAGTGTGTCCTTTGGATGGACATTTCACTATATGAAACATGTGTGTTTCTTCTAGATAGTGAACCAAAAATAACAACTAAGAAAATACTTTAAAAAAAATATAAAAGGATACATTCAATAGCTTAATTATAAAAGGCTGCATTCTTCACCTCAATGTTTGGAGTTCGATTCCAAATTGATGCACCAAAGGCATTCAAGTATTTGACAAAACTGTGGGGCCTTGTTTCCATTTTGGAGATCTCATTAGCACTCAATGTGCAAAATATAAATTGATATGAAAACTCAATGACTATGATTGATTATTTTTGGTTTAAAAAAGAAGCTTATTCTACTTCAACTAAAACGTTCTTCTTATCTATGCAATTTAAATTTGCATATTTAGTAGTATGCTTGATTTCATCAATGAGTACTTTGAGTAAGGTTGATATCATATGAAACTAGAAAAATATCATCAAAATGATTAAATCCATTCAAGGATTTACTAATGCAAAAATTCATTTCATATACTTTGAATCCAACTGTTATATCTTTATCTCCACATCTCAACATTCTCCAAATGATCTGCTAACACATTTCAAATATTTGTGCCACTCATAGCATAAGACCAAATTTCACCATCCAAGCATGTTGCCTTAAAAAATGTCAAATTATTATATTTTGATAATATCAAAATTATACCTTTAACTATAAAATATAGTTTTCATATTTAAAAAATAGAATAAGTATGAGTGAAGCAATAATTGTCTTGGCATAAAACACCATTTGTTTCTCCAATACCCCTTCTCAAATTTTGCTATCTTCTAGAGAATGGAATAAGAGTAAATCTTCCATGCACTTCTATACGAAGAATTTTTAAAACTCAATTTACAATGCACACTTTTCACTTTTAGATTAAGTGTTTGGGAGTTTTTTCCCTGTCCTCAAACTTGTTATAACATTCCATTTTCTATAGCTATATCCATCTTAGAAAAACATCCTAAATTGTGATTGGAGACATCACATATAGATAAAGAATTACTACTTGAAGATTGAAGTAATAATATAACATGAAATCTATTAAAGAACTACTAAATTATCTTCACATGGTTCTTGACTCTTCAATGATATAATTACTATTTATATCATAAAAGAGGTGTGATACTAGTGTGAGTCTTTTCCCTTTGAAGTGTTTCTTCTGTCTCATATAGATGATTATTGCTCAATGTTAAAAACAATGGCATGAAAAAAAAATAGATTTGATGTACAATGAGTGGCTACAATGACAATTGATATGATAATTATAAGAAAGGCAAGGGCTATGAGGTGAGAACTACACATACAAAGAAGGGCACTTGCATGATGGTGATTGAAGGAGCTAGTCTCTGGATTGATCAATCTTAAGCAATAAAAAGCTAAGCAAATTACAACTCTTGATTTAATCATGTTAGGCAATGAAAATTACACAACATTTGATTCCAATAATCTTGCGAATAGTCTAGAAAATAAAATAAAAAATCTCTAAACTCTTCATGATGAAATCAAAAAAAGCTCACACAAGTTACAAACACCATTTTGCAAGAGCAACATGATATATCATACCAGCTCAAGGAAGTTTAATAATCATTGTCAAAAGCCCACCTAGTTGATTCAATAACCATGAGACAATAAAATCCAAACCTTTTCTTTTCCCATTCTCCTACACTTATCTACTTGCCAAAAATAGTAAAACCACCATTTAGGCCTTTATTGACAAATATGAGACTATCTCTAACTTGAGATTTCATTTTGGCCTCCAAAAATACCAAATAAGAACCAAACTAGTTGATAATTTTTCACACTTCCTCTTCAACTAGTTTTAGCATAGATTTAGATAGAACTATGCTTCATAAACAAGTCTTTTCCGAATGCTTTGGTGAAGATATCAGCCACACACTCCCTTATAAAAACTTGTTGAAGCTCCACCTCCTTTGCCATGATTTGTTCTCTCACAAAATGATAAGCCACTTCAATATGCTTACTTTTTGCATGAAAAATAGGATTGCTTGCCAATCTTTGGGCTAAAAGGTTATCACAGAAGATGATTGGACTCTTTGAAAAATCCAGTAAGTGAAAATCCATTCTTTTTATCCATAGCATCTCCTTTGTACAAGATTGTTAGCAACTGTGCTAACACAGAGAAAATAAAAAAATAAAAAAATAAAACTCTGTGGCATGTGTTTTGTAAGACCACGTATGAGTATCTGTCAATAAACTTCAGCCATGGCATGTGTTTTGTAAGTCCATGAGTAGAAGCTTAAATAATAATAAAATAGCTTAAACTTAGATTTAGAACTTAGACTTAGGAAACTTAAGATTAGAAATATTGTATCTTAAGTTTTCCTAAGTTAAGAAATTTGAAGTTCTAAATCCTAAGTTAGAAGCTCTAGAAAGGCTAGAAACAGATTAGTCCCATAAGTTAGTAGACACTTATGGAAGACCATCCTTGCCATAAAAGGAGAGGTATTTGCATTGTAAACAACAATTTTGAGATTAAGCTATCTTGCTCTCTATTTTGGAGAATTATCATTCTATTTCATTTGTGTTCCCCTTGGAAAGGTGCATAGCTTGAGGGAACGGAGCCTTAGTAAGGTTTTGTATTTTGTCATCTTAGTTAATTTCATTTCTATTTCGAGCACTAGTTGGGTAAGCCCTAGTGCTTCATCATTGTTTTATTTTTGCACTCCGTCTAAAGCTTGGTAAAAAACTTAGAAAGCGGACGATCCTCGCTATACTACACCACATTGTGAGTAGATCTAGCCAAACATTGACAAACCAGATTTACTTCCAACAAAGATGTAAGAGCTTTGTACTCAGCGTCACTAGATGACAATGAGATAGTAGCTTGTTTTTTTTGACATCCAAGAGATAGCTCCATCACCTACAAAGGTAGCACTTGCACTTATGTACTTGCTATCCATTTGATCTCCATAAAAGTCCAATCTGAAAATCCAAACAAGTTAGGTGATGATCCTCCATAAACAATGCCAAAATCACTAGTTTCCAAGATGTATCTCAATACCCTCTTGCCTAGCTTCCAATGCTCCACACTTGGATCATGCATGAATTGGCTTAGCCTACTAACTCAAAAGCTTAGTATGGAGCATGTTGTGAAAGCAACTAATGAAGGTGATGAAGCATCCTTTGAGGACATCACCCTCTTTAGAAGCTTATAGGCTCCCTAATCTATTTAACCATCACTAGACCTGACTTAAGCTTTTGTGTAAGCAAGTTGATTCAAAGTATGCAAGCTCCTTTAGTGCATCATTGGAAAAGTACCAAGAGAGTGCTTAGATATGTTTCTAGTACTAGATTTTTTGGCATACTTTATGAAGGATCTAACTTGCACTTGAGAGCCTACTCGGATTCAGATTTTGCAGGTGACAAGATGGATAGAAAGTCCCTTAGTGCATTTGCAACATTCCTTTGTGGAGGAGTAATATCTTGGCTTTCCAAAAAGCCTTTCTCACTATCTTCTTGTGAAGCTGAGTACAAGGCATTGACTTCAACAACTAAAGAGCTCCTATGGCTAAGAAGACTCTTGAAGGAGCTACATGTGCTAAAGGTCGAGGAGATCCCTTACATATATTGTGACAATCAAGATTCTCAACAAATTGCTTCCAATCCTATCTTCCATGCTAGAACAAAGCATATTGAGATAGCTCACCACTTTGTGAGGGAGAAGGTACAATCCAAGGAGGTGCAACTACATCATGTACCATCATCCGAATGCATAGCTGATATCTTAACCAAGCCATTGTCCAAAGATCCATTTTTCAAGTTAAGATATGCACTTGAAATTGTAGATAGATGTACATTAGATTTGCCAAAATAGAAGTGAGGAGTGTTGTTGAAAATTGTTACTTCTCACTTGTCATTTTTTATTGTAAATAAAGATCCATCATGAGTACAATGTTCATGATCTGATTTCACACGTGTGAAGCTTGTTCCCACGTGTGAAAGAAAGTACTTTTCATATTTATAAATATCTACTTTGATTTTGTATCAATCAAGTTAAGTGTGAACATGACTAGTTTTTAGTCAAGTTGACTAGTCACCTAGAAATTAGCTTATCCATGCATGTGCATGAGTAAATGCTCCCACGTGGCAAGTGGATGTTCACATGTGTGTATAGAGTTCTAGAAGATAAAAGTTGACCATTTTCCTGAGATCCTATTTTGTAGGAAGTATTCCTATATTCTAGGGGACTAGCTCTTTGGACTTTAGCCATATTCTAGAAGGTCAACTTTGGATAAGGATCAAGGATGGATCAAATGGATAGATCTGAGTGATGTGGCACTCTTCACACGTGTGAAGACCTACTGGATTGTACCAAACTTGTGGATGTACTTGATCCATAAAAGGATTATCATTTTGCTAATGAGATTGATGATACTTTTGCGTTCTACACTTTTGTGAGATTTCTAGTCAATAGAATTGTGATTTTATTGAATGATTGCTATCAAGAACCAATGTACTTGTTGTTTCAGGTGCAGGCCGTACAGTGGACAATACTCCACATGTGTGAGGCCGCTCTCACTTGTTTATGAAGATTTGATCCATTGCTCTTGCTTAAATCTAAGTGTAGTGAATCTAGATCAAAATCTAAAGTGTAGAACTTGATAAATTAAGCAACCAATACCTCTCTATGATTGTTAGGTACAATCATTAATGTCCTAAAAATTGAAATTTTATCAACCATATCTTGGTTGTCTTCAATATTGATTATAGAAGATGCATCATGAGATTCTATGATCTTAGTCCCATCCAAAATGACCTTTTGGTCTTCATGAAAACTAACATTTCTACTTTCAATAGTCTTGTTGGCAAAGAGTATGAAGACTCTATAGGATTTCTTGGTAGATGAATATCCAGCCATAACTCCTTTGATTGAGCTAGAATCATCTTTCTTCCTAGTGTCCAAAGGAACATGAACGAAGAAAATACATCCAAATATTCTAAGGTGATCAACCTTAGCTTCTCTTTATGCAACATCTCATAAGGTGTCTTTCCTCCAAGAGCAAGATGAGGGAGTCTATTGCAAAGATAATTGGCACAATTAATGGCCTCTCCCCAAAACTCCTTTGGTAAGGATGCTTCAATTCTTAGACCTTTGGAACATTCACATAGAGCTCTATTCTTTCTCTTGGCCACCCCATTTCGAGAAGGAGAATAGGCACAAGAGAAATCTCTTTGATTCCTTCTTGCTCACAAAAATCATGAAACTTGTTGGAGATATACTCTCCACCACCATCACATCTCAAAGCTTTGAGCTTGAAAGAGAATTGCTTTTCAACAAGAGTTTTGAATTTGAGAAAATAATCAAACACCATAGCTTTGGATGGAAGATACAACCATGTAAATCCTGTGTAGTCATCAATAAATGTGACAAAGCAAGTGGCTCCTCCTTAGCTTGATGAAGATGAGAAATGGATATCCGAGTGCACAAGCTCCAATGGATGATGAGTCTTGATATTAGATCTTGGATATGGCCTACTATGTGACTTTGCAAGTGCACATGCTTCACAAGGCTTGAGCTCCTTTGATAAGGTCCTTGGCAAACCAATAGCTTTGACTTCTTTGACAATAGATGACATGGCTTTAAAGTTGAGATGGCCCAATCTTTTATGCCATAATTCTCTTGATTTTTGTTTGTTTTGCTTTTTGTTTGTTTGTTTGAGGTTGATGTTTGTTTGTTTATTTTAAGAGGAGATAGAGAGTGTGAAAGATAAAAAGAGATGGAGAGAGAGAGAGTGTGTGTGTGTGTGTGTTTTTAAATTTTGCATTGATTTAAAATGGTTTTGAATGGTCTTGTAATAGATTATTAGTATTATTTAGGATAGTAGATTTAGGATTATTAGATTTGTAATTTGTGAGAGAGAAAGAGAGAGAAGAGGTGAAGTGTACATGTATGGTTGAAGATATTGAAAGATTTTGGAGTCTTTTTTTCTTAAAATAAAGTTTTGAGAGAGAGAGAGAGAGAGAGAGAGAGAGAGAGAGAGAGAGAGAGAGAGAGAGAGAGAGAGAGAGAGAGAGAGAGAGAGAGAGAGAGAGAGAGAGAGAGAGAGTTTTTTCTATAATAGATTGTGATAGTGTTTATAATAGATTAAATTTTGATAGTGTTTATAATAGATTGTTAGAATTATTTGAGATAATGTTTAACATTTTGCATTGATGTAGAATTTAAGATAGATAAATACATTATCTATGGTAGTAATTAATAGATTGTTAGATTTTTATTTATTTAGGACTAAGAATGATAGATGAGAGAGAGAGAGAGAGAGAGAGAGAGAGAGAGAGAGAGAGAGAGAGAGAGAGAGAGAGAGAGAGAGAGAAGAGAGAGAGAGAGAAGAGAGAAAAGGAAAGAAGTGTGTATGTATTGTGTCTTGCATTTTGAATTTAAGATAATGAAGAAAGAGAGAGAGTGTGTGTGTGATTTGATTAAGATTTACGGTAGTAGATGAATAGATTGTGTGTGTGTGTGTGTGTGTGTGTGTTTGTGTTTGTGTTTGTGTTCAACATTTTGCATTGATTTAAAATTTAAGATGTGTGAGATATATATATATATATGGAGAGAGAGAGAGAGAGAGAGAGAGAGAGAGAGAGAGAGAGAGAATGTGTGTGTGTATGTGTATTATGCATTAGTTTAGGGTATTTAAGAGTGGTAGATAAATATATAGTGCTTGATAGAATTTATATTGGATTTTTAGAGAGAGAGAGAGGGGAGGGGGGAGAGAGTGTGTATGTGTGTGTGTTTTGATTAAGATTTATAGTAGTAGATGACTAGATAGTGTTTGATGGTAATTGTATGTTCGAATTTGCTTATAATAATGGTTCAATTGTGTAATATAGTGTTATTTTTTAATTGCTTGTGCATGTGACAAAAATATTCAAAAAAAGAGAGCGAGCAATTGCATGTTTGCACTTAAGCTTCAAGTGAAGCTTCGAGTAAGTTTACCGGTGAGTTTGTGTTGTTTCAATTTGTTTTATTATTAGAATACGTTATCTAACATAGTAAGAAATTAAATGTAATTCATAATTTTCATTTTGTTCAAAGCAATATCGTATTTTATCACATACACTAGCAATTAATTAATATGCAAAGGTGAAATGTAGATAATTAAAATTCCCAATCCTAGGAAGGTGTGTAGCCCTTACTTTTCTCCCGTTAAAGGCGTGTTTCTAATCTTTCCAACTTGTGTGGAAAAACCTACACACTGTAGGGAGGGAATATGTGGTGACATTATGAAATAGGACATAACCGCAAGTTCGGGTATGATAATTATCACATTCAACTCTATCTATTAAAAAAAATAAAAAATATTGCGATGAATATAAAAAAAAGAATGATAGATAATCATAGATCATTCTCATCATTTACATCATTTTCGTCATCACACAAGTCTTGACACTCATCTGAATCTAGGCCTAGGTATAATTGTAAATTTCTAATTGTGTCTCTTTCATGATGTGAGTTACCCTCATATTCAATCTCCTCTTCTTCTAATTCTATCTCATCCAAACATGGGGGCCTCAAATTACCCCCAATTTGGTCTTGTACGATCATAGGAATCTCATCATTTTCATTTGTACTTTCTTCTCCCATCATTTTGACATCATTTTGAGTTTCGGTGAGTGGTTCAGGTTCTTCCAAAACATCGCCAAAATTCCATTCGCTTAAACCGGAGTAGTCATGCATCGTCCACATTAGAATTCCACGAACAACGAAGTTTTGTTGTTGTAAAGGTCTCGAGATGTCGTAAGCATGAATACCATTCCAAAGAATGCACAATTCATCGATCAAACGTGCAAGATACACATCCATGTTCTTGGCCTTGTACTTTCCTAAAATCAATAAAGCCAATAACAAGTGTCCCGTTTTAATACTCAACCATGGAGGTATGTTGTAATTAACAAGCACAACTAGCCATGTGGACCAAGTTGACGCTTGAACGCTAAAAGGATTTACGCCATCCATAGCAAGTCCAAATCTCAAATTACGAGGTTTGTTTTTAAACTCGGGCCATTGGTCTTCAATATGTTTCCATGCAGGTGAATCACTTGATACTCGCATCACATCATCCGTAGATCGATTTTTGACATGCCAATCCATTAGTTGTGCCAAAGATTTACATCAAAATAAATGTTGCAATCATGGGATAATTGGAAAATGTTGTAACACTTTTCGTGAAACTTTATCCCTTGTACATCATCTCGAAAACATGAAGCGTTACACACTAGACATTGAAGCTTTTCTGAATGCTCACCTCTATATGGACATGCATGTATTGTGTCGTAATCCATTCCAAGCACGGTCATCATCTTTCATGTGCTTTTTCGTGTTTTAGGTATCACATTTTCTTTCGGAAGTAGTCGATGCAACAACCTAAAAAAAGAGCAATGTGAGTTGTTAGAAAAGAAAAAAAAATTAACTTAATATAAATATTCTCTAAAGTATAATAGTTGTGTTATGCGTTAAGTACCCGAATAAAGATGTCACGCTACGATCACTCCATTTGTATGTTGCTTGAAGGTTTAGAATAAGAATTGACGTAGCTAGTCTCAAAATGGATGCTCCAGGATATAGAGGAGTGTCTGCCTCCTTGCGCAATAGAATATTGTCTTCATCCTCTCAAATTATTTGTGATCTCTTTTTTCATTAGAAGATTCATGCACATCATCATTCTCATTTGTTTCAAAGTAAGATTCAAACATATTGTGCATTACTTCATCGTGTTGCACCTCATCATCATAATCATTAGAATCAAGTTGATTATTCTCTTTTCCAATTGTGTTTGCCTCTTCAATTTATTTCATTCTTTGTTTTCTCATGTCTATCAAAACTTGACCTTGATTGTAACTAAACACGGACGGATCAACTCCGTGGAATGGCATTCGATGTATTGGCTACACACATGAAACAAATTTCATAAGTGACATATATAGATTGACGAAGATTATAATAAAAAACAATCATATAAAAGTAACAAACCTCAACGTCTTCCAAATTCGATGGTTGACCTTCTTCTTTTCATCCAAACTTCCACAAATGATTTTCAACAATGCGTCTTTCATGCATCTTTTGTCCATCACACTTGAGGCATGTGCACCATATTTTATTTTAAAAATAATTTCTCTACGAGAAACAAAAATCAAGTACATGTCACTTTAGCACAATATTTTAACTTATAATAACAAAGTTTTTATGAACAATAACACATGCATGTTTATTACTTACCCTGTTAACTTGAGTATTGTCTTCATCACTAGACTGATCTGAATGTAATTCATCTCGTTGTGATAAACTGCATATATGCACAAGTACAAAACACAAATAACATAAAATTATTGTATGATTTTAATGTTTTAATTTTTAGATATACCTATTCTTATACATTGTCGCTTACATGATTCTTATGCCATCTTGGTGCAGGTTTGAGCTCTACACGCATATCTCTTTTCTTTTGTTAACATAGGTATGAAAGTCCCACTCCAATATGCATTGTAATCAATTTTCTTTTCTACTTTATTTCATTATATTAGGATTTATTGTAATGTATTGTATGTTTATGAATGTAGTAAGCATGTCGGGGTCAGGCAGTGGTGAAAGCTCGGGAAACTTTGTAAAAAATTTATATGAATCATTAACTCCCGAGCAAAGAATACAACTACAAAATATGCTTAGCCAAAATGAGGGTGGTCCCTCACAAGAGGCCGCGGCTCCCGCCCCCACCGAAGAGTCATCCACAAATCCTTATTATGACGTGGATCCTCAAGGCAATATAATTGCCTATAGAAAAGGAAGGGTGGTTTTGGATCGACTCTATTCTTTATGCCAACGTCATTTTGACGACAGATTATTTAGTAAATGGTCCGAACAACCTGCCGCCGATAAACGACAGGTTATTGGTACCCTTCGTGACGAATTCCAACAAGAAGAGGAATTCGAGGAGAAGGAAATTCATATGCATATGAGCTTATGGATTGGGCATCGTTGTGATATGGCACGACGAGCTTATAGGGATGGGCAATCCAAGCCTTCCTGGTGTTCAAGAAATGATTTAAACCGTGTAAAAGCGGATGAACGAACACCAAATAAATACAAGATTTAGAAAGATGTTGTGGCCACTAGGATGCATGGGATAGGCAATCCTAGGTTGGGCTCGAGTGGAAAGGCAGGTTTGCAAGCAAGCATGGTAAGTGAACTTACACTACTCTTATAGTTTATCTTTGATTTTATATGCTTTTATTTTTTAATATGCATTATGACTAGCTGCTTCAACATAGCCCTAAATTAATTTCAACTTCAATTGAATGCATGGATAGTTGGCGGACTATGGACGTTTGCCAACTAAGGAAGAGTACGAATTTGCCTTCAGGGAATTGTACGACGCATGAGTCGACAAACTAAAGATCAAGGGTCATCCTCCAAATGTAAGTACTAGTTTTTGTATTTATACTAATGTGGTCTGTATTTCGACATCAATTTTATTTAATTTAATACGATCAAGCATTAAATATTAATGTAGTTTGTTTGCTTGTGTTCATGCAAACTGGACATCATGACGACGACGAGTAGATTAGGTTTATAAGTTTTAGTTGATGTATAATCAATCCCCTTTTGATGAGCATAGCCTTTGGCAACAAGCCTTGCCTTGTACCTTTCAACGGTACCATCGGCCTTGTACCTGATTTTGTATACCCATTTGGAACCAATTGCCTTCTTCCCATAAGGAAGATCAACAAGACCAAGAAACAATTCAAGCCTAAGAGAGAGTCGAATCAAAGGCATGATCGTGATCAACAAGTAGAGGAGACCAACAAAGGCAAGTGGAAGAGCAAAGGGAGGTTGAAATAGCAAGGTGGAGAAAAGAAGACTTGTGTGAGATGCAAATGTTAAGGGCACATAGTCGATACGTGCTGGCTCAATCTGAAAATTGAGTGTATCCACTGCCACAAGATGTCAGAAATGGTGAACTCCTACAACTTTGTCGCAACACGAACAAGACACGAAGGTCAAACGAGAACAATTCGCGACAGTCAATGTGTCTTTGATTCCGCGCATGAACGATTCGCGAATCAATCGCGAATCATAAACACACCTCCAGGACCACAAAGCGCAAAATGGATGCAAAACGAAAACTACGAAAAGAAACGGAAAGAACAAAAACACACGAAGAGAAATCTTTCACGCTGCCAGCTGGCAGCTCAACGAGCTTCATGCCTAGCTGAAACGAATAGCAATGACGGAGACTAACTATCTAGTTGATTAGCATTAACTAGTCTTGTGATTCTACGTTTAGCTATCTTGTAAACTCCACACAATGGAGGTATAAACGATCCTCTCTAGATCATAACCAAGAAGAGAGAGAGTGAATACAAAGATCTATAAGAAACAAAAAGAGACATAGCGAATAGAGTAAGAAAGCAAAAATACCATAATTGTGCATGAAAGTCTACCAACGAGCAGAACGCAGCGAAAGAGCAGAGAGTCAATCTGCCAACGAGCAAGACACTGATGATATTGCTCTAAAACCAAACTAACAATATAGTCACTCTATTTTGTATATCTCTTGGCCTTGTGTTGTGTCTCTTGATTGCTAGAATAAAATATGTTCTGTGATGCGTAGTTGAGTGTCTGGGATCCCATAAGAGCTTTCGCACGAAAAGAAAATTCAAAGACAGAAAATTGTTCGTGAATCAGAAGAGAGAGAACTAACATGAAATGAAAAAGCTTCTGTGACATGGTATCAGAGCCTATAGGTTATCACTACTGACATCCCAGCAGTGATTCTTCCAGACAACACAATATGTCTACAACAATCCAGACTAGAGTAGCAATCAGTCTTGATGGTGTAAATTAAAGAATCTGAAAATTCAAAATCAAAACACTCCTGAAGGGCGAAGGCATCTAGTCAGTGATCGAACTCTCAAAGGTGCAGCCTCCAAAGGGAGACCCGAGGAGAGCTGAATGGATCAGAAAGGATGAGTGCACAATGGCGATCATCATTTTGTCTATAAATTAAGATCTAATCATGCAGATTGAAGACTACAAAAGTAGCCATGCAGCGTGGGAAAGATTAAAGCAAAAGTATGAAGTGAGGACTACAGAATGCACCTTCACAATCAGCTGCAATCCATACGATGGGATGGCAACCAGTTAGATCAGCACGTTGAGAAGATCAAAACGATCTTCGCTCAACTCGCTGCATCAGGACAAGAGCACCAGGCCCCAGCACCACAGCAGCTGATGTACTTCATGAAATCTCTACCGACGTCCTATCAGCCGCTGAGAATGCTCATACTGAGTCTACCAGATATGACATTTGACAAAGCAGTCAGTCTTGTCGCTGATGAGAGACTGATGAGAGATGAAGGAGAGGGAAGTAGTGATCAAGAGAAGGCTCTCTTCATGAAAGGAAAGAAGAAGAACAAAAACAAGCCAAGATTCAAGAAGACAAAGTCCTCAAATCAACAATCTTCTTCCTGCAATCACTGCCACAAACCAGGCCATACAGCCAACAAATGCTGGTTCAATCCAGCAATACCTTGCATGCACTGCAAGAAGAAAGGGCATTCTGCATACGACTACAGATTCAATCCAAAAAGAAAAAACAAAGCTGAAAAGGCAAATGTTGCAGAGTCATCAAAGGATGCTGAAAGAGGTGACGAAGCTTTCACGATACTCGACGAAGCTTCGACAAGGCTACTTTGAACACGACTACGATGTAGTCATCGCTTCAAGAGCAACATCTCACATAACTTGCAACAAGAAGATCTTGATCAACTTTTGTGAACTCAAAAATGACAGAGCAGTGATTCTAGGCGATGGAAGCAGACACGATGTCAAAGGCATCGGCTCTCTATAGCTATGAACACTGTCAAGCCAAGCAAAACTGCCAGGAGCACTCTGTGTGCCCTCACTCAAAAAGGATCTGCTATCTGTCTCCAAGATGGCAGATCTAGACATTCGAGTTTGGTTCGATGGCAATACTTGCCGTATGATCGAGAAGATGACAAACAAGTTGTTGACGGTCGGATGCAAAGAAGGAAATCTCTACCAGGCCAAAATAATCAGCAACTCTGAAAGCATATTGAATGCTTTAGAAAATGAAGGTCAACTCTGGCATAGAAGAATGTATCATCAGAACATGCGGAGCCTGTATGACATGAGCAGAAAGGACATTGTCACAGATCTCAAGATTTCAAGGCCAGAGGTTGAGTTCAGCGAAGCTTGTCAGAAAGGCAAGCAACATTGGAATCCATTCACACACGAGGGAAGAAGAGCCAAAGAAGTTCTTGAGCTCATCCACTCTGATGTGTGTGGACCGATGAAAATAGATTCGCTCTTAGATTCGAGATATTTTCTAACGTTCATAGATGATTACAGCCGAATGACACGATCTACTACTTTCTTTAGATCTGACAATGGAGGTGAATACAAAAGCACAGAATTCTCAAGATTCTGCAAAAAATAGGGGATCGAACACCAGTTCACTCCTGCATACACACCAGAATACAACGGTGTGGCAAAAAGGAAAAACAAAATTCTAGTCGAAGGAGCCAGATGCATGATCACCAGGCTCAATTGCCAGGTCAATTCTGGGCCGAGGCAATAGTTGCAACTGTACACTTGCAGAACAGATCTACAAGGACAACGTTGGAGAACAAAACACCATATGAAATGTGGACAAGCAGAAAGCCTGATCTGTCATACATACGAGTATTTAGATGTGCAGCATACAAGCACATTCCAAAGGAAAAGAAAAGCAAGCTTGATAACAAATCCAAGCAAACAATCATGGTCGGCTACTCGAACGGAACACATGTGTACAGACTCTACGATCCAACCACGAAGAAGGTTGTTTCGAACAGAGATGTGAAGTTCGACGAGTCCACATTCCCTGGACTAAAAGACAAAAGAGGCCATGAGATCTTCACACTACTACCTAGATTATTGGTAGATCGGCCCTCCAGTGTTCTAGATTATTGGTCACGCCTAGATTTTATTCCAAGTCGAGGCCTGTTGGTGTCTAATAATATTGAGAGAACCCAAACACTCTAATTGAGACATATGGAGTAGTGCATGTATGTGTGACTGATATAGGTAGGAGGTATGCATGTAGAACTGTGACCTATTTATAGTTGACCTGCATGGGAATTGCATGTGCTCATGCACAGGATCCTACTCTCTATATATTGAGGTGGTGATTATTCCGTCGACGACTTGGTCTAGGTTACCTGATGAGCACTTCTCCTCTCGCTGTCACATTAGCATGGCTTGGGGGCTAGATCCAGGAGGATTCTCCAGGAGGGATCTAGGATTGGTTGGGTGGTTTTGCTCCACAGTCTCTCTTGTGTTTTCCTATCCTCATCTTAGGGAATTGTCCCTAGTGGTCTTTATAGTAGGTGGGAATGAATGTTTCAAAAAAATTAAATGCAGAATAAGAGGAAAGGTTAACAATAGGAGGAGGAAGGTGAAAAGCTCCGGAAGCAACTTTGGTTCTCTGGCCACCCGATCCCAAGCTACCATCTGATGGTCAGGTCTGCCCATCCTTATTGTCAGCTCCATCATCTCCATCATCATCTCATGGTTTCTTTGTGGAAGCACCCGCTTGGGCCTTGCATGCCGTGTCCCATAGTTGGTTCACCTTGTCCAAGACTTGTTGTAGGGCCTTTGTCATTTCTTCAAGCTGCTTTTGGGACTCATGGATGATCTTTTCCTGCTTGTCCATGGCATTCTCAAAATTTTTCTTCTCAGCTTTTCGTTCTTGAATCAGCTGCACGTATTTTTCCATCCGGATGGATGTGACCTATGGGGCCTAGAACTAAATATCCTCGGGCTTAACCAAAGAGGCATCAATTGTCATTGCACTCGACGATCCATCTTGTGTTTGGTTGATCTGGGCCATCTGGTACTTCAGTCTTCCAATTTGATCTTTTGCCCAGCCATCATGGATCTTATTTTGTTTTTCTCTTTTTTTTTTTTCCTTGGCCAACTTTTGCTAATGTGCGATCTCTTGTCTCTAGTACTGGACCTTATTCTCGGGCACTTGGTGTTGGCTTACCAACCAATGCATATGGTAGCTCACTTCAGATAGGCCGATCATTGAGCGCTTGGCTGCTTTAGAGAGCTTCTTAGGATTGGTGACGGTTGGATACTGATCAGGGGTGTGGGTTGGTGAAGCTAATCCAAAGAATAGATGTTTTGGAGGGAAAGAGGGTGGAAGTGGAGGGAGTGGAGAAACAATGTTAGTAGAAAGAGTGGTGGTGGTGGTTAGTGGATCTGTTATCGGGTACGCCGACACTGTAATCTACTGCTTGTTCTTGATACAGTCATGAAGGCAGTTCGAAGCAAACTGCGTCCAATCATAAAGGTTTTGGGCATGCAGTCGTGAATCTTCCATCATGTGAAACAAAGACATAGGGACCCGCGACACCTTTGTTCTTGGTCGTTGTGTGTACCTGGTCAAGTACGCACATGCTGCTGCTAGTTGTTGATCATTGATTGCCTCAAGGCGGTACCCATCTTTATTCTTCCATTTTTCCACTAATGGATCAATATACTTGAAATAGGTTGTATGCTCAATCTTGTGGAGCGTCCTGATAACAGCATTTGGTCCACGAGGGAACCCGAATGTATGCAAGTCTACCGCCGCAAAATACATATTATAGATATAGTTCTAGATGGGAGGAACTATGAACTGGCAAGACCTTGTAGTGACATTGTAATTGGCATACGCCATGTCTAGCAAATAAGGACTCTGATAACCAGCTAGGACAGGAATTTGGAACTCAATCACTTTGAAAAAAAGGTTGTGTCTGCTAGTACCAGGTTTGCATCTCTTGAATATCTAGCTTGCACATTTGGATGTCGATTTTATTTGCATCAAGGTCATCAAAATTGGAACTCTGATTGGAGGACATGTTGAAAAACTGGAAAAAATTGTGGTCTAGAAAAAGTGCTTTGGTTGAGATTGGAGATAGTGTTAACAGGGGCTTCGGCTCAGTCGAGAGCGTGATGGATGGTGTCGGTCGAGATGGGACGGGAAGGTCTCGGTCGAGATTGGACAAGAAGGCATTGGTCAAGATTGGACTACAAAGGTGTCAGTCGAGATGGAAGCTGATGGCGTCGGTCGAGATGGAAGCTGATGGGGTCGGTCGAGATTGGACTGGAAGGCTTCGATCGAGATGGCAAGTGAAGGCATCGGTCGAGGAGGCAAGTGAAGGCGTTAGTCGAGTAGGGAAGGGAAAATATATGCAAAGCGAAGGTGTGGGAATATGGTGTATATGTAAGAAAAAGAATCAATGGAGTGGGGTTGGAATGGTAGAGTAGAAAGCGTTAAGTAGAATGGCTGAAAGGACGGGATGTGGATATGTCGGTTGAATATGGGAATGTTGAAGAGATGGAAAAGATGGAGAACTATGGTAACATAATGGTGTAGGTGGTGAAGGAAGTAGAAAAACACAGTGGTTGTGAGACCGGTGTTGATGATGTTCTCAATAGTGTAATGGGAGCGTAATTTATGCTCGCGCGACACTACCCCTCAGGTGTGCAAAAAGTTTCAAGAAAATGGTTCGTCTATTGACAATGTTAGGTTTGGAATGGTTGGTGATGGCGCTCTGTATGGTGATTAAACCAGGATGGCAGAAACTGGGTGGATGTAGTGTGTAGCCAAGGACAGATGGATGTAATAGAAGAGTGCCAGAATTGAACATGGAAGTAGCAAGATGTAACATGGAAGCAGAAAGATTCGCAAGAAACTCCAATATTCGCACTTCGCTGAGGTACGAATGCTTTCGTTGTCATGGTATTTATGGTCGCCATCGTCTTGCTTCGGTCAAGATTTGACGTGATAGCTCTTTGAAGTACTTTTAAAAAAATCTCCGGTCAAAAAGAATTGGTCCCTTTTACATGCCGCTCAAACGAAGAAATCTCTGGTCTACAGAGTGACCACGGGTCGAAGTGGTAAACTGGCCGATGATTCCAGAAAACTCAGGAGTATTTCCACTTGTAGTTTCTAAATTAGTGGAATTGCCACTTAGGCTCCGCATGGGCAACCCTCTTGCTTATTTAAAGACCCTCCTCTCTTGTGAGGGAGCTTTTATTGTATTGTCATTCCTCTTGTATGAATCAAGAAAATCCTCCACGAGTTCCTGGAATTTTGGAAGCTCCTTGTTCTTGGCTATTGTCTTGAGTGAAATTCCTATGAACATGCTTTGATCTCTTTGTTGTGGTTGTGGAATAATCTAGATTTCCTATTTTCTTTCTTGCAATGTGGAATGTAGATGTGGATTTCACATTGCCAAATCATCACATGCACAAGCTCACTTAAGTGGGGCTTTTGCAAATAATGTTCCGCGTACTGAAAAACGTACTCCCAAGTTAGATTTAGCTAAGTACGACGGCAACACTGACCCTCAAAGATTTCTTCAAGTCTTTGAGAATGCATGTGGTGTCTATGGCGAGACATCACCAGAAGCCATGGTCCATCTCTTCTCGATGACCATGATCGATCGAGCACGAGAATGGTTTTTTAACCTTGATCGTGAAGATAATCAAGACTGGTCACTCTTTAAGGAAGCATTCATCAAACGATTCAAGCCCTTTCATTTGATCGAAAGTTCTTTTGTCAAGCTGAGTAACATCAACATGACAAAATATGAGAAAGTACGTGACTACATAGAACGATTTAAAAGACTAAAAGTTAGGTACAGGAACACCAACCGAATCTATGCTCATCATTTGGTTCCTCGTTGGACTCCCACAATGGATAAGACGTGAACTTCGTTCCAATGATGAATACACATCATTGAAACAAGCCATGTCTGATGCCATTTGAGAACAAGACGAGGGATCAGATGTCGATGAGCCACATGAACGGAGAGCACATCGTGCTGTCCAGGAAGCTCGACCAAATGAGGAAACAAGAGAACAATTATGGAAAACACAAATGGAATTGCTTAAGCATCAACACCAACAACAATGGAGAAACTCACGAAAGAGTTTCAAAATACTCTCAAATCTATCCAGAGCTCGATGTCGAGGTCAATTACCCACTAGCCAAATCCGTCATAGACGGGAGAATACTTGGCGCCCTCACTATAACGGTGCACACACTAGCAATGAGTGCCCATCATACCAACCAGTCCCAGATACTTCCTTGATCAAATGCAACATCTGTGACTTTATGGGCCATACCTCACTCTATTCTATTATAACCCGAGGAACCAGCCTCACAACCAGTCAGGTGGCCATTATCAACCTCCTCGACAACAATTTGGTTCACAAAACCAAAATCAGCACTATCCACCATGAAACAACCAAATCCATAAAACCTCAACCACAGTTGGCACTCTTAGGTCCACCTCCAAGGGAACAACCTGATCTAGGAGTACAAAAACATAGACACCCTCAAGAATCTGCACAAACACATCTTCTGGATAACTCCTATGATCACACATATAATCCCGATACAACACTCTCATCTGCTAGTTCTCAACCATATCAAAGTGGCAACTCATGCTCATGCAAACGGGATGAGTATTCCACGAACCCAAAAACTCCAGCACAGCTAGCCATCCTGGTTATGCTATTGCCATGGGACCAATGAGCAACCGATGTTTTATTTGTGGCAAAACTGGCTACTTCATGGTTGATTGTAAAGTTAAGAACCAATACCATGCGGAGTGTCCAGACTATGTTCGCAAACACAGTTTCAAAGATTGTCATAAAAAACCTTAACAGGATCCTTCCAGCATGTCATATATCATCAGAACCTGTTAAAGTTCTTACCCAAGCACAGCGCCAACACCAAGAACAACAACAACACATTGACAAATCAACTGACCATCAGGGAAGCCCCTTGACAACTTCCACTTTACCCAAAGATTACCTAGACCCAAAAGTGGAACAAAGACAGTACAATGAATTTAGAGATGAGTTTTTGCGAGAGGAAGAAAATACGGAAGGTCTGTTATTCGCTCAAATCCCCAAAAAAGAGCAATCCCTACAGGGACTTGAGGTATTCTTTGAACTCCTGCAAGCTCAAATCACCATGCCATTCCATAGCGCGATAAAATCTTTCACAGGGCTTCAATGCTATATCCATCGTAGTTTTCAGCTGCCTACTATCTTGACGAATAGCAAAACCCAGAAGAGATTCTTGAAATTTATCAGATTCCTATGAATCTGATGAATATAGGTGTTGCTAAGGGGACTAGCATCACCTTGCCTATGACCTACAGACTATCCCGCAGTGTCCGCTATCCTTGATAGTGGCTCAGGTGTCAGTATAATGGCCTTGTCATTGGCAAGGTCATGGGGATTCCATACCGTCGATCAACCATGCTACAAACTTCGCATGGCTGATCAACGAGTTATAGACCTTGCAGGTCATTTATCGAATATCAATGTTCGCATTGCAGGTGTCAAATTTGTAATCGATCGTGTCATTCTAGATTTACCAGATCATGCAAATACCTATAAACTCCTTCTTGGTACACCCTGGCTACTGATGGCAGGTGTTGTACAGGATTGGAAAAGAAGTAAGATAACCTTCGGCAATAACGAAAAATGGGTCACGGTTGACTCAACTGGACATATAAAGCCAGCCAAGGTTTATGATGATTGGTCATCAACAACTTATGACGAATCAAATATTGTCCCAATCCAACCCCACGAACACTATACAAGATCCATAGATATTATCAATTGGGGTCAAGCACTAGCCACTGTTGACTGTGTTGATTCTAACAGATGTCGTATCGAAATCGCTGCAGAGGATGTGTATATTCTACCATCTTCTATAGACATTGATACACCCACCTCGAAAACCTCATTTCCAAAAAACTAAAATTATTGATACAAAATTAACCGAGCGTAAAAAACAGATGCGTGAGAAGCTTAAGCAACTGATTAAGCCCTTGTCTAAACAGACAGAAACCAACCAATCCGACCGAACTTCCACATATGGTAGTGCCTCAACGCAAATGATTCCCAAAGTTTTCAAAAACTTTGTGGAACCACCCTTTGATCTCCCAAAAAAGTTTAAAGACTTCACACTGAATGATGTTGTTATCCAGTTACCACAGCCACACCGGGAACCCACACAAAGTTTCTACTCCTTTGAAGGACCTGCTAAAACAATCTCATTAAACCTTAAAGATCCTGACGAGGATGTGGATCGCATTGTTCACGTCGGAGCGCATCTCACACCAGGTCGACTGTTTGATCTAGAGACCTTACTCCGTAAATACAGAGATGTATTTGGGTGGAATTATACTAAGATGAAAGGGGTCCGCCTGAAATAGTGGTCCATACAATTCCTTTAGAGGGGAACGCTAAGCCTATTTGGGCTAAGCGAAGCAACCATGTTTATCGCGAGTGGATCGATGAAGATATTAATAAATTGCTAGATGCTGGATTCATCTATGAAGTCCAACATACTAATTGGGTATCACCCATTGTGATAGTACCCAAGAAAAATGGCAAGCTTCGTATCTGCATCGATCTAAAGAATCTTAACGCGGTTATGAAAAAAGACCATTTCCCATTACCCTTAACTACACAAATCCTTGAGGAAATGGCAAGAGCTAAAGCTTTCAGCTTCCTACACGGTTTCAGTGGCTATTTCCTAATCCAAATAGCCCTTGAAGATAGACACAAGACAACCTTTGCAACAGAAAATGGGGTCTATGCTTATAATGTAATGCCTTTTGGCTTATGTAACGCCCCTTCGACATTTCAACGTGTTATGCAAATGGCATTTCAAGACCTGTTACACCGGATCATTGGGATTTATCTTGATGATTTGGATGTACATTCTTCACCCGACAAGCACCTCAAAGCATTAGGAAAAATCTTCATTCGCTGTCATAGGTTTGGAATTTTACTCAACCCTGATAAGTGTCAAATATGGGTCACCCATGCGGTAGTACTCAGACATATCATTTCAAAGGATGGTATGTCTACCGATCCTTCAAAGATCAAGGTAATAGTTGAAATGCCCTTACCTGCAATAGTGAAGGAAGTTTACGTCTTCCTAGGTCACACTAATTATTATCACATCTTTATAATCGATTATGTCGGCAAGGCACGCCTCGTTTATTTAGTTATGGTAGACCCTAGATGGATCGAGGAGCGTACTAAAGCCTTTGAGGAGTTAAAAACAGCCCTTACCATGGCATCCATACTCTGTTCGCCAGACTACACAAAAGAGTTCCATGTGCATACCGACGCCAGTAAGTATGCCATAGGAGGACTCCTAGCACAACCAAGCGAGTATGGCAAGGATTTCCCAATACGTTTCTTGAGCAGGCAATTGGTGTCTGCTGAAATAAACTATACCACAAGCGAACGAGAAGCATTGGCAATGGTCTATGCTGTTCAACAACTCAGACATTACCTACTAGGCCAAACCTTTGCCTTCTATACCGACCATCAAGCCCTGTTATATATTGTTAACAAATCTTGTAAAACAGGACGAATAGGTTGATGTTTATTAATACTCGAGAAATTTAATTTTTGAGTAGTTGTTCGAAAAGAAACCCAACATTTCATGGCGGATCACCTTTCCCGACTCCCTAGTGCTAAAAAAGCAACCGCACCAGTCAACGACGATCTTCCTGATGCATGTCTTTTTCAAATTGATGCTACACCTTTATGGGCTGAGGAGATCACTAAGTTCCTAACCATAAGAAGACTCAAAGAAGGTCTAAATACAGTTGCAAAAAGAAAATTTTTGCTTAAAGCAGCGCCCTTTCAACTAATAACAGGACAACTTTACAAAATCTCAACCGACGGATTTCACTCTGATCTCGACCAAAGGAATTCAGTCTAATCTCAACCAAAGGAATTCAGTCTAATCTCGACCAACAAATTTTAGTCAGATCTCGACTGAAGCCTTCCGTCATGATCTCAACCAATGGCATTTGTTCAGATCTCGATCGGAGACCTTCATCAAGATCTCGACCGAAGACACTCATCAAGATCTCGACAGAAGAATCTCATCGAGATCTCGATCGAAGACCTTTCTCAAGATCTCGACCGAAGCTTTTTAACGTACTTCAAAGAACCATCACGTCAAATCTCGGCCGAAGCAAGACGACAAGGACCATAAATACCATGACAACGAAAGAATTTGTACCTCAATGACGTGTGAATACTAGAGTTTCTTGCAACTATCTACTGGCGATTTTGCTACTTTCATGTTCGATTCTATCACTCTTCTGTTACATCCATCCGTCCTTGGCTACACACTACATCCATCGAGTTTCTGCCATCCTGGTTTGATCACCATACAAAGTGCCATCACCAACCATTCCAAACCTAACATCGTTGGTAGTCGAACCATCTTCTTGAAACTTTTCGCACACTTGAGGGGTAGTGTCACGCGAGCACACATTATGCTCCCGTTACATTATTGAGAACATCATCATCAACATTTTCACAACCACTTGTTTTTTCCACTTCCCTCACCACCTACACCATTCTGTTCCCACAGTTCTCCATCTTTCCAACATTCCCATACTCAACCAGCATCAAAACATCCTGTTCTTTTAGCCATTCTACTTTACATTTCTGCTCTACCATTCCAACCTCTCACCCTCGATTTCTTTTCTTGCAGATACACCATTTTCCAACACCTCCGCTTTGCACACATTTTTCCATCACCTCCTCGACTTACGCCTTTCCATCGCCATCTCGACCGACGCCTTTCTATCCCATCTCGATCGACGCCTTCCAATCCCATCTCGACCGAGCCGATGACTCTGTTAACCCTGTTTCCAATCTCAACCGAACCACTTTTTTTAGACACTGTACTTCTAGTTTTCCAACATGTCCTCCAATCATAGTTCTAGTTCAGACAATCCAGATGCAAATAAGATCGACATCCAGATGTGCAAGCTGGATATCAAGAGATGCAAACCTAGTACCAGCAGACACAACTTTTTTTTAAGACGATTGAGTTTCAAATTCCTATCGTGGCTGAAAATCAGAGTCCTTACTTGTTCCGTATGGCATGCGCCAATTACAATGTCACTGCAAGGTCTTGCCAATTCATAGTTCCCCCTGTCGGAGCTATGTCTACAATATATACTTTGCGATGGCAGACTTGCATACATTCGGGTTCCCTCGTGGCCCAAATGTTGTTACCATGATGCTCCACAAGATTGAGCAAACGGCCTACTTTAAATATATTGATCCATCAGTCAAAAAGTGGAAGAATAAAGATGGGTACCGCCTTGAGGCAATGAATGATCCACAACTAGCAGCTGCATGTGCATACTTCACTAAGTACACACAATGTCCATGAACAAAGGTGTTGTGGGTCCCTATGTCCTTATTCCACATGATGGCAGATTCACGAGTGCATGTCCAAAACCTTTATGATTGGGCACAGTTTGCTTTGAATTGTCCTCAAAGTTGGGGCCGTTGGGGCCCGTTGTTCACCTGATGGAGTGTTAGATCTACCATTAGGTACCTTAGGACTGATGTCAACTGCTTGTTTTTAATACAGTCATGCGGCCAAATACCAGTATCATCACACTAGTATAGAAGCAACCTAGCCCTCAACCAGATCCAGCAGCAGTAGCATCATCGGCAGCTCAACAGGCCGACACCTTTAAGGCCCAGTTGCCTGACACACGGCAACAACGAATCAGAAAGAAGCTCCAACAAAACAAAAATCATCGGATGGCACTGAATCTGAGAAGTCAAACTCTGATGATAGGAGCTCCTTCTCACACACTGCCTCTCAGCAACACTCATCACCCTCACACATCATCGACGGGGGTGATGGAGCAGCTACATCCACAACAGCAGACACAGGCACAATAGCGCAAGTCGTGCCACCGGACCAAGCAACAACCCCACCCTTGTTGATTACCACGTCAATGCCGCCACACTCACCAAGGACACATTCTTTTGGGGGGGGGGAGTGGGGAGTACCATTCCCCGAGAAACGAAAGTGGCCCAACAATCATAGGCTCAACAACCACAGGCCCAGTAAGTCCATACTCTCAAGGACACGTCATAATACTTTGATGTTGTGGACCTGATGGAGATCAATGATGATGATGCAGAAAATGCGGATCAGTCAAGAGGAAGTTTGACCTCTCTACTAATCACCACCACCACCACCACCACTGTTTCTACTAAAATTGTTTCTCCACTTCCACCCTCTTTCCCTCCACAACATCTATTCTTTGGATTAGCTTCACCAACCCACACCCCTGATCAGTACCCAACCGTCACCAACCCTGAGAAGCTCTTTGAAGCAGCTAAGTGCTCAATGATCAGCCTATCGGAAGCGAGCTACCATATGCATTGGTTGGTAAGCCAACACCAAGTGCTCGAGAATGAGGTCCGGTACCATAGCCAAGAGATCACACATCAACGGAAGTTGGCGAAGGAAAAAAAAAAGAGAGAGACGAAATAAGATCCGTGATGGCCGGGCAGAAGTTCAAATTGGAAGAGGTCCAACAACAACTAAAGCACCAGATGGCCCAGATCGACCAAGCACGAGATGGATTGTCAGGTGCAATGACACTTGATGCTCTGCTGGTTAAGCCTGAGGATATACAGTTCCAGGTCCCACAGGCCACAACCATTCGGATGAAAAAATACGTGCAGCTGATTCAGGAATGAGAAGCCGAAAAGAAAATTTTTGAGAATGTCATGGCCAAGCAGGAAAAGATCATCCTTGAGTCCCAGAAGCAGCTTGAAGAAATGACAAAGGCCCTCCAGCAAGTCTTGGACAAGGTGAACCAACTATGGGACACGGCGTGCAAGGCCCAAGCCGGTGCTTCTACAAAGAAACCATGGGATGATGATGGAGATGATGGAGCTGACAATAAGGATGGGCAAACCCTACCATCAGATGGTAGCTCGAGATCGGGTGGCCAGAGAACCAGAGTTGCTTCCGGAGTTTTTCCTCTTTCCCCTCCTACTATTAACCCCTCCTCTTATTCTGCATTTAACTTTTCTGAAACATTCATTCCCACTTACCCTATCTCTTCACTTTTCTCCTCTCCACCACCTCCTAGCAGATTATTGGGCCCATCTAAAGGTCTAGTTGACACGTACAAAGCTCGACGGGATTGCTTTTTACAACAGCTCCGTTCCCCCGGTGCGGCGTACAATTTGTTAAACCCACCTCCTCATAAACATGTCATCCCTATGCCTCTCTCTCTTGATCACTCCATCCCTGACCCTCAAAAAACTAACACTGACATCGGTGGTGATGATGACTTTTTGGCAGATCCGCCAGAAACTAGGAGATTCTCACCCAGGCAAGATACGGACACAGTTGAGCCATCTACAAGCGAGCGGGCTAAGAAAAGCGATACGGGCACTAAGGCCATAGACGACTATTTGGCAAGGCCACCACAACGACGTAGGGAAATTTCACCTACCAGGCCAAGAGGAAATATGGCAGATTCCAAAGAATCTGAGAAGTTCGAAAGGAAAAATCCTCCCAACATGAGGGGAGGCAAAGAAGAGATCGATCAAAGCCAATATTCCACAAGAGCTGAGATCATTGTGGTGCTGCAACTGCAATCTGAGTGACGAGATAAAGTCCTCAAGGACAGCAGGCGGTTGCAAGAATACCTGAGGGCACCGGCATGGAAAAGAACTAATCCTTTCTACATGCCGCTCAAACGAAAAAACCTCTGGCCTGCAGAGCGACCACGGGTCGAAGTAGTGAACTGGATGGTGATTCCATGAATCTCAGGCAATATCTCCTTGGATAACCTGAGGCTACAACTGTTAGATTTTGGGCACAAGTACAAGACTAACGCCGATCTATGTGTATGAGAAAGCACCGAGTATTGCCGATCAATGGCCTTTCTGATACAGCAAGAATGTTTTTGGGATCGCAGCTTGGATCCAATAAGGATCAATCCCATGTGGCTCTCCAGTCGGAGACGACCATGAAATGATGGCCCGGCTTTACTACAGGGAGGCCTTCATGTCGTTCCGGTATGTCACCATAATAGAGGACTTCCAAGAAATGGGCTTCATGTGATCATCACCCCACACACATGTGGTACAGTACATAGTACGGCTTGTAGATAGAGAATAATGTTAAGAACACTTAGTTTTTGCTTAGATACAAGAGAAAACAAAGTACATAGTGTAGAAGGTCGAGTTTGCCAATGAGCTCTGAAAATATTCTAAGGCATATTACTATGGAGAGATGATGATACATAGAAAACCTCTTCCCCACCTCGAGTTAGGTGAAAATCCAGCATGTAATAAGGAAGATGATTGAGCATTCTTGCCCTAATTTTCCATTCTAGCCTCATCCTTGAGTCTTGCCATGTAGGTGGCCAGATTGATCAACCTACTTCATAAATCTAGGAATTTGGTCCTATATTGTATAACCCACTACCAAACAAACTTGAACAACTTTTTAGACATGATTTAACTTACTCTAGTGTAGATTCCCATGTGGCACTATGGCCTCACACGTGTGGGACCCACCAATGTACATATTTACACGGTTTAACATGGCTAGATTTGCCAATTTAGGCATTTTTTCACACCTTCCTCAATGGGGGGATTGAGAAATTGCGAGTAAACATTCTGCGAGTTTTGCAATTTTTTTTTTCCATGAAAACAAAGTTACTCAAGGACAAAGAACAAGCACAAGAGGACTAAATACAACTAATCAGGGTTTAGGGGTTGTCTCATAGAGTGAAGAAACAGATGCCGCCCTGATTTTGTATCGATTTGTGGAAATTTATTTTGTGAGAAAAATTGCCACTACATGATAGTTGCCAAGCATGTATTGCTGCCAAGAATCTATAATGATAGTGTCAAGCCACCGTAATGGTTAAAAACAGTTAACAAAATTCAGTGCACACACAACCTATGAACCGAGACGTGAGCATACTAGGCAAGGCCCTTTGAAGGCCAGGCAAAAATGTGAAATAGGACCTCATAGCTCAGGACCTTGGTAACCTTCATTAGTTGTCCTTTCAATGACAATCCACGCTGCATTCTCTCTTTCGCATCCTTTGAGACACCAAATTTGTGTATCATTTGTTGTCTTCCTATCGAGGGGTTTGCTTTTACCTTTTCAGATTCACACTGATTTGTTGTGTGCTAACAGATTTCTCAGAAGGAACCTCCAGCGGATGCTGATGGGGCAGATGAATCCAGCACAAAACCTCTTTTGTTTAAGCCATATATTTCCAACTGCGAAAGGTTGGACATACCAGATGTCGGAAACTTTTACAGGATAAATAACAATATGAGAATTGATGCTCCACGTGCATGTCACATCGTTTGCACAAAACCTGATGAATTGATTTGTATGCCCCCTCTCATGTTTTCTCCTCCCAAAAGAATTGGGTGCCACCCCTGATCCAATTGGCCTGTTGCAACGACCTCTGCCCACAGATTTCATACCCTAGCATTTCACCTGGATCCCAGTCTTGGTTCGTCGTACACCCCACCAACTGTCATTCAAATTTCTCTCCAACACATCTGTGTGTAGCTGAAAAGTGTGCCCCCTAGTCTTGCCTCCAACTGAATCTTCTGGGACATTAGAGTCCGTACAACGGGGCTCCACAAGTCTGGATTTCTTTGAAATTCTTTGTACGTATTCAATATCTGGACGGTTTGAAACATTTTCGCTAGCAACGTTCCATTTGTGTACAGCCTTCTTCCCCGAACAGTTTCGATAGTTGTGTTCACATCATTATCTTGTCTGCTAACATCTAGTTGCGACAAAGTGGTTAACTGTCTCAAAGAATGTCGCTCCCACACCTGTCTGACCGAACTCTTTTCAGTAAATTTTGTAAAGTGGGGCCATGCCCGATGTACTGCCCAGCAAAAAATGACTTCTCTCGTGCACTATGAATAATGGCGTTCGCCAAATATCCAACAGAAGCAACGTACAGGGTTAACTTCGAGCCGTACTTGTCCACTCTTTGCCACACACTATGACCCACCTCGGATAAGTTGGTTGCTGGTACTTCCGCTGCTTCATCCTCATCCATCATCTGCAATGCAACATACTCACGATTTCCTTTGGTGTTTTGGAAATAATTATTCAACAGTCATTGAAAGAGTGGACAATTGATAGAGTGCATACACTTACCACAAATTTTTCCCATCTATGAATTCGATTGCTAGCCAGCTTTCCAGCTCATTAATAGAATTGTCATAAGCGTTCCCAACTTTCCACCATGCGGGTATTTTGTTGTAAACCATATTTGCATCCTCGCGGGTGGGTGCATCCTGCCATTGTAAACACAAGGCGATGTGTCCATTTCTTGACACCTGCTTTATATATTTTGTTGTGTGTTTATTCACACTGTCCATGAAATGGAATAAATAGGATCTCTCTATTCCTATAATGGGTGTCTCTACACCACTCCCATGCACAATTCGCACATCATTCTACTTTGCTTGAGCCTCATCAGCCTTAAATCCTCTAAAAGTGACTGGCCCCTATAAATGCTTCGTCATTACGCGATTTAGCAACCTCCAAAATAGAACTTGTGCCTTGATATCCTCCACCTTATATCGCAAATGGCAATGGTTTGCATCGACTGGTTCCTGCATTTGTCACGAACTTTGTATATGTCTAGCAAACAGATCAAGATCTCAAGCACTATGAGCAAATAGCAACATAACAACAAGTTAGGATATATCGTATATCGTAGACATGGGCGGCTATAGTAACCCGATCTCTGATCCTATGAACATCGTCAAAACATAACCAAGTTTTCTCCAAATCATTATGCACTCTCTTGACCAGGTCACACCAGATGCAAGTCCTGTGGTCGACATCTTGAAAACATGGCATCTATCAAGCACATCATGCAGTTGTCCAAGAAAGAGTGATCCATGGAAGAACTCGTATGTGCAGTGTTCTTTCAATACAGAAGGGATGTTAGCTCATCGGAGAAGTCAACGGGTTGTAACTCTCTTCTTGCACTAGTTATCCATTTCTTGAGCATGCAAGTAAAATCTAGAGATTGTGCAAAAGGCATTGAAATCTACACATTAAAAGATATGAAAATAATCATAGTTAGGTTTGTATTCATTTTGTTCTCAACATTGCCCATAAGAATGTCGAGTCCCATTTACTAATACTTCATAGTTCCTTACTAAGTTTCCCTAAGTGTTACCAATTGGCTAGCTTCATACGAATCTAAACTCTATTGTAGTGTTGTGAACACTATCAAGCAACACATGAAATGTGCTACATGTATTTTGGTGACCACGATGGGATCCTTGATCCATGAAAGCCAGATAATCTAGTGGTAATCTAGTTTACAATGCCATAGAAGTATAGAAGTTTTAGAGTGATAAAAATCTTGTGTGATCGAGGGAAGAATTCAAATAGGAATAGTTCAATGGGATAAAGATTAAACTTTCTTCTTGTAAGAATGTGAATGAAGTGAAATATTTTTTAAGATTAAGTGGCTACTATCAAATATTTATAAAATAATCATAATCAAGTATCTGCTCCTTTATATGAACTTCTTAAAAAAGAGGTTATTTTCAATTGGACATCTATAGAAGAAAAAGCATTTCAAAATCTTAAATCTTCTTTGCATATCACAAGTTAGCAAGGTAAGAGGACTCTTAGGACTATAGAAGTAGCAATCAAACAATGGATGGGCCTTCAACCTTAACTTTTCATAGTTGGAGACTTAGAGCAGTAATGGTTATGGGAAAGCTATCCTTGTTAAGAGATTCCAAAATAAAACAAAAATTGCTGGATATATTGGTAGAATATATGACTTATCTAGAATATCCTAAATGTCAATTTTTTCAAGAAGTGATAGAATATTTAGAGGCTAGATATGAGATCTATAATTAATCTCTACCTTTGTAGAAGTCATATATACTATCACTATATGAGACTATGTTCATGATTGACCTTGCTTGATAATAGATAATATTGATGAAGAATTATATCAATGAGCAGCGACTCTTTGCATACTAGAAGAGAAGGTGCTCTATACGTATACCATCTCAATTTGGAATGGATTCTTAGTAAACTATTTTCATATGAGCGGGATTTATATCAGTGGAACGACCTTTATGACACTATAAAAACCTTGCGTGAATGTTTAAAAACTTATCTATTACATGTAATCATTGGAGTAAGATATACTATTTATTTTCTAGATATCGAATATAAGCCTCCCTATTTTTCTTTTGTACCACCCAACTCTTTAGAAAAATATTATTTTACTAAGCATAATAATTATGGATGGAAAAGCAATCTTCTAGAAAAGACAACAATAGTAGAGCTTTATCGATATTGTATCCCTATGATTTTCTTTATCCTTTTTAATAGGCATTGGATGTATTGTTCATCTTGAATTAAATTGTGTCTCATCCAATTCATAGAACCTACCAAATTGTTGAGGAAAAACAAATGCTAGATTATGTGAGACTATTAAGACCAATCACCAAAAAGTATGATTATTCCTAGAGAGAGAGAGAGAGAGAGAGAGAGAGAGATGTTGAAAGTACAGTACTAAGGACCATAAACGAACCTGCATAAGGCTCCAAAAGTGATTTATTGATTGATACACCTATCTATTGCAAAATAGTCAAAATCTTGATCTAGAAAAGTAATATTTGATCTCACAATCAAGAGCAATAAAAAACATTGATCAAACATGGAATTCTGACCCCACACGTGTGTGGTACGACCTCCAATATGGCCTGTTATCAGAGATTAAGTATAATCAAGTTTAGATTTTAAAGCATTCACAAAAACACAAGACAAATTTAGGGAAAAGATGATTGCCAATGTGCTCCAAAAATTCTATCTCCTCACTATGGAATGATAGATTGTATGTACAATAGGGCTCTTCTTCTTACGTCCATGTCCAACTTGGAATAATTCCTGACATGGATAGTCGGTCACTCCAGTGTATGTGGTTATTAGTTATGCCTTGTCATTCCGGACTTGGTCGACAAAGTAATTAATAATCATATGAGGACTCAAACCTATAATTGGAAATAAGAGCACATGCATGGTGTTTGACTGCTTAAATGCAAGAATAGGAGGTCAATTGCTATTCCAGGTTGCATGGGGATCCTAAGAGCAATATTCTCTCCTCATGGGAGAGAATATACACTAGTGGAAACTCGCCCATCTACCTATTGAATTTTTGATCCTTGAAGCCAGGAGCCTCTCTCTTGCATTCATTCACCATGACATGGGGGTGAAGTGGTTAGGGTATTGACTAGCCATTTCCTGTTGGTTGGGTGGTTTTGCTCCACAGGTGTCCTTTTGATTGCATACAACAGGATCTAGTCAGATCTTCACTAGGCGATCATTATAGTGGTATCAGAGCAAGGTTCTTGTTTTTTTCCAGCTTTTTGGTAGTTTCTCCTTGCTGTTACTTCCAGGTGGTGGAATTGACCTCCAAGTGGCTTCTCTGAATTTGGTGTACTTTCAGCCTATTGATCATGATTATGGAATTTCTCTATAGATTTTAATGGAAATCAAGAATTTTTGACAGTTTTTGTGATTTTGCACCTAGAATTGAACTTTTTGGCTTGGAATTTATCATTGCTACTGATCTAGTACGTTTTTCAGATTTTACTTTCTATTTTTTAGTCATTATTGATTGGATCTAATGATTGCATGTCGATTGAAAAGTCAAAAGGGTGCTTAGATAGTGATTTTTAGCCAAAAATTGGGGCTTTTGGACTAGAAATGGGCAATAAGAACCATAATTGACTGAAATAAGAACTCATAGTGCTTGAATGTAATTGATTTACAGGGATTTAAGTTTGATTGCACTCAATCGTGGATTTGATCCACAAATTTTGGTCAAAACTGGTAAAAAAAACATGGTTTTTTATGGTTTTTGGACAAATTTTGGGGTTTCTCATAAAATTCATGGCCAATACTTTGCATGCACGTTTTCAAAGATGTAATGAAGTTTTCTTAAGTCTTTCATTAATTTTGGTTAGGATTGCACACCATTAAGGATCTCAAAAAGTCAAAAATAGTGTATTTTTGAGGACTTTTGAGCATGAATACCTATCAAATGGTGGTCTGAACCTGTTGGATCTTGCTACAAGATTAACGACATGATGGGTTTCCTCTGATTCAAGCCATCATGCATCCAATTTGGTTGTGTGAGGCTTAGGCACCATTAGGTTGAAGTTTTGCTTGTTGAAGGAGTCCAAAAATGCATTTTTTGCATGATCTGATATTATGATTGCTACTGGACCTAATAGAAGCCTCTATAAATCCATTGATTATTTGTTTAGGGTATTTTGGGAAATTGTGAGATATAAATCCGGATTCCTCTCATTATTTACAAAATCTGGAGGCCCTTAGATCTATTTCTCTTTTAATTTGAACCTCTACTTTTTAGAAATTTCTAAATATGAGACAATTGGATTGAGATTCATATAATTCCTTCCAATGTAAAACTATGTTCTAAAGGACTGTTATAGTTATATGAAATTGTACTTCTATATAAGATTTGTGAATATGGCTCAAAATCTGTTGATGTTTTCAATTGATTCAAAGAATTTAGACTTCCTAATTCCAAATGATTATCTCTATTTGATAGTTGATTATTGAGATGTAATATTTCTATCATTCGGGATGACATATTTTATGATTTTGGAGAAAGTCCAGTTTGTAATAGTATTGTATACTCATTACTAACTTTTTCAAATCTTTGATATCTTATACATTGTCTCCTGAGAGCTTTTTAATTGAAATATTATGGAATTTCTTTTAAAATGGGGAGAAGAAAAGATAGGAATAAAACTTTCGATGAATCATCCAGTTGCATAGGTTTTTGAAAAAAAAAAATAGTGAGTGTGCAAAGGTAGAACTATCCAGTTAGAATAGAGGAACTCTCTATGTGATTGTTTTTAGTAATCTGGAACTAGAGCAGTTTTGGGGTAATGGGCTGTGAGATATTCACGAATATGAATAGTGATGGTAAAGATTAAATTTAGGTTCCACTTATTGTTTTGCCAAGTACCATTTTGTTATGGATTGGATCAGAGGGAATGAAGCTTAACCTTATGTCCAAAAATGTTTGTATAAGTCAGTCTAATCTTGGTTTGTACACTAAGATCTGAAGTAGGTTGATTGGTTGAGGAAATTTTGTTGGTAAAAGTATGATGGTTGGAAAACTTGTGATGTGGAATTATTCACTTCAGAGATTTCCCATATATGTTATTTACTCATGAGAAATAGAGTTCTTTGGTAGCTGAGTTGCAAGATTCTCAATGAGTTATGTGAGTAGCATACGTGGATTATGGATATATCTGCCAGATTATAGCCTATGTTTATCTATAGAAACATAGTTGGATATGTGGTTCGTATGTCCTAATCTTGTGGATACTATGTGTTTCCTATGTACTGAGTTTATATCGTATACTTAAACTAGTCAGGGTGCATAGACATATGAACAAATAATGTTCAAGACAGTTACTTGCAAGTTAATGGTTCTTTCTGTGTGAAAGGATAATTTATTAGCTTATTGATGGTTTGGATGAGGATCTAAATGTGGTATTGTTTCGGAATATATGAATTCGATACCTAGACATTTAAGATTTCTGGATCATTTACAATTGACTTGAGTAATTGGATTACTCCTAATTGGAAGTTAATTGGTTGAATAAGCAGTGTGGATTCACCAGAAACTGTTTATTTTGATCTATATTGCTTATAAGACACATAATTTGTGAGTCATCAAGATTCATCTATGAGAGTTGTGTGCATAGAATAGAGAAGATTCTTGACATGGAATATTTCTTGAATGATAAATATATCCTAAGTTATTGATTGTATCCCAACGAGCTCATATTGGATGACAGAGTCTAACTAATATCAAGGATAGCCATTGAATTCAGTTGAAATTCAGCAAAATTTTGTAATCTCTAGATGTTGTTCTAGGTGAATGTCTGAAGTTTATGATTGTTAAAGACGGGTGCTAAAATAGTCTTTAATTACTTAATTGATTGTAGAATTTGGAGCTCATAATCCAATTAAGAATCAGTTGGAAGAATATTCTTGAATTCCAGTAATTTTCTTTGGAAAAAGATTTTAGAATAATTCTTATATTTTCTGAGTAGTATGTTATACATATACTCCAGTATTTTTGAATGATAAAGTATGGTTTTGGAATCCTATAAATTATGATTGACAAATCATAAGATTCTAAATATTTATGGTTGACAAATCATAAATGGATACTTAAATGTCATTAAAAGTTTATAAGGAAATGTGATGATTTTTAAGAGATGAGTGATTCTCGATTAATAGAATGAATCAAGGATCTAAATCATTTATTGAACTCTAAATTTGTTTACTCTAGCACATACTTGAGATTGTGTGGATCTCACAGGCATTTTCATTAAGTAATTGTTTACTTATGAGGGATTTGCTTACCTTAGTGGATGAAATTCTACTGCAGACTGTAGTCAAGGAATGCTTGTGTACTGGTTTCAATCTAAATCTTCGGTCAGTTAGGAGACAGATAAATCTATCAAGATGGTATGGTTGCTAATTTCTTGCATGTGATGCTAGGAATAGAGCATTTAACTCAAGAGAGTATCGAGCTGAGTGAAAGTCATTTTTATCTTGATGGATCTCCGAAGAAATTTTGGTAGGATGAAAAGGAATACCTTAATTTTTTATAAATCTAAGTGTATTTGTACCAAGAAGCATTTATGATAGGTCCACAATAATTTGCGGATAACCTTG
The DNA here is from genome assembly GCA_029204225.1 of Diphasiastrum complanatum. Classification (NCBI taxonomy): domain Eukaryota; kingdom Viridiplantae; phylum Streptophyta; class Lycopodiopsida; order Lycopodiales; family Lycopodiaceae; genus Diphasiastrum; species Diphasiastrum complanatum. The sequence goes on along the minus strand of CM055092.1, from coordinate 67,975,474 downwards.
GACTATATTGCGCCTTTTAGTTGTGCATGCACTTGCCATAGAAAAAGCACATTACAAAGCATGGCATGATCGTCCAGTGATTCATGTAAATTGAGGTTACATAAAGGTGATGTTACTAGATTGGAGAGAATTAGGCCAATAGGAAAATTTATCGCTTAGTGTACTTCTATAGGCAGATATAGTACTTCAGTGTAGAGAGAGATAATTGGTGCATTATTTCATTTCTAAGTACTTATTTGATATTGAAGTCAGACTAGTGATAGATTTTCAAAGTAAATGTGAAAGTTAAATGATTGATTTGTTACTTGATCTTCATGATTGGTCAACTGCTCATCCAATGTATCATGTAAATCTAGTTTATGTGATGATGGCAGTTGAATGTGTTGAGGATCTTATCCAGTTGGAGGACTTGTCACCCAATGTACCTTTGGAACCTGAAAAAGTACTCAGAATCAGAAATAAATAGATGAGAAATCGTTCTATCTCTGAGTGCTTGATTAGGTTGGTTGGTCAGATTGAGGATAATGATTCATGGGAAAGAGTTAAAAGAAAACAAATGTGGATCTTTCCTAGTTGCTCGTTCTGAGGACAGATCTGGTTAAAGGGGGGAAGAATGTTACGTCCATGTCCAATTCGGAATAATTCCTGACATGGATAGCAAGTCACTCTAGTGTATGTGGTTATTAGTTATGCCTCGTCATTCCGGGCTTGGTGGACAAAGTAATTACTAATCATATGAGGGCCCAGACCTATAATTGGACATAGGAGCACTTGCATGGTGTGTGACTACTTTGATGCAAGAGTAGGAAGTCAATTGCTATTCCAGGTTGCATGGGATCCTAAGAGAAATACTCTCTCCCCGTGGGAGAGAATATATACTAGTGGAAACTCACCCTTGCTTTGATTCTTCTTGACTCCCTTGGTCTTCTTTTTCCCTTTGAATGAGAAGTTGACTTTCTCATCTCCATCATGCAAGGATATGGAACTCATCCTACTCTTGACATGTAGGATCTTACACACTCCTCGGTTACAAGCACACTATGTAGCTTGTCAATAGATGGTAAGACAGCTTGGATGGCAAAGCTTTGAACCAAATTTGAGAACTCACCTCCTAAGCCATTAAGGATCACTTGTACAAGCTTATTATCAAGAATCTTGTCTCCAATAGAAGCTAGTTCTTTGTTGAGAGACTTGATCCTAAGCACATAATCTTATGCACTTTCATCACTTCTCTTGATGCTTTGCAAGATTTGGTTTCTTAGCATAAGCACTCTTGAAGTGCTGTTGGATTCATATATAGCTTTTAAAGAAGATCAAGCTTCCTTGGCCAAAATTCAAGAGGTTGCCTCCTTCAAGAGGTCATTACTAACATTCATCTTGATGCAACAAAGTGCTAGTCTTGCTTTGTATTTTACCAGCTCTTGTCCTCCAAGAGGCTCATCCTCTTCATCTAGGAAAATATCATAGAGGTCTTGTAGCACTAGGACTGACTCCATCCTCACTTTCCATATTGAGTAGCTTGTAGAATTTAACCTCTCATTAGGTTCAAGAAGGAATCCACCAATAGACCCCATCTTCCTAATGACTTGTACTAGATAATACTTTTTTGCCCTCCCTAAATTCTTTTTTAGAATTTTCTCACTTGAAACTCACTTGGAATTCACAAAGATTTAAGTGGCAAGATCCACTTGATCTTGATTCAAAAGAACACTTAGGAAGATTTCTACAAAACAATGCTCAAGAAAAATGGAAGTGATTTGAATCTAGAAACTCATAAAGGTTTCACTTGTTTTGATTACCTCAAATTTGACTTCTATCCCTCTCTTTGGACTCTTAGTCATGGCCCTCAAACTCCCTCACAAAGACAGAATGGAGACAAGATGAGATTCTATCAAGGAACTATCAAATCAAGTCAATTTTACAAGTTTTTGGACAAAGAAATGGGCAAATCTCTCTCCCTCCTCTTGATGCTTCTTCAAGATCTATAAATTTTTTTTAAAGGGCTTGAAATCAGCCTCAAATTATTAGATCTCATGAACTAAGCTAAATCTAATTCATGGCAAACAAACTTTGATGCTTTTCCTAGAATTAGCACCAAAAACGCATCAAGATGATGTAATCTCAAATTGTTTGGATTTTGTGAATAATGAAAATTAAAAGCAGGTAAAGAGGTGCCCACACGTGTGGAAAATATGAATATTGACCCTCACAAAGTTTGGATCAATAATCTTCCTACAAAACGATCCGAGGTCATAAAATCCTTCATTGATGGGATTGACATTGGGTCGAAAAAGGCTGGGGTTAAAAAAATTTGATCCTGAATTTTTTGGTCTTCTATACAATAATTCGAGCCTTCTTCCTTCCTTCATTTTTGTAGATTTCAAGAATAGATATAAACAAGATTTTTCAGGATGCTCATTACCTAATGGAATTGTGCTTGAGCATGAAATTTCAACACTCCTTCCTCGACCTCTCTTCTTATCTATCTTTCTCTTCTTGCCTGCCATCGAGTTTCTTGGTTGTCACTTTCTACAACCGAATATCGTTGAACTTCCCACACTACCAAGTCAAAAAAAACTAACCCTTACGTAACCAACTAGTCTTTCCTCGACTCATGGTCTTACACAACAAGATTCCATGGTTGGGTTTATAACTACAAGTCTAGTTACTCTAGTTCCTAGATCAACCGACACCAAAACTATTCCTTCGGTTGATTGTGATATTGGTAGAGAATCTACCAACAAAGAGAGAGAGAGAGAGAGAGAGAGAGAGAGAGAGAGAGAGAGAGAGAGAGAGAGAGAGAGAGAGAGAGAGAGAGAGAGAGAGAGAGAGAGAGAGAGAGAGAGAGAGAGAGAGAGAGAGAGAGAGAGAGAGAGAGAGAGAGAGAGAGAGAGAGAGTGTTTCCAACATAAATGGTTGAATTAACCAAAAGACGTAATCAAAATCCATAAACATTTGCCTATGAAATTCAAGAACAACCAGCAAAATTTTACTAAGCTATTCTTCTACATTCTTTTATCTTCACAAAAAAAATTAAAATATGACAATATGACATGGCAAGGCCTTTATGGTGTAATACCACATCATTCTTGTTTGGTTTGGAAGCCACACAACTATTCTTTAGAAGGTTCTTACAACCCAATGAAGTGGACTAGAAGCCCATGTTGTGTATGTTTTACAAACCTATGCACATGATTTCTAATGACCACTCAAAAGGTGACAAGTTCTATAGAGAAAGTTGATGATGTGTCTGCCAACTCGATCCCTATATCAGCATAAAGGTTAATAGTCCGATCAAGGACTATAAATGTCACTTGTCAAGTATTAATGTCACTCACATCACTTGGGCCTTCAATATAGGATGAAGCACAACTTGTTTTGTCCATTTCATGCAAGTGGTTGTGAATGAAATAAGGATTTGACTGATAGAAACAATCCTTGTGCACTTCAAGTCCCTTTGTATTATAATACATGTCAAGTTTAATTTTAGCTTTAAAATACATGTTGATATCGAGTGTGGTTGCATGTGATGGATTGGTCAAAATTACCAAGTATGTGTTGCTGTAGATATGAGGGTTCCTCAGATGGTTATTTTAAGTGTGATGTGGAATGAGCAACGGGAAAGAGGCTCTATATATAATGACATAAATCTCTTGTATTCTGAGTTATATATAGACAATAGGAGAGTCAATGGAGTAAGGGCAAAGTTGCATGAAATTTTAGTATATGCTAAGCTACAATTTTGGATATTCAACTGTATGAAATAAATCTCATTGTCATCTCAAACCACCTCTAGGAGGGTTTGTTAGCTGCTTATGTGAAATTTGGATAGTGGCTACATTGAGTTCCCATTGGCCCAAAACCTATTTAGAGATGTTATAACATGAGCTCTAATTGTTATGCATTATATTATGTGGCCTTTTTGGTCCAATCAATAATCCATAACATATACCCCTTCATGCAAGCATGCAAAATGAGAGGTACATATACAAAGTGCTCCAAATGTATGTGTTCATGGTCTACATGAGAAGTAGTGATGATAAAATTCATGGCACAGGTAGTGGAGTTTTTTCTTTTTCTATTGAAGTGGAGAAGGATTTGCGTGTTTTTGTTGTAGGAAATTTATTGCATTTTCTTATCAAAAGTTTCTACCTACATATTTCCATGTCTAGGCTCACAATTTTGAAGCGAAAGAAAGGGTGTATGGGTAGCGTTGTCGACTACCACCTGAAAGGTGCAGGCTCGAATCCAGACCACTGTGTAGTGACATCTAAGGAGCTCAGCTAGATAAATGGCTTGGCCAATTTGTATACGTTGCATATAACAACCAATAGCTGCTTAGTAATGTATGCCAAAAAAAAAAGGTAAAAAAAGTTTGACTCAACTCAAACTCACAACACAAATAATCAATCACAACAAGCACTCTTGGGGGCCAGGGCCAATTCATATAGCAGGCCCTACCTATCAATAAGTCTTATCCTTAATGTATCACAAATATATCTCAATCCAATGGCATGATTCTATTACGAACTCATAAAAGTTCTTTGAGTTTAGGGTTTAGAGAAGCACCAGCGTGGAACACCACAAGATTGTCAGGCAACCAGCTACAATGCATGTTTCTTAGCGTGCCCACATGAACAAGCCAGTTTCTGGCTATGCAGCCAGGAACAGATACCGAAAACTGACTTTTTCCCACATGGGGCAAATATGTGTGTAAGTTCCAGGCCCTCCAGTTCATGGCTGTCGCTTCACAACCATGAATTGCTTTTTTGCACAGCCAGGAACTAGTTGGCTGAGGCACCCAGTTCCTGGCTGCACAACCAAGAACTGGCTTAAAATAACCTATGTGGGCACGCGACCTGATTGATAGTTGTAAGCCTTGTCATTTTGATGTAAGATGTTCCTCCACCAACAAGCCATTTAAAGTGATGTCTTCTACAAAGAATAGCGCGTGGTGCACTTTGTTAAGTGGCCGAACCCAAGCAATGGTCAAAGTACATAAAAGATAATGTTATTTTTTTTCTCATGTAGCTTTCATACAACCGGTTATGATTGTTTATGATTTGTTATTTAGATAATATCTAAACCATTTTTGCTCATCAAAGATGATTGGTCATATTATTCTTCTTGTGGTACTGCAAGTCTCAGGGTTTGTTTTTCGTTTCTTTCTTTTCAAGGCTATGGACGTTGGATATCATCAACTATGTTGGATGAGCTCCGAGGATGAGCTTGTTGTATTAGATAACGAGCCAGTAGGGCCCGTTATGGAAAATTGCACGGCCCAGGGCGAGCCCATGGCCGTGCGATTTTCCATAAAGGGCCCTGTTGGCCCGTTAACTCACGTTATTAGGAGGGCTGTACGATATACGAGGGCTATACGATATACGAGGGTTGTACGATATATGATGTGTATACTATACATGCCCTCTCCTCGACGATCGGGCTCACTTTCTCCTCGATCCTCGGGCTGTGTGGCCTCATTTGCTTGTTTTTCTCCATGCTGTTGGAACGAGTGTCGTGCTGGATCTCTCTCTTTGTGCTTGTTGGTTGTGCAGGGCGTTGGATGGCGGGTTACTCACTGTGCAGGGCATTGATGGGTGTTTGCTCCCACCCTTCATTGTCGTTTTAGCTTCCGTTATCTAATACATGGCGTTTCTTGTTTGTTAGCAGTCTCTTTCTACCGTAGTGGTTATGTCTTTTCTGTGTTTGTTAAGCTTGGTGGTTTCTATAGATGGCGGGTTTGTAATGGAAGAATGTTATTTGTTTTTCATGCAGGGAGTTGATGGTTGTTTTGATTTCATTTTGATTTTGTTTAGGCTTCTTCTTATGGATGAGGAGAATGGCTTTGTTGATGAGGTTTCTGATTGTGAGTTGTCTCCTCTTGTGAGCGTGTTGATGCTCTGAAACATGGCTTTCGTGCTCTTGAAGATTATGAGCTTGCTATTGTGGAGAAGGGAGGTAATAGGAGGTCACTTTCTACTGATCGATGGGCGAGAAACCGATTCAAAGATTGGCGTGTTGTTATGGGCCTAGATCCATGTTTGTCCATTGAGGATTTATTTTTATATGATCTTAACAGGTTGCTTGAGCTTCTAGTTGGTTTCTTTTTGTAGGTTCAAAGAAAAGATGGCTCTCTTTATCCTAGAGAAACTTTGGTTAATATGCTTCGTGGAATTGGTAGGATAATCCGTGCAAGGTTGGAGTTGAACAGTTTGTCTTCTGGGATTGATGTAGAGGAATTCAACATAATGTTGGATCCTAGATTCAAGTGTGTGTTTCTTGTTTGCATGCTGTGCAACGTTCTTCTGTTGCTGGTGTGGGCAGGAAGCGGAAGCTTACTCAATCTCTTACCGTTTTGCAAGTTCAATCTATTTTATCTCAGGCTTTCATGCAGTGTGACGATGCTCATGGTGTCTTAATGAGACTTGCATTTTATATATGTCATAATTTCTATGTTAGAGGGCATTTAGAGCTCTATAATTTGTGTATTTCAGATTTTGAAATTTGTTGTGATCATATGGGGACGTTTGTTAGATTTGATGAGAGGTGTTCGAAAAATCATAAAGTTGATTTGGCCCATTGTAAGCCAGAGAGGATGAGATAACCTGTCAGTTGTTATCTTCCTGATGTTGTCAGTAGTTTTGAAGTCTATTTTGCACATTTGCCAAAGTGGGATGACGGTGATGGTTGTTTGCATCCATTTTTTCTTCGTGCTATAGATGGAGTTCGGCAGAATCCTGTTGTCGTAAGTTTAATTGCTATAGTATATTGAATTTGTTGTTGTCATTTTTTGCTTTGTTTGTTTGTTTGTGTTTTTCTAGTAATTGTTTGTGTTTTTTGCAGTGGTTTTCAAAGGCCAGAGTGGGTTTGAAGACTATCGCAAGGTGGATGAAAATTATGGTCAAAGATATCCCTGGCTATGATCTTGGATTGATTTCTAATAAGAGCGGGTAACAGTTGTAAAAAGGCTAAATTCTATGGGCGTGCCACTTGAGATTGGTATGAAGTTGACTGGGCATTTGTCAAGAGAAGGTTATATGCGCTACAATACTGATGTTGAAGGTATTGAGATGAGAGCATTGCAAAATGTTGCATCTGCTGTGGCTGGTACCGGCGGATATGTGTCATGGGAAGCTGCATTGGCCTATGAGAAGAGGCATTATGAGGCTGTTCATGGTCTGTGTGTTGCTGCAGATTTTCGAAAGTCTGCTGATCTTTCTTGTTGTAAAGTTTCTGATAATGTTGTTCTTAAAGAGATGTCTATATCCGTTGTTTCTAGTTGTTTGACAGGGATGTGTGTCGAGGGTACTGTTGGAAAGTCATCAAGAGCTGTTTCTGTGGACTCTGTTGAATCTTGTTTTGCAGTTGAGGACGAGTGGTGCGGTTGCCAAGATGTGTTGGATGAAATTGACAATCTGATATCAAGCCACCAGAAATTTTTTTTTGGTTTCAGTTCCTGTAGTTCACAGCTTCAGGAGTAGTAGTTTTGTTTCGTAGTCTTGGCAAATAGATGGAATTTAGTTTTTGTTAACGTCAATCAAACTTGGAGATACAGATTTTTGACAATGTACATCATTATATCATCTGAAAATTTGTAGTGGAATGAATTTTCGGCTTTACTTTCTGGTCTGATCTCATTGTTATATGGGTCGTATAAATTTTTAAATGTACTTTACTTATATGCTGTATAAAATCTGCTGTATAATCATCGTATAAAAATCTCTTGTCTTAAATTTATTCGCTCGGGGGTGCACGTTCTGGCTTATTAGGGGGCATGTTTTTTACTCATAAACGGCCAGCCCTGCTAATAACGTGACGTTGGCGCAACTCCAGCGCTCCGCTCCCTATATATATACTGCTTTGTTTAAATCACTGCTGGTGAGATGACAATCTTGTTAATCACATCGAAAATAAACAGAGCTATAAAACACAGGCAAGGGACTTCTCTTAGTAAGATTATAAGCACTGCAGTAACTTTTGATGATTTTTTGGCAGGAATGTGGGCTTTTAAAATTCTTTTCACCGGAAACAGCTGCCTCATTTCTTCTTGGCATCGCCAATGCTGCTTTTAGCAACGTGTGCAATCGTTAGTTATGCCATATATCAGCCTCTGAGGGTCATGGAGAGAAGTTGCTGATTGGTACAGGCCAGGCTTGATTAGTTGTGAAGCACAGGCAAGCTTAATGACGATGCCTAACATTTTCTCAGTGAACCTATAGGTGAGAAAACCTAAGCTTCTGGAATATGGAATTATACTTTTTTTTATATCGAATATATCTATTTCCATAAGATAAATGTTCCATTCTATTATCGTTAGTGATGTTATAGGGTTTGCAAGAAAATCTGCCGTCTCAAGTCCTTTTGCTACTGATATAAGTGATGTTTTCTGGTTTGTACGTCGATATTCAGAAGTACGCTAGTAATGAACACAAAAGGCTGTCATGAAGGTTGTAAAGGTTTCAGAGGTTTAGTACATTGTTATAATTTATGTGCCCTGACTATATTCAAGATTTAAAGAGTTATTGCCTGTTAAAAGTTTTCCATGCTACCGACTGCTTGCGTAGATTCATCAGAACTGTGTATCAGACCTTCAGTATCTTGATCGTTTGATTTTTTGTTGTTTTAAATTGAACTGCCTTGCGTCTTTTCAGGATTTTGCCTCTTTTAAACCTATCTTTCTTCTTGGGGTTTCAATGTAAATATAAGTGTAGTAAGTGAATGTGCTTAACGGTAATACATTTAGTCAGACTAACTTAGATGACCAAGCTTCTATTTATGTGTGTACAGTATATAAGCTGTTCAAGCAAAAATGTCTTCTAAGAACTATGGCAAACCAAGTCAAGATGTGCAATCCATGTTGGCAGGAATCTCAAGATTATGCAGTCGGTATCAGTGGAGGATATTACTCAGCGTTCGCCCTCCCATTTTTTGCTAAAACAAGGTTCATGTCTGCAGTGGCTTCGTTCATCATAAACGTTCAGGTTTGCTTATTCACTTCTGTACTCCGATTGGGAGGGCCTTGTTCTGTTACGTATCAAAGTAACTTTTTTTTTTCCAAGTATCAAAGTAACTGTCTTCTCTCTATATGAGAGGCAACATGTCCTTGATTTATCAGAAATTTCTTTCTTGTTTTGTCAGTAGCTCTAGCCTTTTGCACTGCATAGTGAGGTTATGAGTTTTTGAACGCTTGGACCAATCGCTATTGGACTCCATTGTGTGTGAAAACACCCTTAGGGTGGTTTCAGGCTACATTGCCTCGAAACTCCCAAATTTAAAACAAAATCCTCCAATTACCAAATTTAAAACGAAATCCTCCCATTGGTGCACGGAGAAAAACTAGCTCTTTCCCCTTTCAAACTTCCCTTGAGTTGCCACCATGTAGGTGGCATGGCCCCATGCCAAATCTCAAGCCCATTTTTTGGGCCTGGGGACATTGCCCGACATGTTGATTGTAGTTTTTCAAATTGGTCAATCAGATTGAGGCCCTTATTTGGCACTTGACAACCATCTTTGAAAGGGGGGTGGGTCTATATTGCCCCATCAACTCACTTGCCAAAATTCAAAAAATGGGCGACAAGTCAAAGGACCAAGCAAAACAGGTTTTGGAGGCTTTTCCTTAGTAAAATTTTCAATTTTTATGTTTCAGGTGCACCTCTCTGATATATTATGTAAAAAGGTCTACCTAATCAATGGTGAAATAGGCGAACCTACTTACTATAGTTTGGGCCTCCAAAATGCCCTATTTCACACAGACAATTCTGGGAAGAAACTTTCGCATCATGTTTATAAAATGTATTCAGACTGTTTTTTCCTCTATTTTGTGAGGGATTAGTAGTTCAATACTAGACCCGTACATCCATATGCTCAAATCATGCAAAACAAAAAGAAAAAATGCATGAAAAATTTCCAAAAATTGCTTCTAAAACTAATAGACAGCTTTTTGCAGTAGAACTAAAAAAATAGCAAATAAAAACATGGACACAATATTAGCCAAAAGTATTTGGCTCCCCAGCAACGGCACCAATGTTTTCAAGAAAGAGACGTGGTTTCCCACTTCTTCCTAGGTCGTGTGTAGTATGAGGAGTGGGCTCGGTCCTTAGGAGTCTTGGAGATACTTATGCTAACAAGATGTCCAAAAATCTATCCCTTTACTTGCATTCTTTCATAAAGTGTTAAAATCGTCAAAATCCTAGTTTTGATCTATGATGATTTGTGTATAACTTGATCCCACACATGTGGAGTAGGCCTAAATGCATTTATTTTTAGTTAGATAGAAAAAGTCTTGATTGACATAAGTGTGAACTAGTAAAAAGCTAGTCAAGTTGAAAATTGCCATTTGGGACCCTATTACTAGTTGATCAACATACCCATGTGAGTAGTGGAGTCTTCCCACGTGTGAGAAGTTGTTCCCACATATGTACATATCTGGAAAATATCAGTAGATGATCATAGGAATCGATTTTGTAAGTTTTTAAAAGTTAGGGAAATTATCTCAAATCAAGGAAAATGGTGAGGCAATGGCATCAATCTAGGAATCAAAGGTGGGTGCTTATCTAGCATTGATTGGTGGATGTGAAGTGATGTGGCATTCCCACATGTGCCAAGACGAGTGTGCCTCACAGCTAAAGCTGATTATCTATGGAATCTCTCCTGTCCTGAAAAGTTTGGGATTTGCCTATCATATTATACCTCAATTGGCATATATCAATGGTAACAAACTGATTTGCCTATGTTTTTCTCCGCCAAAGCTCTCACAATACATATTTTGAGGTGTATGTCAACTTTGTGCTGTTGATGATGGAATTTTATTCATGTGAAAATACTCGTTCAAGATTTCCCATTGCGGTAGACAGATATATCAAAAATCTTTTGATATAAGATAATTTATCTCTTTGGTCGATATTGTATGAAAGTTCAACTCAAGGTTGCTTTCTTCCTTCAATTTAACTTTATTGGCTTAAAAAATGGTACTTTTACCCTTCAAACTTCAATGGATATTTTTTTTTTGCAATCTAAATAGTACTTATTAAATTGTGAAACTAACTCTCTTGGAGACTTCAATATCAATATGCTTGCTTGCAACAACCATGCCAACCATCTTACGACATTCATGCAAAAACATGGTTTTTAACAAACTATCACTACACCAACAACATTGTATGGAAGCCAGTTAGATCATATTTTGACAAATGCACACAACTCTAAAAGTCAATCAGATCATATATGGACAAATGCACATGTACACAACTCGAAAAGTTTTTACGGAGCCACGCGTTGTTATTGGAGTGACCACTCAACAATTTATTATTACCTATACAGTGACCCAAATATCACGTAAGCCTCCTTCATCGGGTTTCTATTGCTGGAAGTATTGTTGCTTCTCATGAAACTCAACATAAAGAGTAGCATTACTGTCATCGCATTCCTGGAAAGAACTAGGACAACTTGCAACTACACTACCTGGTGACTTGCATCAAACAATATCTTTTAAACCACCTCCTAACATTCACACCTCCCACATGCAATTTTTTGTACTACGATGAGTTTTCCCATCTTTTGTTAATAAAAATAGACAATTTCTTTTTGTGTCACATTTACATCTACTCTAACACACAAAATAAAATAAAATACCAACTTAAGGCAGGGCCAAGTGGCTTGCCACACTCTCTTGTTTTAGAGTATATTTGGAGATAGCCTTAATTGGCATAATCTTGCACTGGAAATTACTATTTGAAAATTATAAGAGCAATAAATACCTTACAAGTTGTAAGGTACCTTTGCTATTTTTAGATTATGCAATTTTGTACGGTTCAATTGTTATCTTTTTTAAAAATTTCATATATTTAATACTATTTTTGAAAATTGGATATACATAGATTTAGGACTTGCTATTTTAAAAAAATCACAGACATACAAAATTACTATATTAAAAAACATGCAAATACTAACTTTAAACTTTTTAAAATTAGAAAAGTTTATTTGAAAAAAAAAACAAAAAAATCTGTTGGTTATCATGGGGGGAGAGGTCTTGCTCCGAGGCCCTTCCGCCCCGGAAGAGTGTGCGCCCGAGGGCGGAGGCCCGAGGGCGCACGGTCTTCCGCAGGCGGAAGGGCCGAGGAGCCGGCCCTTCCCTTTCGTGAATTCCGTTTTTACATTTTTTTTTCTTTTTTTTTTGACGCAAATTTTTTTTTTACACGCACCTTCCGGGCGGAAGGTGCATGTAAAAAACGTAAATTTTTTTACGTGCACCTTCCGGTGTCCGGTTGTAAAGAAAAAATTTGTCAAAAATTTTTTTGCCCCACAGATTACGTTCCGTGAGGCATCATCATTTCCTTTGTAAAAATTTAAAAACTGATTTCATGGCAAGGGAAGGCCCCAGTCCGAGGGACTTCCCCTATACAAAAATTTACAAATCTCAAAACATCACAAGAATAGCAAGGCCTTTGTGGTATGTCACACTCCTTTGGTTTATTATCAATACCCATGGGCAAAATGTTTGTGTATACACATATGAACTATATTTCAATAGTTAACGTTAAAAAATTGTAGTAATACACAAGTACCAAAGCCCTAATATTTCTCCTTGCCAAGGCAGCGCGATGTGGTCATCCACATCGCACTTGTTCTATTGGCATTTTAACAATCTCCATTCAGTCCATTGTCAAGGTTCCGCCGTCCATGGTTAAATCTGCGTAACGATCCAGAGAAGACAGTAGACCAGTAATGGCGCTCGGATCGCTGTTAACCGTTTCGCAAGCGCCCCGTCTCACATTCCTGCAGAGATTGGCTCAGAGAAAACAGCAGCTGGGCGGCTGGGCGCTAGCGACATCTTGCTTATTTTTGTCCCTTGGATTGATGGATCAGAAGAAAGAGCTAGAAAAGCTTAAGGGCCAGGAGTCGGATACCATTTTGAGTCTGAGAGAGGAGAATCTCAAGTTGAAAGAGACATTGAGCAGCGTGATGGAGGTGCTGTCGGGCGAGGAAGGTCGGGCAGAGAGCGAATTGCCCGCTCTTAGCCGGTTGGAAGTTGCGCTCGGTGAAAATGGTGTCAAAGCGACAAAGTCAGAAAACCTTGGCCTCGAAGGTACGCAAATGGTGGACTGTCGGATAGTTGTTCATTCTGGCAAGCGTATTTATTTGATTACGAAAAAGTATTAGGTCATCATTGTAATAGGTTCTGATGCGTCTTGCTATTCGACTCTCTGCCATTTTTGTTATTCTTTGTGTGATATGATTATTGGGTAGTTTTTTGTTAAAATATGTTAATGCAACTTCAATCTCAACCAGATGCTTTAAGGTGCTTAATGTCTATTGTCCAACTTTTATTACAAATAGCATAAAGAGGATATTTGGATGGGGCATCTACAGGATTTTATAGAGCTGGCTGTCCTCTTCGTGCATGAAGAAAACAGCTTGTAATACAAGTGCTTGAAACCCTAGATCGAATGGAACTAAAAAGCATTTGGGGGGGGGGGGGGGAGAGAGAGAGAGAGAGAGAGAGAGAGAGAGAGAGAGAGAGGATGGCCACATGCATCAGATTTTGACTCAAACTTTTGGGATGTCGTGCACATTGAGGAACTAAGCCTACATCTCGGTAAAAAAAAAGTGGTTTCGGGATGTCCACAACATCCAAGAACTATACTAGAACATCTCGAAAGTGTAGGCTTAAAAAAATGCATGTCTTTGATAAGGTTGTGCTTCAAAAACTGGAGGCCCATCCTGGTGTGCATCTTGGATGCAAGAGAATGCATGTGGCTAGGCTAAGAGAATATGCCAACAATGGTAAACAAAACTTGGTTTATGCATTTTGATTGGGCCATGTGGACTTTAGGTTTTGACCAATGCTAGTCAATGAAATTTTATGTATGGACATGTGCATTTTCCTATATCCCATATTACATATTATGTTTTAACTAAAACTTAATATATAGTGTACTTGTTTGAGTTTCTTGTAAAATGTGTGTAGATGCAACTTTTAGAATGAACACTGTGGAAAACTAGGGTTTTGGGGTGTTACAACCCCTTTCTGCCACAAACCGCCAGGTGTCGGTTATCCACAAGGAACTGAACGTCACCCCACCGTAGGATCCAATCCAAATCCACCATCCGTGCCCTGGGCAAGCGAGATCCGACCTCCAACCCAGATAGCGTCCCACTGCCAAGGCCTTCGGCCATCTCCCACCTCAAGCTAGCACTCATTCTGGCTGTGCACAAACACTCAACATCCACCTTCTCCTAGGTAGATAGAATGAATGATAAAGTGAGATCTCCTCTCCTTGTATACCTCCAAGGTAGGAGTCTCCAAGCCTAGCACACATCCTAGATCACGACACGTGGCAACCATGCAGGTCCACGAGTCACTGGTCAAGTCAACAGGCCTAGTCGACATTCAGCTTCAAGTTGGGTTTGGGATTTGGGTCCCTAATATTCAAAATGATGGAGTCACCAAGGGAGTAACAAATGTGACACGCGTTTGTTTTCTTATTGAAGGCTATTTGTAGCGTCCTTTTCTGTACCTTAGTTAATAGTCAAACTCCTGGAGAAGTTCGGCCCAACAAGCTTTTCTTCCTTTCAAGTTGCTTTGGGAGGAAAGCCACTTGATACTTTCTTGATCAAACACGATCTCAAACTTGGCTCCATAGAGGTAATGCCTCCATTTCTTAAGAGCATAGACTATTGCAAACAACTCCTTCTCATAAGTGGAATAATTCAACTGGTGTTTATCCAATTTCTTACTCTCAAACGTGACTGGACGGTCGTGTTGAGTAAGAACTGCACCGATTGCCTGATCACTGGCATTGGTTTCTACTATGAATGCTTCATTTGGATCCACTAAACTTAAGACAAGAGTAGTTGCAATTGCAGCCTTTAGATTTTCAAAGCTCGCTTGTTGTTTAGGCCCCCAACTAAAGTATTTGCCCTTACTCTTGAGTAGATCTGTCAAAAGAGCAGTCAAGATCTGCAGCTCTTCCACTGAAGTTGATGCTGGCCACCGCATAATTGCGGCTACCTTTTCAGGGTCCATTCTAATTTGCTCAGTGGAGATAATACGTCCAAGGTAGTGACTCTCTTCTTTGAAGAATTCACATTTTGATTCCTTTGCAAACAAGGATGTCTCTCTCAGGACCTGGAACACTTGGCGTAAGTGTTTAAAGTGCTCTTCTTTAGTACGACTAAAGACTAGGATATTGTCAAGGTAGATTAATACGAACTTGCCCAAGAGATGTCTGAACACGTTGTTCATCAACCTCATAAATGTTGTTGGGACATTGGTTAATCCAAAGGGAAGAACCAAAAACTCATAGTGACCATTCTGTGAACGAAAAGCCGTTAACGGAACGTCATCTTCTTTAATACGTACCCGATGATATCCAGACCTAAGATTGATCTTAGTAAAATACTTTGCACCCTTGAGTTGATCAAAGATCTCATCAATCTTGGGCAAAGGATACTTATCCTTAATTGTGAGTTTATTTAAGGCCCTATAGTCTATGCATATACGCATGGACCCATATTTTTTTTAACCAACAAAATGGGCGCAGCCCATGGTGATTTACTAGGGCGAATAAACCCTTTAGCTAAATATTCTTGCAGCTGCCGCTCTACCTCTAGGTATTCCGCATGGCTCAACCTATAAGGAGGCTTACTAATATGTTTAGTCCCGGGTATTAGTTCTATGGGATGATCTACCTCTCTTCTCGGGGGTAACCCAGATGGTAAATTGCTAGGAAAGACGTCTTTAAAATCATTTAAAATAGTTTGCAAATTCACATCTCTCTCTTTTCTATCAATAGAAGAAACACATTTCTTTGGATATGGAAAAGATAAACTTGTATTCTTGAAAAAGTTTCAAAAGTAAGGAAACAAAGAAATACCTTTTCAATTTTTCGTTTCCATACTAGCCGCTTCAACTGCACAGAAGAGACAACTGGCGAAGCCGGCACACTTGCATTTCCAACTAGCTTAACTTTCTGACCTCTATGAACAAAATTCAAAGTGTTATCAACATAACTACGCACAAGAACACCAGTAGTTTCTAACATAAACAACCATTCACGACCAAGTATTACGTCTACCAAGGCCAAGCTCATTACTTGAAGGTCTAAAGTATCTTGATAGTCTTGGATTTGTATGGGAACTTGTGGAACGAAAATATCATAAATATCTTTACGCTGACCATCAACAAGTGTAACTACGTATTGATGATCGCTTGGTTTTTGCTCTAATTTCAACTTCTTCACCAAAGAATGGTTTAGAAAGTTCTAGGTTGCCCCATCGTCCACCATTATTCGAACTTTCTGGCCATTAATACTTCCTGACAATCGAAAAATAGTATGAGGTCCGACTGCAGGTTGCCAAATGTTAGCAGTAACTGAACAGATATGTGCCTCATTTATATGAGACACGTGAACAGACTTTACCTTGGAGGACTGTCCCAAAGGCAAAACTTGGACAGTGTGAACTTGCTTCTTCGGTTTCTTAAAAGGACCATTTTGGTTCTTACCAGGAGTTTCGTCAGTGTTCCCTTTATGTTGTACTTTAGGACACCGACTCTTGTTATGACCTTTTCCCATACAAATAGAGCACAAGTGCTCCCTCTTAGCTCTTTCTATGTCACTTCTTGACAATCTATATCTCTTTTTGTTCGAAGAATTAGATGTCGGAATTTTTCTCTTCTCTCCATACTTGGAGGACTCAGGTCGGGTATCTTCTACTATTCTTTTACCTTTTGGGCGAACTATGTCATCATAAGTCTAAGCTAGTGTGATAGCAGTTTCCAATGTTTTAGGCTTTAAAAGCCGAAGATACTTTTGGTATTCGGCTTGCAAACTCCGAATGAATTCCCTTACCTGATTATAATCATCTAAGTCAGATAATTTCATGGTAGCATTTCGATAACTGGCGTTATATTGGGTGAGAGGATGGTTTCCCATGCAACAGGTTTTCCAATCTTCCTAGTTTCTATCGGTTTCATTTTCAGGGAGGCTTTTCTCGTCAGGGAGATGCTAGCCTCTAAAGGCGGATCCTCATCAGGAGTTCCTTTTAATCGAAAAGCATCATTATGCTTAACGAGAAAGGCAACAACCGAATCTCGGTTATGGTCTTTTTCTTCTCCACCAAAGGTGGGAAGGCGCAAATCCTTAGGTACTACCTTATGGGTTGATGGTGAGACAGGTAAACTACCGTGGATAGCAGGATTCACTCGGTACTGCGCTAAAACAACTTGTTTTAAAGCATTAAGGCTTTGAACATTATCACATACTAGTCTTTCAAGTTTGGAAAGCCTTTCATTAGTCTCTTGTTGGGTATTGGTTTGTTCCTCAACAGACTCTTCTAATTTTTTAAAATGATCATAAGTTTCTACTACCCACTGCCTCAATGGTGATCTCAATGAAGAAGTGTACCTTCAACATCTTGCTGGTTTTTTGGTTGAAGGCCAAGAAGATAAAGTTTGTCTTTTCAAGAAGGCACTTTATGGACTGAAGCAAGCTCCGAGGATGTGGTATTAAAAGATACATGCCTGTTTTTGTGATCGTGGGTTTACTAATAGTCCTAGCGTATCTACTCTTTATGTCAAGCATACTTCAGGTTATATCATCATTATTTTACTTTTTGTTGATGATATTATTATTACGGGAAGTAATGAGCAGCAGATTGATGCTGTAATACTTGATCTTGTTATGGTTTTTAAAATCTCAGATTTAGGCCTATTGCACTTTTATCTTGGTCTTGAATTTGTACAAGAAGGGGTTGGAATTTTCATCTCTCAAGAATGGTACATTGGGCAGATTTTGAAGCAATTCAAAATAGAAGATTGCAAGCCGGTTGCTACACCTATGGAGACATGCCTGAAATTAAGTAGTCAAGGTGATGGTGAACCATTTGATACTACTTTATATTGTCAAGCTATTGGCTATCTCATTTACCTATGTAATTCAAGATCGGACATTTCTTATAGTGTCTCACGTGAGTCAATTCATGCATGTCTCGATAACATCACATTGGAAAGCGTTGAAGAGGATCTTTCGATATCTTCAAGGAACAAGAAGTCATGGACTGGTTTTTCCTGCTTGTGATAATGCATGTTTGGTTGGTTTTAGTAACTCGGATTGGGGTGGAGATCAAGACACTAGACGCTCTACAAGTGGACATTGCTTTTTTTATGGAAATTCTGCAATTTTTTGGTCAAGTAAAAAGCAGTCCACTGTTGTTATTTCTTCTAGTGAGACAGAATATAGAGCGATATTTTCAACCACAACGGAGTGTTTGTGGCTGAGAAGACTACTTATTGACATGAAGTTTGGCGAGCCCTCAGCCACTCTTATCTTGAGTGATAGAGTGCTATTGCCATTGCACGAAATCCCGTTTTTCATGCGAGGACAAAGCACATCGAGATCCATTATCACTTTGTTTGGGAGAGACTTCATGATGGCGACATTTTACTTGAGTATTGTCCTACAGAGGAGAGATATTGCGGACCTCTTCACTAAGGCGTTGTCTAGAGTCTGATTTGAAGCTTTATGCAAAGCTTTAAATTTAATACCACGTGTTGGTTTTATTACATAGTGAAGATTTCAATTTTGCATTGTCATTTAAGGAGGGTGTTAGAAATAAATGACTATGCTAAAGTTAATCCATAGGTTACTTTGACCCAAAAGGTCGAGATTTGTGTAACCGTGGGTATTTAGTTGTTTAGGCCATCTTAAGTTTGTCTTGAGTTTAGTTGGACCCAATTTTGGTTATGTACTGACTCGTGGGTCCTTAGAGGTCTAATTTGGTTTAGGGGGCCCTATCTTGACTTTTGGGGGTGCCCTAGATTTAGTAAGTAGGTACAGTACATATTTGCTTATTGTGTCACATTTTTCAGTTTGGCTAAGCATTGCTCTCCATTGCTTGTGTTGCTGTTTTCTGTCTCTCTCTCTTAGAGGAGTGTAGTGAGTTTCTTTCCTTGCCTATCCTCAACCCAAGATCTGATCAATCTAGCATCAAGGAGATAAAGTTAGTTGTCACGCGTAGGTTCGTTCTCATGAGAGCGATAGAATAATGCAGATTTCAGCATGAATGGAAGATCCAAATCTAACTCTAACATCCGTTAACACTAAGCATTAACATTACGATCCACAATGAAGATAGCGTACGCTGTCTCTCTCTCTCTCTCCCCCTTTCTCTCTTATAAAAAGTATAAAAACATGTAAACCCAACAATAATCAGATCCAACAATTGATAAATCCAAAGAAAGCATGAGATGGAGGAAAAGTGATAGAGAGCAAGGACATTCATAAATCCATTTCACAAGAAAACCAATTTGTTTTATTGAAATGAAGATATGTACATGTCATTGCTCTCTATCACTTTTCCTCCATCTCTCATGCTTTCTTTGGATTTATCAATTGTTGGATCTGATTGTTGTTGGATTTACATGTTTTTATACTTTTTATGAGAGAGAAAGGGAGAGAGAGAAAGAGTAATCTATTTTCATTGTGGATCATAGTGTTAATGGATGTTAGAGTTAGATCTGGATCTTTCATTCATGTTGAAATCTGAATTATGCACTCTCATGGGAACGAACCTACGCGTGACAACTAACTTCATCTCCTTGATGCTAGATTGATTAGATCTTGGATTGAGGATAGGCAAGGAAAGAAACCCACTACAATTTTGGCGCCGTTGCCGAAGAGTTATGCCAATTTTTCAGTTTGCAGCATGTTTGTTGGATGGTTAGCTTGCATTAGGCATCTTGTCGTGGCATAAATAGTGTTATATCTACATTCAGGATTAGTTTGAGAGTGATTTTGCCTGATTTGAGTGGATTTGCTTGTTTGAAATCTAATCTGATTGTGAAACAGAGAAAGCTATTCAAATCACCAATCTTAAGATCCATTTGGATTTGAGATATCAGAAAAAACAACAAAAATCGGTCAAATCTAGCAAATTTTGGTCAAAAGGAGGCAAAAATCGTCATCAGAGCTGATAACTTTTTGTCCTCTGTCAGGAAACGTTCGCCGAGTTGCAGGCACCTTCGGTTTTGATCACAGAACCTTCAGTTTGAAGGGTCGAACAATCTTTTCCAACAGATTTCCAAAAACATCAGAAAATCCACTAAAAAATACCAAATAATCACTAAAACTCTAAAAATACAGAAAAAGAACCTTCGCCCGATTCACCGTGCATAGGTGTGATTCAGATATATCTATTGCCAGGTCGACGAAGAATAATATAAAAAATAGAAGGTTTCTCAGAGGATCAGTTGTCATATTGTTATATTTTTGTTAAAAAAGTCTCTTTTTTGCAAAAATATCTATTACTCTTGACTCTTCGCCAAAAATTTCGACGAGTCTCCAGATTATTCTATTTATAGAAATTAATTATTTTTAAGTTCGACGAACATTCATTTTATCCGGATCATAAAAAATCTCTATTTTTACCCTCGCCAAACTACAAAAACTATGCTTTTATGTGTCAGGAGCCTTCGCCAATTCTACCCTAGTTTTATCTATGTCAGATTCTCAGTCTGAGAGTTCAGCGAAGGTTATTTCCATAGAATTTGTCAGAAAAGCTTGATCAGAGAGTTTTATTACCAAAAATAGCACTGTTGAACCTCGCCGAGTTAACCTTCGCCAATACTATTTTGAGGTTCTGATTTTCCAGATCAAGTCTTTGTCAAACTTTGGGTCAAATCTGATTCAGTCTGATTTTGATTGGGAGAATTTTTCATTTTGAGAAGTGTCGAACGGTTGATCTTAGGAATCTTGTTCACGGTATAGGAATCTGATTCTCGTCAAAGTGGAACAGATCTAGCAGATCTGATCTGAGATAGTTTTGATTGAAAATCTAGATCCAATCTCATTGTCTGCTTGATCTAATCTGGAAAAATGGCTGCCCCTGGAGGTGCTTCTCAGGAAGTCAATCCAATTATTCTTAGGAGAGCACCCCATTTGAATCTACCCAAATACAATGGATTAACAGATCCAGTTAGATTTCTTTAGATCTATTCTGAATCTTGTGAAGTCTATGACGAAGTTTTTCCTCAAAATAAACTTAAGCTATTTCCAATGGCCTTAACAGGCGCAGCACAAGACTGGTATTACAATCAAGATGATACGAAACGTACAGATTGAGAGATTGTCAAACGAGCCCTTATCACGCGGTTCAAACCTCGAAAGTTTATGGAAGACCCTTTCCTACTTTTAAGTAAAATTAAAATGGGAAAGCGGGAAATGGTTCGAGATTACATCGAACGGATAAAACGCCTTAGATCTGAGTGCATATCTGAGCTGATTAATGAAAATGCCATGATTATGTGGTTTTTGTCAGGTCTATCTAAAAGGATCAGACGTGAGCTGAAACGTCACAATGAGTACGCAATTTTGCAAAACACTATGGACGATTCAATTCGGGAGGAGGAGAATGAAGATATGAGACGATGAGCCGAATATCAGTATGTTGTCTTATACAACAGGGCAGACCACTACGACATCCACCACTATTGCATCAATGAATATCAATGCTACTGTAGAGATGATGCTCGATGAGTTCGAGAAACTTGAAAAAAACCAGCAAAAACAAATGGGTCGGAGCAACTTGGGAAAGTGAACAAAAAAATATCACTCTGCCGATACAGCTCATACAACTTCCTAACGAAGCAGCCGTGATAGATGGCGATTCGGGAGTTAACCTGATTTCTACAAAGCTATGTGCAAAGTGGGGCCTTACAAAGATAAAGCCTGCGACTTTTGCCATTAAGCTAGCTGATCAAACTACAGTTCGTCCGTGAGGAATGGTTGAAGATATACCTGTCAGAATTGTCGGAGTACAGTTTGTCATTACTTTTGTAGTAATGGACTTATCGGAATCACCAAATGTTTACGGACGCCCATGGTTACGAGTTGCGCAAGTAATTCATAACTGGAGTACTGGGAAAATCACTTTTGAAAATCATGAACGTGCAGTCCAGGTTTTGATCGTGTAACTTGGACTATCAAACCAGTGACTCAAAAAGAGGATGATGATTCGTCAACAACGGATCATACTTGTGACCGACTAGTAAATAATTGGGGAGTTCATTACGACTCTCAAACCGATACTGTCAATTGGAATCAAGCACTTGCAACGATTGATTGTACAACAAGTTACCCGAGCATTTTAAACGATATAGATTGGATAATGTGGTTATCATGTTACCAAAAGCACATCGTGAACCCAAAGAACAAGTGCCAGAATCGAAAGATGTTTACGATGGCCCAGCGAGGACACAACCTATGAATCTTGCTGAACCAGGAAATCCAGAAAAGATTGTACAAGTTGGATCACAACTTAATCCTGAACAGTTTCAAGCGCTACGAACGTTACTTATTAAGTATCAAGATTGTTTTGCATGGACTTATAAAGATCTCAAGGATATTTCGACGTCAGTTATTGAACATACTATACCTTTAATACCTGATGCAGTTCCAAAGGTTACAAAGTTCTATTGCTGTAATCCTAATGTTGCGAATCTGATAAAGAAAGAGCTTCAGAGGTTGTTTGACGCCGATTTCATTTATGAGATCGAGCATATCGAATGGGTTTTACCAATTGTCATTGTTCCTAAGAAGAATGAAAAATTGAGAATTTGTGTAAATCTCAAGGCCTTGAACAAGGTGACGCGAAAGGATCACTTTCTGTTACCTTTTACTGAAAGCATTTTGGACCGCCTTGCTGGAGTGAAAGCCTATAGTTTTCTGGATGGATTTAGTGGATACAACCAGATCAAAATTGCACTTGCAGATCACCACAAAACAGCTTTTGCAACTGAATGTGGCACCTATGCTTACAAAGTAATGTCGTTTGGACTTTGTAATGCACCAAGTTCGTTTCAAAGAGTAATGCAATCTGCTTTAAAGATTATCTACAAAAATTCCTTGAAATTTACTTGGATGACCTTGGAGTCTTTAGCACAGATACAGACCACCTGGATCGATTGGAGAAAGTATTTGAATGTTGTCGCAAGTATCAAATTTCTCTGAATCCAGAAAAATGTCAGATATGGGTTTCCCATGGAGTTGTTCTTGGACACGTGATATCAAGACATGGCATTGCCACGGATTATTCTAAAATCAAGGTTATTGTGGAATTGCCACCGCCAACAACAATTTGTGGAATCTGTGTTTATCGGTCATGCAAATTATTACCGAATTTTTATTATCTTCTTTGTGGATTTAGCAAGACCTATATACAAACTGACTATTGTTCCTATTTGGATAGTAGAGGCGTTAGAAGCCTTTGAAAAATTAAAAAAAGCATTAGCTTCAACACTGATACTGCGTTCTCCAGACTGGACAATTGAGTTTCATGTTCACCACTGATGCCTTGAAATATGCAATTGAATCAGTTTTGACACAGCCAGGTGAATATAAGGAGGACTATCCAATACGATTTGCAAGCAGACAACTTACAAATCCAGAGAAAAATTATTCAATAACAGAACGTGAAGCGTTAGCCATGATTTTTTCTGTACAGAATTTCGACATTACTTCATGAAAACGCACTTTGTATTTTATACAGATCATTAGCCGTTACTTTACTTGGTAAACAAGACATGCAATACTGGACGTATTGCAATATGGTTACTGTTATTGACTGAATTTGACTTTCAAATTGTGGTTCGTAAGGGAAAGCAACATTATCTAGTCGACCACGTTTCGCGAATTGAATCCGCACCAGTTAATACTGAAGTGGATGATAAATTACCAGATGCTGCATTATTCTATGTAGAGGTAGTACCTGAGTGGGCAGTGGATATTGTTGAGTACCTGATGCTAAGACAACCGAATGACTTTTTGACAAAAGTACAGAAGAGACAATTGATTCATAAGGCTCAACCTTATCAATTGATTGCAGGTCAATTGTATCGTCGGGAATCAGACAATATTCTACGTAGATGTGTTTTACCGCATAAAATATTAGACTTAATCATGTTTTCACATGATGGCATGGGCGGAAGACATTTCTCTACAGATATTATTGGTTGCAAACTTTTGTAATCAAGTTGTTGGTGGCCTACGCTTCATAAGGACACAGAAAATTATATTTAGACATGAAATGTTTGCCAACGAGCACGACGACCTACTAGACAGAACTATGAATCCTTACATCTGGTTTTATCGCAAGTGCTATTTGAAAAATGGGGACTGGATTATGTTGGTCCTATTCATCCTGCCGCATGAGGATCTCAGGCCCGATACATTATCGTAGCAACTGATTATATGACCAAGTGGGTTGAAGCCAAAGCTGTCAAAGTTGTTGATTCGAAATCTACGACCAAGTTTCTCTACGAAAATATTATTATCAGATTTGTATGTCCGATTGAGATTGTTAGTGATCGGGGTACACATTTTTTTATCAAACGATAAAGTGTTTATTGGAAGATTTTTTTTGTTATAAACAGATTTAGTATTCCATATTATATCAGAGGGAATGGCCAAGTTGAATTTTCCAATAAGATTCTCTGCACTATTATGACGAAAACAATTGAAGCAAGTTGGTCTGATTGAGAACATAAACCGCATGCAACATTATGGGCATTTAGAACCGCTTACAAGAGTAGTACAATTCAAACACTCTTTCAACTTGTTTATGGTCAAGATGTTGTCATGCCGATATACCCTTACTGAGTTGGGCGAACGTTCTTTTCACCAGTTGGTAATATGTTTTGGACTTAAGGCGAATGATCAACAATATGCCATTTTGGGAACCTTCGTCGAGCACCTTAATCTTTTCAGAAACTTTTGCCGACATGCCTGATGAATTTAAAATGCCAAAATTAGTTTGGCTAGGTTTAGATCCTGAAATTTGCATTTATGACAGTACTTGGGCAAAGGATCCTCTTGGACGAAGGTTCATCCTTCGCTAGACCTGGAAAACGTTCGCCGAATAGGTTCAGAGCTTTAGAAACCTTTGCTGAGATTTTTATAGCCTATTTTCACAATACTGAACGAGCCTGCAAATTTTGGTTCAAAACTGATCAGCCAAACTAGTATTCTGTATAATGGACCCTCCAAATTCACTTATAAGCTGGTTGAATTCGATTCATTCCTCACTTGTGCTAGCGAATCTCTTGCCAATTTTTTCAGCGACCAAAGCCTTCAAAAACTTTTCATACTGTTTTCTTATATACACTTGCGCTCATTACTCTCAGTTTCTGCTTTTTTCCATCATGTCTTCAACAGATACGTTTTAGTCGCCTCGTCACACTATCCATCATGATGTCTCATTTGCAATGGGTATCATGATCGTTCCTAGCACAAGCATGGTCACTCAGTGGATGACTCTTGCGGAGCCTTTGCTTACTACCGTGCTCTCTATTTATGAAGAGGCACCAGTTGAATCCTCCCAACAGACATCGAGTTCACATAGTCGACGTCGTCCACGTAGCGAGATCGTCATTCCTGACTTGCCTTTCGCATCATGACGTCGTACTAGGCAACCAACCATCGGTGCGCTTCCACCCCCTGCTGCAATCCGCACTGAACTACCTATCCCTCAATCCACCGATCAATCCCTCGTCTCTGCTTCCTCACAAGGTCAGTCTGTGACAATTGGATTTACCATTCCAATCACAGCTGCCCCGGCCGCCTCTTTTCCATAGATCCAAGTCATTTTTCCAAACACATAATCATGTTATGAGCGTCCCGTTTCCTCCTAATGTAGTCCTTCAATTTAGGTTCAGATATAGGTATAGACTCTCTACATGTAACTATCTCCTGGCAATTCTTGTCCATCAAAATTTTAGCCATCTTGAACTTCCATGCCCTATAGTTTGTGCCATCAAGTTTGCTTGATTCACCCAACAAACTCTCTCCAAGACATGCTAAAATCTTTGCTCAAACAAAGCTCAACTTGAAAGAATAAGAAAAGAAACAACTTCTAGCAACTAGGGGATCATCAACTAGGGTATGTAGCCACTTCAAGACAATCTTTCAGCTCCTGCTTGTGACTTTGTCACTTGGTATGGCCTCGATAGCACAAGCACTAGACCCCATTGGATCAGAAACCAAAAGTCCCTACACAAAGTGTGCCCTACATTTGTGTAAGCTCATCTAGAAAGTCTTTCCAAAATTCAGCCATAATTAGAAAGTTTTTGGATCATCCCACTCTCTTTGCCAATAGCTCTCCAATAGTACAAGACTCAACCTGATCTGACTCCTATAGATCAAAAGTGCCCTCCTACAAGATTGAGGTGCTTGTGGAATGAGAATTTTCTTATGAATCTAAGCACTAAAGTTTCTCTATCTCTCAGACTCATATGCTAGACAACCTACTTTGATACCATGATAAATTGCAAGACCTAGCTATGAAGCATTTGAATTGTACTACTAGATCAACCAAGAAAGCTTGAAAAACTTAGCTATGGAAAACATCAAATACAAGGAGAATAACATAAGCACCCCACAACACCAAAAGTTAGAAGAATTGAATTGAGAGAGAGAGAGAGAGGGAGAGGGAGAGGGAGGGAGAGGGTTCTCCAAATCCATTATGAGGCAAGCACCTCATGTACATGCTTGGAAAGTATAGGCATCAACCATATGAGTGAGGCACTTGGCTTAGTGGGGCCTTGCACTAACTTTTTTTAAAGTTACAAATATGGGGTGATGTAATTAAATAATGGTGTCCGATCATTCAAGTGTTAAAGGACTTTGGTAATAGTGTGCGAATTATGTAGTGACAATAATGGTTACTTCATCTCGCTCGCCACTCATTGCATTATTATTATACAAGCAATTGTGTTGTCTCTTGTATTACTCTTAAGAATTGAATAAAATGTTACATGCTCGATAAGAGTCAAACATGGTATACAATGTGGAAATGCAACTTATTCATAACTAGAAAGATTCATCAAGTTGAAATCCAATCTACATTGTTTTAAGGACTTTTCTTTGAAATTGTAATGCTTTGTTGCAGGTGAAAGCTCTCAAATACAAACCAAGGTGAAGACGTTTTATGTTTCATAGGTCCATATCGAGTTCACATTTTTGACAATGACCATTTTATCAAATGGAAAATTTCTTTTTCAACATGAATTGCAAATGTAATAAGACGATGGTTTATTTTGTTCCACTCAAAATGTATAAGTTTCAAGTTTCTGATAACATTGAAATCCATTTTTCAAATTTTTCTTTTATAATTTAAGCAATGTCATAGAAGTCTGGTTATCATGTACATCAAATATTTGTGACTTTGTTGATCAATCTCAAGTATTGGCTTGAATCAATTCTCCCTTTTGGAAATATTCGTGTATTGCAATGTGATGTCACAATAAGATAAATAGTGAAGGTTGCAATTGCACCTTTCAAGTCAAGCTCCGGATTTAGATTTGTTTCCATCATATTGATGAAATGCCTATTTGTACTATTAAAGAGGCTATTTTCCCTCAATATTTTTTTTTAGCTATAGAACAAATCATGCCTATGTCGTGTACATGATTTCTCAAAAGTGTATGCGCACAAATTTATTGTGAAAATCCAAAATAATAATTAATTTATCCAAAATGAGTTTGGTTTGAATTAAAACATGAAAGAGCTTTTTAAATGTAAATATTTTTGGAATGAAATTGCCAGTTCGAAAAAAAAAACGCAACAAAAATGGCTTTTGTTTTTTGAAAAATGGTTGGAATTAGAAGATCACATTGTAGAGGTAGTAGCTCTTATGGATCAAGTTGTTAGTATATTATGAACTCTCAAATGCAATTTGATTAGTTTCTTGTTTTGTATATAAAATCACTGCTTATGTTTTTTGGTTCAAGGTGCCAAAGTATTTGTAGCGATTACATATAGAAATGTATCTAAATTATCTTTATATTTTGCCCAATACATAGCAAATCTTTTTTTGGATTATAATGTTTGAAAATGTGGTTTCTGAAAAGAAAATTTTAAATGATGTATTTTGCTTTGTATTTAAGAGTAAAATCTTTGAATACGAAATATAACGTTTTTGACTATTTAACATGAGTTCGTTGTAACACACTTTTGTGTGCATACAGAATATGATGTATCTGATTATTTAGAACATTGTGATAGCAAAATAAAAGTCAGAAATTGAATTATTTTATATAAAGTTAAAGAGTTGAAAAAAGAATTTGGATTCAAATTGTTATTCGTGAAAATATATTTTCAGACTTCGATTGTTTCTGGAATAAGTGAACTGTGGCGAGCCACAAGGCTTTGCCTTTGCAATATGTGTTAATTTGAACTTTATTGAAGTTTTCTGAAAATTGCGTTGTACAATAAATGAAAGCATGGAAATGCACATTTTGATGAATATAACAAATCATAGGCTTAAGCTTGCATTTGATAAAGTAGTGTTTGTAGTGATGTGATGTAACAACAATATTAATTTTTGTTAATCATGCCATATGTTATTTGTTGAAAGGATAGGTGTATATCATGTTGGCGCATGAGAAATTCAAGTTTTTGAAAATTTTGGTGTTCAATGTATTGATATTCATGCCCATTATAACAATTGATGTGGTTGAGTATTGTATTTAGTTGTTCAATAAATGTGATAATATTAGAATTTGGTTGTCTGTATATTGCAATTATGTGTAAATTGTAAGTTTTATAAGTAAATGTTGCATGAATAATTTCGATATGCATTGTATTAAATAACTACATGTGTTCAAGGTGTTGTGTTTTACAATACAAATTTTTGATATTGTAAAGGCATAATTGTCGATGGCTTCAAAGATTGTTGGAAAATAAAGTTTGTGAGGATGAGCTTGTGTTTCCTAAAATATGTGATGTCATTAGAGTACAATTATTTATAGTATTATGTTTGTAATTAGATAGTGATCTAGCGTTTAGTGCTTGAATAATGAGATGTGTTTTTGTGGAGGTATACATAATGAGAATATGTAAAAGCCATTTTGCTATTATTCTTAGGCATGTCATTTCATATTGTACAGATGAATCAAATTTAAAGTGATTTGATGTCAATGGCGATGTGGTGTATAGATTTTGAGGATACGTGTGAAATACTGTCAGTGTACGGACAATGAGCAGAGAATACAATACATTACTCAATGATAGCATTCAATGCAAGAAATCAAGACATATAGTGAAAAAACAAGGATATGCCTCAAATTCATGATCTCTCATCAAATCTCATATTCATAATGATGATCTACTTATAGATCAAGTACAATTTGACCTGGTATATTGACTTAACAGGTCTGGCACGTTTGAAAAATGCCACATCATCCTAGATCAACCAATAAATGCAAGATAAGCCCCCACCTCTCTGAATCCTAACTTGGTGCCATTGCTTCACCATGATTTTGCTTTGATTTGAGAAAAATCACCTAACTTACATGAACTTGCAAGATCAACTCCTATTGATATTTTCTAGATATGTACACGTGGGAACAACCTCTCATACGTGGGAACCATGTCTCATTCACATGGGAATTTTAGATCTATCAATGAAATGGTGCCACATGGCAATTTTGTACTTGACTAGCTTCCAATTAGTTCATACTCGAGTCAATCAAGACAAATTCAATCTAACTAAATCTAGATGCATTTATGACTAGCATCCACACGTGGGAATAGGCTCCACACGTGTGGGATCAAGTTATGTACAAATAAACTTAGATCAAATAGCTAGAATTTGACAATTTTATCAGCTTGAAAATCAAGAGTTTAAAATAGGAGCTGTTCAAAATAGATTGCCACAAGTTATAACATCAACACCACAAAAGCTACGATGGATTGTGCTTGATAGTTTGAAGTCCTTAATTTGCAAATCTAAAAGTTTTATCACCAATTAATGAAACATCACCAAATACTATAAGTTGTAAATCTTAGTATTCAATTGATAGTGCATGTAATTTTCCAAAACATTTAGGGCTTTTTTAGACTAAAAAAGAGTTTTTGTTTGTAAGCCAAAAATGGTATAATCCATTTAAATTAGACTCACTAATTTCAACTACTTAACCCTTGGGTTTAATAGGGATTAATGGCTACTCAATATAGGTTTTGTGGCTAATATAGATAGGAGGGGTTATAGTCATAGGTCAAAGGTTTAGAACATTTATTAAAATATACTTCAAATTTCTTTGTCTAATATGCCATTCAATTGCCCTTTACAAATTTTCAAGCGCAAAATGAAATTTACATTATGAACATACTACTTTTCAAACATACATGTTCTTAATAAGCGCACATTCTTTCAAACTTCAAAATTTTAAATGTAACATTGAAAGTAGTTAGTGTTGACCCCATTAGTTACTAAAAAGACAAAAACATGTTTGTAATGCTTATTTCACCCATTTGAGATTTTGGTACTCTGCAAAATGTCATTTAAAGAGTAAGAACACATTCACACTTCTAGACTTTGTACCTATCCTTGCCTTTGGTATCTTGCAAAATGGTTATGAAAGGTTATGAATTTTTCATATTGCAGTGGCGTAAACAAGGTGTAAAAGAAGGTTTGACTCAAAAGTATAACTATGTTATATTGAACTAAGGTAACTATATGTGTGAGACCATGTGCGTTGTTAATAAATAAGACAAGTGCACCATAGGGCTATAGTAGAATTAGTATTAAGGATAAGTATGTGGAACCATGGCTTCTTGGTCTCCTTGAAGTGCTTCTTCTTGCCTTTGAATGAGAAATTAGCTTTCTCATCACCATTCTGCAGAGAAATAGCATTCATTCTTGCATTGGTTTGCATCATCCTACACTCTTCAGCCACTAATACACTGTGAAGCTTTTCTATAGTGGGCAAAGTGTCTTGCATTGCAAAGATTTGGACCAAATTTGTAAAGTCATTCCCTAGACCATTGAGGACAATGAGAACAAGCTCACTATCTTGAATCTTCTCTCCAATGGAAGCTAACTCCCTATTGAGAGACTTGATATAAGCACATAAACCTGTGCACTCTCATCACTTCTCTTCATGCTTTGCAGAATCTGATTCCTAAGCATGAGAACCCTTGAAGTGTTACTAGACTCATAGTTTGATCTTAGATATTCCCAAGCCTCTTTAGCACTGGTACAAGCTGATAAAACTACTCTCAAGCAAATCTTGCCAATCTTGGCTATTTTTGGACAATAACTGACTCTATCTCTCTCTTTCACTTTGATGTACTTTCAAGACCTAGTTTCCACTTTAAGAAGGTCTAAAATCAGCCTAGATTGATTAGTTCTCATGAAACAAATTCAAAACTAATTAATGACAAGTGATCTTGGTAGCTTATCCTAGGATTTGCACCAAAAATTACATCAAACTGATCCTAAAAAAGTTTGGGATCAAATCCCCTCACCAAAACCTGGATACCAACTCGCCCTTCCAATACTAGCTTTTTGCACCAAATCCTGCTAAAACTGGATAAGTTTCAAACACTGATCAATAGCCTTGAACCTGGCTCTGATACCATGTTAAAAGTATAGTACTAAGGACCATAAGTGGATCTTTGAATGATCCACAAGGTTGATTGTGTGCTTGTTAAACAATCTATCAGATACTAGTCATCAGAAAACAAGATCTACTTTAGCAGCTTGATAGAAAACAAGTAGAGACAATTAGAGCATTGATCAAAAACTATAATCCAACTCCATACGTGTGGAAATAAGACTATAGTACAGACTGTAGACAGTGTTTAGAGTATGCCAAAGTTGGGTTTAATTGGAATCAAAAGCAATCACCATACAATGAGAGAAAACTCGAGTTTCTCCTTGAGGCACCAAAAAGTTTCTATCTCCTCACTATTGAGAATGAGAATACATAGTAAAAGACACTTCCTTTGCCAAGTTAGGTGAAAATCCAGCATGTAATAAGGAAGTAGACTCAACTTTCTTGCCCTAATGTGAAAACCCTAGCCTAGATCCAAGAGTCATGCTTGGTAGGTGCATGGTAGGTACAAATCTCATCATAAATCATGGTCTAGATCCTACAAAGTAGGAATCACTACCAAATAGACACAACCACTCCTCTTGACTCGTGGTAACCTACTTTAGGTGTGAATTTACAAGTGGCACTTTGGCCATTCAAGTAACTAACAAACAATATTGACATAATGTACAATATTCTACATGGCTAGATTTGCCAATGTAGGCAATTTTTCACACAATCTGCAAAAACCCTTCATAGTAAAGATCCATATTTTGACCAATCAAATGAAAATTATTATGAAATGGATATTAGTTCGGAAGCTAAGAAACTTCTGAATAAAGAAACTAGAAAAATAAAGAAAGTAACATTTTCAGATCCGATAATAAGTAATGAAATACCTAGAGATCCATTGCCACTTAAGCATCGCTCCTATGATATAG
This sequence comes from Diphasiastrum complanatum, assembly GCA_029204225.1. Taxonomy (NCBI): domain Eukaryota; kingdom Viridiplantae; phylum Streptophyta; class Lycopodiopsida; order Lycopodiales; family Lycopodiaceae; genus Diphasiastrum; species Diphasiastrum complanatum. The sequence goes on along the minus strand of CM055092.1, from coordinate 67,943,164 downwards.
TAGAAGATTTTGCTTCTAGAATGCCTAATATAACATTTAAACAGTTATTAGAAGATAATCAGTATTACAAAAAGGAGATTAATCAATTTTTACGAAAGAAAAAAAAGAAGAAAGCTAAATTGCCACCAGTCGATGTAGGACTGGTAAACTATGGCAATGAAGGCCAACCTGAAATTTAGATTTTAATCAATGGTTGCATTTTAGACAATGTACTCATAGATTCTAGATTATGACTGAAGAAACAACATATGAGGTAGGAATTCACCATCGGATTGCACCTACACTTAGACATCTTAGATTAGCTGATGCAACCAGAAGAACTCCAATAGGGGAGTTGTCTTAGGTTACTATGTATATCGGTGACCATAAGTTTTTAATGGACTTTATCATATTAAAGACCACTAGAGAGTCATCTTATAATGTGTTATTAGGAAGACCTTGGCTATACCAAGCGGATGTCATAACCCATTGGAGGAGGAAGGAAATAACCTTCAGAGACCAAATGGCTACAACAGCAGGGAAGAGTAATAAATAGATTAGTGCCATTATAGGTGGCCAAATTATAAATACAATACTAGTTGATCCAGAATCAAGTATAACTTGATGACTGAAAAAATGGCTAAGGAATTAGGACTAGAAGACCAAATTCAGCCCACTATTCATCACGAAATACATTTAGCTGACGCATCTCACTACATACCAGTAGGAGAGTTAAGAAGTATTAATGTAAATATAGACTTCCATGATGAATTTCTTTGTCATAAACCTAGCGGATACACCACCGTATTCTATAATGTTTGGTATACCAAGTCGACACTATTATAAATTGGTCAACCAAGCAGATATTTTTTTCAAGAATATTGACGGCTAGTCCAGTTGGAGGACATCTTATAAGATGGGGTGAGGAAGTAGGGGAACCTACAGATCCTTAGGCTAGTTTCATTGAGTGTTATGAGATAGATGAGGAGGATGGAAGAGAATTAACATCCGAATCAAAGGAAGTTCTGGGAGGACCCAAACTTGATTGAGGAAATGATAGATAAGGATGATTATGTAGAAATATAAATTAGTAAAAATAAAACTTTAAATTTATATAAATACCAATCTGAACGGGAGGAGTATGTATTACTTCTTCAAAAGTACAAAAATGTGTTTGCTTGGTCAATGGATGATTTAACTAGCATACCAGTTAAATGGGGAGAACATAGAATAGATCTGATTCAGGGAGCTATACTAGTTAGACAGAGACAATATAGATTAAACCAAAGTATTCATTGTTAGTAAAAGATGAATTAGATAGATGCCTTAGAGCAGGAATTATATATCATGTTCTAAGCAGTGAATGGGTATCACCTATAGTGATAGTACCCAAGAAAAAGATAGGGAAGTTTAGAATATGCCAAGACTTTAGGAAGTTGAATGTAGCCATAGCAGAAGACTACCATCCCCTGCCATACACTGATATTATTTTAGACCAAGTAGCTGGTCATGAACGTTATAGCTTTTTAGATGGTTTTTTTTGGGATACAACCAAGTCTTATTCAAAAAAGAGGATAGATCCAAAACCACATTTACCATTGACTGGAGGACTTATACTTATACGCGTATGCCCTTTGCTTGTGTAATGCACTTGCGACATTCTAGCGTATGATGACTAATATTTTTTGGAATTTTTTTAAAAAGTTTTTCGAAATTTTTATGGATGATTTTTGTGTTTATTCATCCACTAAAGATCATGTAGAGGCATTAGAAAAGACCTTAAGAAGATGTTAGAAGACATCTTTAAAATTACACCCTTCCAAATTTGGAATGAGGCAAGGTATCTTATTAGGACACAAAATTTTGAAGGAAGGCATACAAGCTGACATTGAAAAAGTTAGGATTATTTTTTGAATTATTAGAGCCAACTAATCTTAGAGAACTTAGAGGATTTCTAGGACACGTAGGATATTATAGAAGAATCATTAAGGATTATGTTATAATAGTAACTCCTCTTATAGAATTACTAAAGAAGAGCGTAGAATACTATTGGTCTAACGATCACCAAGAAGCTTTTGATAAGCTAAAACAATCATTAGCTGAAGCTACATGAGTAAGCACCAGACTGGATGAAAACGTTCCATGTCTATGTAGACACTTCATCATTTGCCATAGGAGTAGTATTTAGTCAGAAAGATACACAAAATAGAGATTACCTGATCTATTATGCAGGTAGACAGTTAGCAGCATCTGAGAAAAATTATTCTGCTATAGAGCAGATCAAATATATCCTGATTGTCATGTGCTGTATGTAATTACCCCATGAGCTTACTAATGAATTACCAAAATTAGCCATGGAGCTAAACTAGATTGGAACTAGTCATTAGAATTGTTAATAAAGAGGCGCAAACAACCACGCCATAGTTGAATTGGTGGGAGTTGTAATAATGGTTGTAAGGCCCAAATTAAGGAATAAGGTCCCAAATGTTAATTAGAGGCACTAAAGACCCACTATAAATAGAAGAGGTTGTGCTGATTTGGAGGCTATTCTACTTTTGTGCGTTTTGAACTTTTAGTGATCTTGAAGCTTCTCTTTGAGAGCTTTCTTGATAGTATTGATGGTTCATGTGCCTACAATCACATTGGCACTGAAGCAATTCCAACTATCTCTACTACACTCTACTGTCTCCACTTGCACGGTTGTCTCAAGTCACATGTTCCTTGATGAAATAATCCAATAGTACACCTATAGAATTTACAACATGGTGAAGAGTTGTGGTCCACCTCTACCTACAGGAAATCATAATGATGAACTACTATGCCAGACTGCCCAATGAGATCAGATCTAGCATGGCAAACTTGGCATCCTATACTTCATTTGTACAAATTTGTCAAGATGCCGCTCTTATGGAAGCAAAGATCTCAATGGAGGAGGTGGATCATCCCTATTCTATTGTTGCATCATCGAATGGGGCATCAGAGGAACCAAAATCCACAACGCTAGCCAATCATGCAAGAGAAGATGACATGGCCTCACAACAGAGTCGAGAGGCAGAACCAATTGCCACATGTCACAAGGTTGACCAAGACTAGCAAGAAGATGACCAACATGAGCCTAAGGCTTGTAGAATGAAAATTCTTCAATCGGACCAATGTGGATATTGTTTTGGAAATCATGCACGCTCCAAATATCTAGTACAAAAACCTCGGTTGAAAAATCAAGGGCATAATGCAGACCATAAGGTTGGAGGTCAGAATAAAAGGTCAAATTTGATGACGAACCAACAAGAGAATCATTCAACTAATGTCAGGAGTTTTATTTTAAGCACATCAGAAAATTCATCAACCGAAAAAGGTGGAGTGGCGGTCTTGGTAATATCGTCAGACTTGTCTCCAAATTCAGTTGAAGACCATAACAGCTTACCACTTTACTATGTGGAGAGTGATAAGGGACATTTGTTACCTGTGTATGCTTATCACCTCCAAGGGGATGGTATTCTGTGCATGGTATGATGTTTCAGATGTGGTGGAAGACATCATCGATCAGAATGCCCACATCGAGGTGATTCAACAGCCTTTTTATTTTTGTGTTCACAATGTCGTGTCAACCATCCATGTCTAGATTTTCCATTGAGACAATTACGAAAAGCTAAGATGGCATTATTTTACAAGGACCAGCATGTACCATGTTATCAAGCAAATCCACTCAAGATGCACTCCAAAAAGTGCACAATGTCACCTCATACTCAAACGACTAAAACATTACAAGAGATGGAGCTACTAGAATCTATCAAGCAAATTGTAAAAACAAAAATTATGAGAATTCTACCCAGCCTTCTACAACAAATAGTGGATGCTACATTATAACAGGAACCTGTGGCAACTAGAACTCTTGGCGGAAAATCGGCACAGGGCTCACATGCAAGCATGGTGATGCAGTCTTCAAGTCCACAAGACAATGGGAAGAAAAAGACTAAGGTTGATGATTGTCCTTCAATGAGCAAGATTCAACCAAAGTCTAATTGTTCCACAACGCAACAGACCATCAACAAAGTGCCAAATCCGAAAATATCCATTCTTAAATGACCAAATCCAGGGAATTCAAGGCCAAAAAGACCAACTGTACAGCAAGAACCAGCGCCTACAATGTCTACACCTTGTCCTCAATTGGTAAGATTGACTACTAAAGAAAGTCTTCAGGTTAAAGCATACCACGAATACCTAGATAGATAAAGTAGTCAAGCAAGCATGTCCTATCCACATTACGAATTGAGAGAGACCACAATAATGCCACTAGGAGAAGTAGCGCCGGATGATCTATTAGGATCAATATCAACCAACTTTAATATGGGATCCTCTGATGGATGGTGTCGACTACTCATTTCTCAAGGTTATCATGAATGGCCACCAGACTCATATGGTTATTATTGAAAATATGGCAAGTCCAGACATCAAATAAAGTGTTTTACGTAAGCAAACTCATATCTACGCTTTTCTTGGAGTACAACAAGAATATATATCTATACATATGCTCTTTACAGACTTTGACAATGTGACTCGTCATCATCCCAAGGACCAGTTAGGGGTAGAGTGCCACTGACACTCGTTTGGTAGCAGGAGCATGTTGTTTGATTTTGGGTATGACATGGAATATCCTAGAATATGGCAAGAGGCTTCTGCAATAAGCCCAAACACTACATAACTAAAGTAGAGAGTTGGAAGTATTAGAAATAGGTGACCAATTGGCATCCTACGTGTGTGAGTTCAACATTGGGCCTTAGGCTAATAAGTGCCATGGAGCTTCTTTCAAGCCATTAAGGATGACTTGAACTAGTTCACTTTGGCTGATTGAGAATTCAACACAAGTAAGCTCTCTATGAAGATCTTTGATTCTCAATACATAATTAGAAGTACTCTCATCACTTCTTCGATAATTTTGAAAAATTTGATTCCTTAGAGTGAGTATTCTAGAGGTATTCTTGGCCTCATAGATAGCTTTGAGTGCATCCCAAGCTTCCTTGGAAGAGGTGCAAGTACCAATTTCTCTTAAGATCTCATTAGAGATATTCATTTTGATAAAATGAAGGGCCATCCTAGCTCTCTTTCTATATTTTTGCACTTCTTGTTGTACTTGAGGCTCCTCTTCAAGTCCAAGAACTATGTCCATTACATTTTGGAGTATTAGGATTGACTCCATTCTAACATTCCAAGTAGAGTAATTGGAGGTGTGTAGTCTTTCACTAGCTTCTAAGAGGTAGGATCCCATAGAGGCCATTAATGTGTGAAAAATCCTTGTAATTAACAAAAAAGTATGTTGCTTCTCCCTCACTATAGGACTCACAAGGGGTTTACTACCAATTCCTATGCAAGATCTTGCAATAAAATTTGAGATAGATCTCAAAATTTCTACCAATGTTTTTCAAACTAGATCAACCTCTCACTTTGCAATGGAGTTTAGACAAGTTTTGGCACAAACTTTTTTTGGCATGTGTGGGATGCTCAAATAAACCACAATTGACTCAAATACAATGGCTTTGTATGAAACAATATTTCAAACAACTCAAAACAATGTCTAGATCTCAAGTTTGTGTGATTGGTATTCTTAGATATGGGTTTTTAGATCAAACAAGCAATTTTTGATCAAATCAAAAAGTGTCCACACAGGTCTAGGCATCCTACCTAACCTTAATCAAAAGCTTATTATTTTTGATTGGCTTATCAAATTTATTTGCAATGGAAACTAGACTTTTTTAGCTTTCCAACAAGCTATATAGTCACTATCTTTGGATTAAGCATCAAAGAGAACAAGAGAAATGAAGTGGGCTGATTTTCACAGGTGTGAAATCTCAGAAATCCGTACAGTACCTGTTCAAATATGAACAAGGTCATTCGTCATCACTTATTGCATAGAAAATTAGCACACAACAAGGCTTGGTCCCAAAATGGTTTAGGAAGATTGGCACTTAACCTCATAGCTTTGGTACCTTCACATAAGCTCCTATTCTTCCTCTCGGCCACTCCATTTTGTATAGGTGTCCTTGGAGTTGTGTACTGCCTCTTGATCCCATGCTCATCACAAAAGGCCTCAAACTTGGTTGAGATACATTCACCACCATTGTCACTTGATTCTTGTGGAAAATCGGCTCTCCCTTGCATTCTTGAACTTCACAAAGACATCATACGCTTCATCTTTGCTCTTTAATAGATATACCCAACAATATATACTAAAATCTTTCAATGAAAGCTACATACATCTTAGCTCCACTATTGCTAATTGTAGTAATTCCATGAATATCCAAATGTACAACTTGAAAAGCCTTTTGTAGATCTAGATGTAGATGTAGTATAAGGTAGTCTATGTAACTTTGAGCAAAAGAATCACAAACATGATGGATGCTAGTTAAGGAACTTTGAAGGCCACTCACTTGCCGCACATCCAACTTGGTTAGCAATAACACAAGCATCTAGTTTGAATAACTTTCCTTGCCTTTTACCTTTTGCAATCAAACATCCTTCCTTTTGATCATACAAGCATCTACATCAAACTCAAGCTTAAGACCATTGCTTAGCATTTGACTCACACTAAGTAGGTTTTTAGTAATAGATGGAATGAACAAAACGTCCTTCAAATGAACATTCCTATTTGTAGAGAGAAAAATAGGAATTGTGCCAATCCCTTTGATTGCACACTCACCATCATTGGCCATGTAGATCACCCTCTTGTCATCTACATATGCCAACAAATAAGTGAAATACTCGTGAAAAGTCATGTGTGAGCTTGCTCCACTATCAATCCATCATGGATCAATATCTCCAACAATAGAACTCAAACATAAAGACATCACAAAAGCATCATCATTTGTGTTTTGAAAATCAACACCATCCTCATCAAGAGTTAGATTATCTTGCTTGTCTCCTTGATCTCTCTTTTTTTGTAGCAATCACTAGCAAAGTGAACTTTGATGCTACAATAGAAACACTTAAATTTAGACCTATATTTCTTCTTACCAAAAGCAAAGTTTTTTGAATAGTAAGACTTTGTACAATGTTAGCATGAGCATCCAACAAATAACTTGAACAAGCTCTCCTTCCTTAATGCTCTCTCTACAAGTATTAGAACTTTCTTCTTTCTTTTGTATGCTTTGAAAGATTTGTCTTCTTAGAGTCAACACTCTAGATGTAGACTTGGATTCATAAATCTTCTTCAAAGGTTTCCAAACCTCTCGAGATGAACCAATCTCCTTGAGTATCTCATTGGTAACATTCATCTTGATCATGTGTAGAGTTTTCTTTGCTCTCTTGTCATACCTCAATTGTTCTTGTTGAACCAAGGTTCTTTCCTTCAACCCTACAACAATATCCATCAACTCATGCATTTCAAGAAGTGATTCCATTCTCACCTTCCATGTAGAGTAGTTGGATGAGGTAAGCTTGTCATTGCCTTCCAACACGAATCCACTCATTCTAGACATGTTGCAATGACCTGATCTTTCTCTTTCAACCTGTTCCAATGCACAGGGCACTCTTTTGAGATACAACAAATGTTTTCCAAAAGAAATCACAAAGATATGGAACCTCTCTCTTCTATCACTTGCAAATCAACACATAGAATGAAGAAATCTTGATCAATCTATGATCTACCAACAATATAATGAATCTTGCCATTTCATAAGATTGAAACAAACTCTATTGAAGCCTAGCAACCTCTAAAAATAGAGGTCCAATCAAAATTAGGGTTTTGACAAAATTAAAAAAAATTGAATCTTCCAATTTCTACATGCAATTGCAACAAACTTGATATTGAATCTTGTATCCTCCAATGAAGCCTTTCTAATGCATAACAAACCAGCCAATTCTAGTAAGCCAAGTGTGAAATTGAAATTTATCAAGTTCATAAACCTAAATTGAGTTTTGATCTACAAAAGATCAATTCTACATATGCAAAGTTCTTGATTTTTGAGTAGAAACTATTCTAGCATGCTCTAGAGATAGAAGCTCCTCCAAATATTTGATAAATGTGAGGGATCCTTTCATAACCTGCAATACAAGCTCTGATACCTAGACAATCTGTTGTTCTTGATCTCGACTATCCTCGTGAAAAAGTCAAGTTATCTGTCTGTTAAGACTGACTAGTTGGTAAACAGACTAGGAAACCATTTAAATCAAGCCATCAACATATTGCTAGAGGATTGTTAGATGTTGTACATTTAGACATTTGTGGCCCGATGAAAAATCCTTCACTGAAGGATGCCAAGTATTTTATAACCTTTATTGATGAATTTTCCAGAAGGACTATGGTATATTTTATAAAGAAGAAATCAAAAGCCTTTAGAAATCAAAAGCCTTTAACTGCTTCAAAATCTTCAAGGAGCATGCAGAAAAGGAGACTGGACGGACGATCAAGGCCCTAAGGTTAGACAACGATGGAGAATATATCTCTATCAAGTTTAAGGAGTACTGCCAAAGCCAAGACATTGAGCAGCAATTCATCACTCCTTACAGTCCTCAGTCTAATGGCTTAGCCGAGAGGAAGAACCGTACCTTGGTTGAATCTGCCAAATGTATGCTAGCGCATGCATGGTTGCCCAAGAGATTCTGGGCTAAAGCTGTCTCCACTGCAACTTACATCCAAAACAGATGTTCGACTAAGGCCCTCTTAGGCAAGAAACCCCACGAGGTGTAGACAGGCTCTAAGCCTTCTTTGAAGAGCCTAAAAGTGTTTGGGTGCATTGCCTACGCGTAGATCCCAAAAGACACAAGGAAGAAATTGGACTTCCAAGGTTTCAAGACCATCCTGATCGGATATACTTCATCTGATAATACTTACAAGCTGTATGATCTTGATACCTAGCAAATCTTGTATAGCCGAGATACAATATTTATCGAGGATCAGTTCGTCGACCTCAAAGGCAAGGAGAACCTTCATCACTTGCCAGCCAATATATGGCTAATCTTGGCATTACCCATTGGAAGGCTCTTATAAGAGTCATGAGATATATTCGAACTACTATGGACCAGTGCATCTGCTATGGAGATGTCAGCAACGACAATCTTCATCAGCTCAGTGGATATTCTAATGCAAGGTGGGGAGGAGATGTAGACAATCGTAAGTCCACATCTAGATTTACATTTTTCTTTAACGGTGGTCCTATTTCATGGAACACTCATAAGAAAACCTCTATCACACTTTTCTCTATAGAAGCAGAATACATTGCTACTTCTCAGTCTATCAAGGAAGCGTTTTGGTTGAGAAATTTACTATCAGACGTTAATCTGCATCAGTACAGCCCTACGATTCTTTTTAGTGATAATCAGAGTGCTATTGCCTTATTGGCCAACCCTAGATTTCACTCTTATAGTAAGCACATTGAAATCAGATATCACTACATCAGGGGCAAGGTTCTCAACAAGGAAGTAAGCTTAATGTACTGTAGAACGCAGGACATCGTTGCAGACATATTTACAAAAGCACTCAGTGTTAATGCACACAATAAATTTTGTGCATTGCTTAGTCTGAAGATCAAGGCATTCACGGATCCAGATTGAGGAGGGTGTTGGATTTATCTCCTCTACTCTCCTAAATCCCATTTTAATTTGCCTCCATTCATGTTGCATTTTTACTCACGTTGTCGCACAATTTGCATATTTACAAGTAAATTCTCACAGGCGAAAGAAAGGCAAAAAATACGACACTGTGTTTTTACACGTGATTTGTGATAGATGAAAAAGATGACACTTCCTTACAAAATGCCGAAGGTGCCCTAGGAAAAGCAAAGACACCCTGTAAATCAAATCCTAAGGCATTTCGTCAGAGTGTCACATTTTTCACATCTTCACCAACGTTCATTTCAGCGAAGGCTAACGTCGCGGCCTCTTCACGCTCACCCCATGCAACTGCGCTACAAACTTGACAATGATTGCAGCCACCCACGATCTCCTACAGACAACACATCCACTCTTTACTTTTTTCATCTACACACCTGTAACAATATGTATATATATTGAATACCATTTGCGTATTTAAATCGATCTTTGATTAAGATATTGAAGATCAAGTGTGTGTAAATTCAGCATTAGAAGCTTATCAGAGATAAATGAAGTAGATGCCTTGTGCATTGATTCTTTATCGTCAATAATAAGGCTTCATTCCTTTACAGATTGAATTAGCTTTGTAGAGCATGTGGTTTTGCCCGCTATTGTCTTGTGCTCTACCGCATTATTGACATGTATATTTGAAATACTTAACCCGATAATAGCTCTTGGTTTTGCGTTCAGATCTGTGTCAATATTGCTATGCTTGTTTTCATTCTGTCTAACTTTTCTAGTTGCTCAATTTGGTAATTAGTCTCTCTCTTCACAAATCATTCGCGACTAATTATCAGTCGAGCTTAGTCTCTCTCTTAACGAATCTTTCACGACAAATAATTTGTCTAGCTGTTTGCGAAAGATTACTCTTCTGGTCTTCAATTAATGTTTGGCTACGTAATCAGAACGGCCATGATTTCTATCACTAATGCCCTGTTCATCTCTGATAGGCGTTGTCATACTTAGGGAAAGAGTCATATAGCTCATTTCGTTGCGCACGAACACTTTTCATTCGAGTTCATTTTCTCGTTCGTGTCTCGTTTCTTTTCGTGTTCGTTTTTTGTTTTAGAGCTATTTTTCGTTTCTCACAGACGACACACCCTCTTTCTCCAACAGATATCTATATCTATGCTTTGAGAGTGAAATCTCGGATTGAGACATAGCACTATTGTGCTTTGATTGTCACAATAGATTGTTGTAGAAAGTAATTGTGCAAGGTTGAGATCTGCAAGTAGCTGCCTTAGCCAGATCGCCTCTTTGGTTGCATTGGTGGTAGCTATGTATTCGGATTCTGTTGATGATAATACAATTGAGGTCTGCTTCCAGCTGTTCCATGAGATTGGGCCTTGGTTGTATAAAAATACCAATCTAGAAGTTGATATTATGGTGTTGACATCTCTTGCCCAATCCGCATCTATGTAGGCTTTAAAAATGTTGGCAGTGTGGCTGCCTCCGTAGCGTATACTGAGAATTTTCGTCGCTTGGATGTACTTCATGACCTTTGGTAGTGTCTTCCAATAAGTTAAGCCTAGATTTGACAAGAATTGGCTGAGTGTACTGATTGAATATGCAAGGTCTGGTCATGTACAGATCATTGCGTACATCAGTGAGCTGATGATGGATTGAAACGGATAGCGCTTCGTCTCCTCCTTTTTTGCCTCAATTTGAGGAGACTGTTCCTTTGATAGCTTTAGTTTAGGGTCAAGTGAGAAGTCACTTGGTTTGCAGTTGGCCATTCCATACTTCTCTTGCATGTTGTTGAGATATCATTGCTGACTGATGAAGATCAGTCTGCTGGGTCGATCTCGATGGATTTGGATTCCGAGACAACAGTGGGCTGGACCCATGTCAGTCATCTTGTATTCCTGGGCTAGCATGCATTTTGTATCCTTCATCAGAATCAGATTATTACTGAATAAGAGTGTATCATCTTCATAGAGAGATGATGATAAAGTAATCTGATACAGACTTGAAGTAGACATTTGAGTCTGTTGAGTTTGGAATGAAACCATTCTCTATTAGAAATGCGTTAATCTTCTGGAACCAAGCTTTGGGTGACTGTTTTAACCCGTAGAGCGCTGTGTGGATTATGCGTACAAGGTGCTGTTGCTTTCCGTTGAGTTCGTATCCCTCTAGCTGCGTCATGTAGATCTCCTCTTCGATGGTTCTATTGAGAAAAGCAGTCTGGACATCCATCTGGTGGACTTCAAGATCTAATGTGGCTGCAAAGGAGAGGAGTATTCAGATCGAAGTATGTTTGACAATTGTGCTGAAGGTTTCCGAATAATCTAGATCTGAAATATGGGAAAAGCCTTTGGTGACTAGCTTGGCCTTGTAATGATTTAGTCTTTCTTCAGCATCGTACTTCACCTTGAATATCCATTTGCATGGAATTGGTTTCCGGTCCTTTGGCAGCTCAGTGAGTGTCCATGTTTGATTCTCCATAAGAGAATCAAATTCGGTGTCCATCATTGATTTCTACTGGTCAGCATCAGGTGTAGACATCGCCTCAGTAATGGTGTTTGGTTCCTACACAGAGTAACAAGCTGGATCATCCATAAATCTGGATGGAGGCTGTATGGACCTATTAGACCTTCTGGGTTGAACTATAGTCCTCTGATGTGGGTTGACTCGTTGAGGTTTTGACTCATTATCTGAGTCAGCGTCGATGTTCTGTAGTTGAATATCTGAATTGGAATTTTCTAGTTGCTCGGTCCTTGGATCAGAGTTATCAACAACTTTCCCTTTGTGGTCGATGAACTGGTCTTCCACAAAAACGACATCTCTACTAGTGAATGCTTTTTCGGTATCCAAATTGTAGAGCTTGTATGCCTTGTGGTCTAGGGAATAGCCGATGAAAATCGGTTTTCTTCTCTTCTCATCTAGCTTTCTTCTTAGATCCTCAGGGATCTAAACGAAAGGGATGCATCCAAACAGTCGAATATGTTTGAGTGATGATTTTGATCATGTCCACACCTCATAAGGTATCTTGCCGTTCAGGGCTTTGGTGATGGATCGGTTCTGCAAATAGACAGTTGTAGTAACAGCTTCTATCCAGAATTTCTTTGGAAGAGAGGCATGGGCCATCATGTTCTTAGAACTCTCGATGAGTGTCCGATTCTTCCATTTAGCTACACCATTAGACTGAGGTGAGTAGCTGGCTGTATATTGTTGAAGTATTTCATTGGCCTTGCAGAACTCCTTGAATTATGTGGAGATGTACTCTCTCCCTCCATCTGTGCATAGAGCCTTGATCTTCCTCTAGGTCTGGTTTTTTACAGATGCCTTGAACTACTTGAAGGACTTGAATGCTTCGGATTTGTTCTTCATATAGTAGGTTGCAGTCCTTCAAGAGATATCGTCGATGAAGGTTAGGAGATAGAGAGCTCCCCCTGTGGAAGCAGTCTGCATCGGGCCACAAATGTCACTATGTACAAAGTCAAGCAAGCCCTTTGATGTATGAACTGAGTTTGAACTGAAGTGACTTCTAGCATGCTTGATGATAATATAGCTTTCGCATGGAGAAGTTGGCTTGCTAACTGAAGATAGATCTTGTACTAGACTTTGAGCTGACATTTGCTGAATAATGTTGAAGTTAAGATGGCCAATTCTGAAATGCCACAACACATCAGTTGATTCGGAAGTGGCTGGGTGAAGAGCTCGACTGTTAGAAAAATAGCAATGGCTAATTTTGTAAAGATAGTCGCTTCTTCTTCTGTAGGCTAGAACCTTTTGAGATTTGTCAAGAATTGTGTAGCCATCTGTATCGAATTCGACCCTCCGACCTGAATCGGTGATTCTGCTAACTGAGAGTAGATTCTTGGTTAGATTTGGAACGTGGAGAACGTTAGACAACAACTTGACTTCACATCTTTTGAATTCAACTCTGATTGTTCCTTCACCTTTGATTGAATGTGATGAGTTGTCTCCAAGTTGCACAACTCAAGAGTGGGTGAACCAGTCACGATGGTGAGTCATGTGTTGAGTTGCTCGAAGTCTAGATACAAAAAATCAATATCTTGTTGTTCTCCAACTTTGGTCATAAAAGTTGTTTCATTTTCCTCTTCTTCTTGTTGCTGATTTGAGTGATTGGATGTAGCACTATGTGTTTGTTGTTGGAACTGCTTCTTCTTTTCGTTGTTGTATTTCAAAGTTCGACAATCCTTGATTTCGTTGCCAGTTCTCTTACAGTATTTGCTGAAAACTTTTTGCACTGGTTGGAATGATGAAGAGCTTGAATTTGATCCTGAACCAGAATTTGGTCCAGACTGCATGTTGCTTTTCTTGTTAGTATAGCCTGACTTTGTAGATCTCTTGAATCTAAACTTCTGATTTTTTGAATACAAGACTTGAGGATTCGATCCTGAGCATGAGGAGGATGCTGATCTTTTGATCTCTTCTTGTAGGAGCAGCAAAATTACTCTTGATAGAGTGAGGTGCTCCTGGATAGAAATTGCCATTACCCAATTTTTTTAGTCTTCAGGTAGACTTGATAATAGAGTCATTAGTGCATTGGAATCTTCTATGATTGAGTCGGTTGCAGTCATCTGCTCCATAAGATTTTTGAACGTGTTGAGGTGACTCGAAACACTATCTGCATCAGACATTTTGAGGGTGAAAAATTTCTTCCTCAGATGAAGCTTGGAAGTAACGTCTCTAATGTCATAGAGAGTTGCTAGCATGTTCCATGCATTTTTAACAGTCTGAACAACATGTATGTGGCTGATCTGAGTATCCTTGATGTTGAGGGTGATCATGGCAAATGCTTTGCCATCTCTCAGTCTCCACTTGGTGATGACGACTGCATCACCTTCTGGTTTGAGTTCTGTCCCATCAACGATGTCCCACAGTTCTTTGTCTAGAAGTATAACTTTCATCTTGAATTTTCAGAGATGGTAGTTATCTCCATCGAGTTTGTCAATGAAAGATGAACTAGATGATGGATCCATTCTGGTTGAACGAGATCGTTGGTAAAAACAATGACTGTCGGAATACTATTGGTTGCGCGCTTGCTAGAAAGACATTTTGATAGAAACAAGACTGATAATCCGCAGTAGAAATGCAGATTACTGAAATTCTTGCTCTGATATCATGTCGTAAAACGGTGGTCGAGTAAGTGGTAGTGGAAGCTCAATGATTTGAGCATAGGCATGTAGGAATGGAAACACAACATTTAGCAACATAAATATTCAATTAGAAGAATTCATACAGATTGCGCAAATAAACAACGCAGTAGTGAGACAAAAATTGCACTCTGATTAATATCAACAGTGAGTATAATGGCTTGAAGTAATAACTTCAGCTTGATGAGCGTGATAACGCTGGCTACAGAAAACTCTAATTGAAAGAGAAATTCAATTAATACTTACATAGCTTGATTCAGCTAGTATATATATTTACAAGTGTCGAAAAAAAAATATCTTACGCCTTAATTGCCATTTACTCCAGTTTTGCATCTGTACAAAGTTCATAATTTCTCTTAGGATATTTGTTTCTCCAGTTGTTTTAGGATTGATGGTAAGTTGGCTACGTCGGTCTGCCAATGTAGCAAAAATGCGAAAAACCCGAAGGTGCCCTTAGACTGAAGGTATGCAAATCCTGAAGGTGCCCTTAGACTTAAGGTACGTAAATCACGAAGGTGCCCTTAGATTAAGGCAGCGAAGAAGGCAAAAAAGCCGAAAAAGTGCTTTAGACTAAAGGCAACAAAGAAGCTGAAAAAGCCGAAGGTGCCTTAAAGATGGTTTCCAAGGCATTTTGGCCACTTCGTCATTTTTTTCGTGAAGAAAAAAAAAAGGCGAAAAAGGACGAAGGTGGTCCAGAATTGATTTCTAAGTCATCCTGGCTAGTGTGTCACATTTTTCATGAAGGCACAAAAAAAAGGCGAAGGTGCCTAAAAAATGGTTAAGGCAAAAATCTAAAGGGGAAAAATGTGAAGGTGCAAAACATGTAGTCGGCCTTCGTTTTTCATGATGCTCATTACTTGAACAATTTGTTTAAGGCTGAGCATAAAAAATCTAACACCATCTTGATTATACTTGGTTCGAAATATCCATTTGCATCCAACAATGTGCTGTTTGGATGGAGGATCCAAAAGCTCCCATGTGTTATTGGTGATCAATGCATCATATTCTTGTTTCATTGCTTCAAACCACTTTTTAATTGAGTGCATCTTGGACATCCCTTGGATCCTTATGTGATATGAAATATGCATAATTAGTGGAGTCAAGATCCACTTGTTTGCATTTGTCAACATATGAGAGCCTCTTAGGCTCGGATCTTTCTCTCAAAGATCTTCTTGGTGAGAAAACTCAAGGTCACTCCTCCTCAAATCTCGACTCCATCTCTATATGATTGTCTTCAAGAGAGATAATAGGAAATGCTCTTTGAGTTGCATTGATCTCGGCCTCATCCAAGTTGAATTTTTTATCTTCAAAAAATGTGACATCTCTACTTTCAATTGTCTTTGGGAACAAAAGAAACATTGGAAAGAGATAAAACTTTAAAATATGCAAGCTTTAAGGAAATACTCCGAACTCTTTCAATAGTACATTCATGATCATTTGTTGTGTATATTGATTTCTTAAATCCTTGATAAGGTACAATAGAATCAAAAGAATTCTTGGAGCAACACATGTGTGATGAAACACCACTATCAATATTTCTTGAAGGGTGTTGAGGAGAAACTTGATACTGTAAAAGAATTCAGATCATTGATGATCCAAATCTACTAAATATCTTTGGTTACAAAACAAGCTACTCCACCAAACCTGCCAATGTAAAAAAATTAGCATCTACACAAAAAATAGAATGCTACCTCTAATATAACTTGATCAAACATAAATCAAAACATAAATAGAAGCTACTATCCGTACAACAGTATCAATTGTATTTCACACGTGTGAACATGAAAAATAACAAATATAGATCATTCTACACATAAAATTACAAGATATCACAAGTATAGTGCACCAATGGATAGTAGAACCCAACAGAACCATGTATAAGCATGAAATGAGATAGATAAGAGAGAATATCTACTTCTCCATGAGCTACATTCTTTTATAGTAGGTTCAAACCCTATTTTGCCACTTGGCTTTCTCTCCTGCTATTTTGGAGTCTAGATTCAATGTACCCAACATTTAAATTTGAATCTACTCAAACTTGACTACCAATTTTTCCACACTTTCAACAAGTGTCTATTCAAATGAAAGTTAGACTAAGTAACTTTGAAAATTCAGACTCTAAGTCTAATATTAAGTTGGCCTCAATTTGCCAAATATAAAAATGTAACATATATGACTAAACTAGTTGAATCTTTCACACTCATCTTCACCATGGGTGCAAAGGTCTCATCATTGTCAATCCCTTGTTTTTGAGTATATCCTTTTGCCACTAACCTTGCCTTGTACTTGCTGATAGATACATCTTGGTTTGTCTTAATCTTGAAGATCCATTTGCATCCAATAGCTTTCTTGTCCTTAGGCAACTCCACCAACCTCCATGTTCCATTCTTCATAAGAGCTTGATACTCAAGATCCATTGCTTGGATCTACTCCTCTTCTTTCCTTGCTTCATCCACAATTGTAGGTTTATCAAAAGAGGTTAGGAAAACAACATAATTTCTAGAAACTACTTGCTTACCCTTTTCATCATATGTGAGCCTTGAAGGCATTTGTTTTTCCCTTGATGTTCTCCTTGGCTTTTGACTTGATGAAGGTATATCATCATCACCATCTAAAGTAGGATCCTTTACATCAACATCAAGAATGTTAGATCCATCCACATCATCATCAATAGTACTTAAAAACACTTTTGGAATGTTCCACTCATCAAAAATGACATCTCTACCAACAATCACTTTGCTAATAGAAGGAATGTAAACCTTGTAGGCTTTATTCACCTCACTCTATCCAACAAATATACCTTTCCTTGAAGATGGATCCTCCTTGGTTCTATCATCAAGAGTAATGTTGACATAGCATGTGCATCCAAAAGTTCTTAGAAAGTTGACACTTGGCCTCCTCTTGAATAGCATCTCAAAAGATGTCCTTCCATCCAAAATAGCACTCGGCCACCTATTGCACAAGAAATTGACACGTAACAAAGCTTGATCCCAACATGGTTTTTCAAGATTAGCACTTAATCTCATGGCTTTAGCACTTTCACATAAAGTCCTATTCTTCATTTCAACCACTCCATTTTGTTGTGAGGTCCTTGGTGTTGTATACTCCCTCTTGATCTCATGCTCATTACAAAAGGCCTTGAACTTGGTAGATATGTACTCACCACCATTGTCACTCCTTAAGCACTTGATCCTTGTGAAAAAGTGGTTCTCCCTTGCATTCTTGAACTTAACAAAGACATCATACACTTCATCTTTGCTCGTTAGTAGATAGATCCAACAAAATCTACTAAAATCATCAATGAAAGTTACATACATCTTAGCTCCACTATTGCTAATTGTAGTAATTCCATGAATATCCGAATGTATAGGCTGAAAAGGCTTTGTAGATCTAGATGTAGATTTAGTATAAGATAGTCTATGTGACTTAGACAAAGCACAAGACTCACAAACATGTTTGATGCCACTTAAGGAACTTGGAAGACCTCTCACAACCTTCTTTCTAGCCATTACCTCCAATGACTTGCAGTTGAGGTGTCCCATCCTTTTATGCCAAACCTCTTGAATAGATATTTGCTCTCTTGCAACACATCCAACTTGTTAGCAATAACACAAACATCTAATTTGAACAACTTCCCTTGCCTTTTACCTTTTCCAATCAAGACATCCTTCCTTTTGATCATACAAGTATCTTCATCAAACTTAACCTTGAGGCCTTTACTTAGAAATTTACTCACACTAAGAAAATGTGAAGGATTTCAGACCATTCAAGATCCAATTTATGTCCTTGATCTTTGGTTACAAAAAGCAACAAGCCATCAATCCTATCAATGTAGAAAAATCAGCATCTACATACAAAATGAGATGCAAAATCTAAGAGATACTGATCAAACATGAACCAAAACATAAAATATGGTTGCTGTCCATACAATTATAGTACTCTGCTACGTCTTCAAGGATAGCAACCTCGAAGTATTCTTAGATTCATATAGTTTTTGAAGAGCTTCCCATGCTTCTTGAGCCGAGGTGCAAGCATGTTGGCTGATTTTGACGAATCCCCAAGGTACTTGACCAGAGCTAACCAAGAGCACCTCTCACCTAAGACCAAGGAGGTCTCTGAGAAGACGAGACGAACATAGACTGAGAGCCGAGTATGAGAGCCGAAAAGTACTAGTTAAGCATGACAGACAGAAACTGTGTAAGCCTCATGGTAAATCATGAAAGATGGAATGATCATCATGTAGGAACTAGTATTTCTAGACAAATGTAATAAATGCAAGTAGGCCCCTCTTAGAAAAGTAGAGTGAGCCACCTTTTGATGGTGACATCTAGTGGAGAGCATAATTTCATTTGTAATCTGTGTAATTTGGAATTGCCACTAGGATGCCACCTAAGGAGCTCTCTTGTTTATTTAAGAGGCTCATCCCCCTTTGTAGAAGGGAGCTTTTGTAAAAGTATCTACTCCATGATAAAATGAGATTATCTTCTTTGATGCATTCTTGAGCTCCTTAATCATTCTTGTTTCTTGAGTGATGCTTTAACGATCTTGCCCCTCCATCTCCTTTGTGTGTGGTTGTGGATCTAGGGAGGACTAGCTTTCTTGCTTTCATGGACTAATTTAGGATTCAGCATTGTGGTAATCCGTCATGAGTTGGTTTGCAGTGTAAGTAGGATATAGGAGAGCCAAAATTTGTGGTACTCCTTGCATTCAATGCATATCCTACACCTATTCAAGTGCAAACTACTATTATCTTGACATCTAATTGCTTGCATGCACAAATTGCACCTAACTTCTACCTACTTTCTCCAAATGGCAATTTCTCAACTAGCCAAGTACAAAACTACATGCATGTGTTCGTTAGAGTGTTTGCATGCCTTGCATGTCACAATGAAAACTTAGGACACAATGCATTTTGTTATGTCCATGACCAGTACATAATAGGATACAGTATACTCCTAGTCTTGGATACACGGTACTCCAGTGAAACAAGCTGTTAGTTATGCCACGTCATACTAGACGTGACCCGAAAGTAACTAATATCCTTGTGAGGCCCAGAACATGCTAAATGGAGTTTAGACAAGGTATGAGACAGTGTATGTGTGTGTAGAGTTATCAATAGCAATTCTATGAATAGTTGGTCCATGCATAGGACTCTATTCTAGGTGAATCTATGTATAGGGAACATAGGGCTATGCATGGCTATGTGCCCATGATGCTTTTGGCTCTATATAAGCGGTCCAACTCGTCCTACTCCTCATCATAATTCTTGATTCATTTCTAGGCTCTCACTCTACCTTCATGCTTCTTATTCTTTGGCTTGGAGGTGAGGCTTCTAGAGATTGATTGGATGCTTCTACTTGGTTGGGTGGTTTTTCCATAGTGTGTTATCCTTTGTGTTTGGGATTTGTAAGCAGGATCTAAGGAGCTTCCCTTATAGTGGTATCAGAGCAAGGCTTACAAGTTTGGAGAGGTGGTGCTTTTCATTGGAGCTTGGTGGTATTCAACTAGTATTCTCATCCAAGGAGAGGAGCAAGGTTGCAAGTTGGTGGATCTTTCCAAATTCAATTTGCATGTTCCATATCTCTCTCAAAATCATTGTGGTTTATGGAGAATTGTGCTAGGAAATCAATTTTGGTGTCTTTTTTGGAGTTTTAGCATGTGTAGCTCAAAACTAGTTATGGATCTGAAATTTCTAGCAAGTTAATTTACTTTAAAGTAGTTGAAATTCAGGTTGCATGTTCGATCTTCCCATGTATTTGGATTCTAGGCTCTTTTGTGGCCAAATTTGGCTTGTTTTCCATGATTTTGGCACAAAATGGAGGGTAGAATTCAAAATACAGCAATATCAGATCAATTGATTGGTTGTGACTCTATATTTTGGATTGCATGTGGATTTGGAAAACATTCTTGCCATTAATTTTCAATTGGGCATGGTGAAAAAACCTAGAAAGGGTTAAAATTCATGATTTTTGCTTGTTTTTTCATGAAATTGGATGGTAGGAGGTTGTTGAAAATCAATTGAAGCTGGGAAAAGGTGAATCATAGTCTTTTGAAGGTCTCCTGAAAGTTAGAGCCAAGAATTCTAGCAATTAGGTATGTAGGAAGTCAAAAAGTGTCAAAAATTGACCAATTTTGGTGAGTCTTGGGGGATGGATTTCTCTAAATCCATAAGGGGATCATTCTAGATTTTTTCCAGCATGTTTTCTATTTCTTTTCACCTTCCCAGCAAGCTATCAAACCTGTAAATTGATGGGTAGAGGCTTATGTTTCAATTCCATCAAGTTTGTAGCAATTTTGACTTTTAGAAATCAAGAATTCATGGTTCTCAGCCCATACTGCTTCATAGAATCTGTATGAAGGCTTCATGGAACTCTTAGAGACCATTTAAGACTGTTTGGATCATCACTTTTAGGCTTGGTTGAGTGTTGGCAAGTTTTTGAGATGATTGGCCTTGAAAAAGTGCACCCTCCTACAGGTTAATTGGCTGTTCTAAACTCGCACGTGTGAATCCTAGGTGGCAAAATGACCTAGCAAGTGTCTTGTTCACTAGGTCTCCCTCTGTATTGAGCTTTACAGCACCCAATTTGGTGTCCTATAGCCAAAGATATGATCATCTGAAGTTTTGCAATTTTGTGAGCAAAATTGATAAAATTTTCAATTGTTTTGATTGCATGCATGACAATTTCCTATTTTGAGGTAGTATGTTTGCATGGAATGTCTGCATGTGGATTCTCAGAGTGATTCTGACATGCATGAGTAGTTTAGATATGTTTTGAGTGGTCATATGCATGTACTCTGACGGTTAGATACAAAACTGGATTTTATAGGTGATAATTTCTGTAGAACTTGATTTTACATAAAATTCTGTTAGTAAAGAATCAGTTTAATATCGGCATGCCTGAGGGACATTAACAAAGTAAAATTAAGAATCAAACAACGAATCGAATTTTTAATTTTGATTGCTTACTAACTGACAGTGAGTTTTTATGATTTTTTTAGAAAACATAAATTTTCAAAAAAAAAAAATTAAGTGCGAAAACTCGAAATTTTTAGTTTTTTTCAGTTTCTTGTAATATCTATGAAATTGACTAAAAATAGTGATTTGGCCATGCTAGAGTCAATTCCAGTCAGTTTTTGGTCAACAGTACTTCACTATGAGTTAATTTGATATTAACTAGATTTAGTAATTTCTAGGATAGACATATCGAGATGGCCGAAGAAACTTCAAATCAAGTTGCAAATCCAGGTGCGCCATCTTATATGGTGATTTGTCAGCAGTTGAGTACGACAGTCAATGATATGAATAACCGTAATCAGATGCTATGGAGGTTCTATTAAATCAAGTCAAATTGATGTCTTCACCCAATCTCGATTTTTAACCGAAGGTCTATGTGGGCGAGAAGAAGGAGAAGAAACCTGAGGTCATCGAGGATTGGCTGGCCACGTGGAGTAGTTACTTCAATCTGCACGGTGTTCCTATCAGAAATGGTGAACTCCTGCAACTTTGTCGCAACACGAACAAGACACGAAGGTCGAACGAGAACAATTCGCGATAGTCAACATGTCTTGACTCGAAGCACGAATGATGCGAATCAATCACGAATCGTAAACACACCTCCAGGACCGCAAAACGAAAAGAACGAAACAAACGAAGAGAAATCCTTCGCGCTGAGCTGACAACTCAATGGGCTTCATGCCCAGTTGAAACAAATAGCAACGACAGACACTAACTAACTAGTTGATTAGCGTTAACTAGTCTTGTGATTCTATGTTTAGCCATCTTGTAAACTCCACATAGTGGAGGTATAAACGATCCTCTCTCGATCATAACCAAGAAGAGAAAAAGAAGAGAGATAGCGAATACAGAGATCTGTAAGAAACAGAGAGAGATGTAGCAAATAGAGTAAGAAAGCAAAATACCATAGCTGTGCATAAAAGTCTGCCAACGAGCAGAACACAGCGAAAGAGCAGAGAGTCAATCCGCCAACGAGCGAGACACTAACGATCTCGCTCTAAAACCAAACTGACAATATAATTGCTCTATTTCATGTATCTCTTGGCCTTGTGTTGTGTCTCTTGATTGTTAGAATAAAACATGTTTTGTGATGCGTAGTCGAGTTTTTGGGATCTCGTAAGAGCTTTCGCATGAAAAGAAAATTCAAAGACAGAAAATTGTTCGCGAATCAGAAGAGAGGACGAATACAAAAAACAAGAAAGAAAAAGCTTCTACGACATGGTATCAGAGCCTACAAGTTATCACTACTGATATCCCAATAGTGATTCTTCCAAACAACATAATATCGCTACAACAATCCAGACCAGAGTAGCAATCAGTCTTGATGGTGCAAATTACAGAATCTGGAAATTTAAAATCAAAACACTCCTGAAGGACGAAGGCATCTGGTTGGTGACCGAGCTCTAAGGGGTGCAGCCTCTAGAGGGAGACCCGAGGAGAGCTGAATGGATCAGAAAGGATGAGCGTGCAGTGACGATCATCACTTTGTCCATAAATGAAGATCTACTCATGCAGATTGAAGACTGCAAAAGCAACCATGCAGCGTGGAAAAAATTAAAACAGAAGTATGAAGTGAGGACTGCAGCTTCAGTCATGCACCTTCACAATCAGCTAGAATCCATACGGTGGGATGACAACCAGTTAGATCAGCATGTTGAGAAGATCAGATCGATCTTCGCTCAACTCGCTGCATCAAGACAGGAGCAACAGGTCCCAGCACCACAGCAGCTGATGTACTTCATGAAATCTCTACCGACGTCCTGTCAGCCATTGAGAATGCTCATATTGAGTCTACCAGATATGACATCTGACAAAGCAGTCAGTCTTGTCGCTGATGAGATACTGATGAGAGACGAAGGAGAGAGAAGCAGTGATCAAGAGAAGGCTCTCTTCACGAAAGAAAATAAGAAGAAAAAAAACAAGCCAAGATTTGAGAAGACGAAGTCCTCAAATCAGCAATCTTCTTCCTGCGATCACTGCCACAAACTAGGCCATATGGCCAACAAATACTGGTTCAATCTAACAATACCTTGCATGCACTGCAAGAAATGACATTCTGCATACGACCGCAAATTCAACCCAAAAAAAAAAACAAAGCTGAAAAGAAAAACGTTGCAGAGTCATCAAAGGATACCGAAAGAGGTGACGAAGCTTTCACGATACTCGATGAAGCTTTGACAAGTTACTCTGAACATGACTACAATGTAGTCATCGATTCAGGAGCAACATCTCACATAACCTGCAACAAGAAGATCTTGATCAACTTTTGCAAACTCGAAAACGACAGAGCAGTGATTCTAGGCGATGGAAGCAGACACAATGTCAAAGGCATCGGATCTCTATAGCTACAAACATTGTCAGGCCAAGCAGAGCTGCCAAGAGCACTCTATGTGCCCTCACTTAGAAAGGATCTGCTATCTGTCTCCAAGATGGGAGATCTAGGCATTCAAGTTTTGTTTGACGACAACACTTGCCATATGATCGAGAAGACGACAAACAAGTTGCTGATGGTCGGATGCAGAGAAGGAAATCTCTACCAGGCCAAAATAATCAGCAACTCTGAAAGCATATTAAATGCTTCAGAAAATGAAGATCAGCTCTGGCATAGAAGAATGTATCATCTGCACATGCAGAGCCTGTATGACATGAGAAGAAAGGACATTGTCATAGGTCTCAAGATTTCAAGGCCAGAGGCTGAGTTATGCGAAGCTTGTCAGAAAGGCAAGCAACATCGGAATCCATTCACAACAAGAGAAGAAGAGCCAAAGAAGTTCTTGAGCTCGTCCACTCTGATGTGTGTGGATCGATGAAAACATATTCGCTCTTAGGTTCGAGATATTTTCTAACGTTCATAGATGATTACAGCCAAATGACCACGATCTACTACCTGAAGAAGAAATTCGAAGTATTTGATTCTTTCAAGAAGTTCGTGACATTCGTAGAGTGACACACCTCGAAAAAGATATAGATCCTTGGATCTGACAATGGAGGTGAATACAAAAGCATAGAAGGATAGTTCGTGGTATATCGACAGTGAAGCTTCCTCACATATGTGTAGCTCCAAGCATTCTTTTTCATCCATGTCACCTTATGAAGGAGCCAAGAAGTCCATCTACATAGCAAATGATCATGAGTGTGCTATTGAAGGCATAGGGACCATTCCCTTAAAGCTTTCTTCATCAAAAGTTCTTTCTCTGTCTAAATTACTTTTTGTTCCTAAGTTAAAAAAAAATCTTATTAGTGCTGGGCAATTGTTTGATAGTGGACTAGATGTGAATTTCAATGTTGATACATGTACAATCAAGAAGCATGATGAGATCCTTGCATTTGGGTCTAGATATGGTGTAATCTACAATCTTGATCCCAAGGAGTATGCTAACTCTTGTGATAGTGCTTTTGCTTCTCATATGTCTTTGGAAGAACTATGGCATAGAAGGTTGGGGCATCCTGACTATAATTCTATGGTGTCCATGGTCAAGAAAGCCAAAGCTATTGGCTTGTCTAATCTTATCTCCAAGAATTTCAAGCCATGTGAGGCTTGTGCCATATCTAAGTCTCATAAGAAGCCTTTTTCAAAGTCATCCATCAAGACTACACATCCATTGGAGCTCATACACTCGGATGTGCACTTCTCATCTTCAAAGAGCAAGGGTGGTCCTACTTGCTTTGTAGCTTTCATTGATGATATCACAAGATTTACTTGGGTATATCTTCTAGCTTCAAAGTCTATGGTGTTTGACTATTTCCTAAAGTTCAAAGCTCTAGTTGAAAAGCAATTTTCATACAAAATCAAGATTCTTAGAAGTGATGGAGGTGGTGAGTACACTTCCAATAAATTTCATGATTATTGTGAGCTTGAAGGTATTAAAAGGGAGTTTTTTTGTGCATATACACCATCTTAAAATGGAGTGGCTGAAAGAAAGAATAGAACACTGTGTGAATGTGCCAAAACCATTAGAATTGAGGCATCCTTGCCAAAAGACTTTTGGGGTGAGGCCATCAATTGTTCAAACTATCTTTGCAATCAACTCCTTCATGTTGCACTTGGAGGAAAGTCACCATATGAAGCAATTTATTTGAAGAAACCTAAGGTTGATCAGCTTAGAGTATTTGGATGCATATGCTTTGTCCATATTCCCTTGTAAACGAGAAAGAAGGATGATCCTTGTGCAAGCAAAGGAGTAATGGTTGGATATTCATCCAACAAGAAAGCCTATCGAATCTACATGCTCTCTACTTCTAAAGTAATTTATAGTAGAGATGTAGTTTTTCATGAAGAAGAAAAGTCCAATCTTGGAGGGGCAGAGATCAAGCAACCTCAAAATCTATCACATTTTGTTATTGAAGACAATCAACATATGGAGGAGTCAAGATTTGAAGATGGAAGTCCTCGGATTTTCACTCCTAGAAGATCCATGAGGGAGAGATCCGAGCCTAAGAGGCTCATTTATGATGACAAAGGAAAACAAGTGGATCTTGATTCCACTATTGCTTATTTTGTTTCTCACGAGGAGCCCAAAGATGTTCAAGAAGCCCTCAATACCAAGGAGTGGTATGAGGCCATGAAGATTGAATATGATGCCTTGATCACCAACCACACATGGGAGCTAGTAGATCCACCACCTAACATGCATATTATTGGATGCAAGTGAGTGTTCAAGATCAAGTACAATCATGATGGCTCCATCAACAAGTACAAGGCAAGATTATGTGCTAAAGGCTTTGCACAAATATATGGCCTTGACTATGAAGAAACCTAAGCTCCTGTAGCAAAGATGGTGACAATAAGAATCATAATCTCTCTTGCCTTATTTTTTAAGTGGAAACTGTTTTGAATTGATGTCTCCAACGCTTTTTTTGAATGGCTATCTTGAGGAGGAGATATATATGGAACAACCTCAAGGATTTATCAAGGATAAATCTAAGGTGTGTTTGCTATTTAGAAGTCTTTATGGCTTGAAGCAAGCACCTAGATTATGGTATTCAAGACTCAACAACTTTCTTCTTTCATTAGGATTTGTGCTTAGTGACTATGATCCTTCTATGTACTTAGAGTTTGATGGAGGTAATATTGTCATTCTTCTAATCTATGTAGATGACCTTATTCTTAGTGGAAGTTGTTTGATGCTAGTCAAAAAAACTAAAGATGCATTAGGAAGAGAATTTAAAATGCAAGATCTAGGAGAGATCCATTACATTTTAGGTCTTGAAATTGATTTTCATGAAGAGTATGCTTTTATTTGTCAATCTAGATATGTCTTTTCTATGTTGAGAAAATTCAATATGCAAACTTGTAAAAACATAGATACTCCCATGGATCAACATGTAAAAGATCCTATTAAAGGTGATGAAAGATCCTTCGAGAAAATCACACTTTATAGGAGTGTTATAGGCTCTTTAATTTGGCTTACCATCGCTAGACCCGATTTGAGCTATTGTGTGCACAAATTGAGTCAATTTATGCAAGATCCCAAGATCCAACATTGGAAGATGGCCAAGAGAGTTCTAAGATATGTATCTTCTACTCAAGATTATGGTTTATTGTACAAGAATGAAGATCTAACCATTGTTGGCTATTCGGATTCTGATTTTGCAAGTGATAAAATGGATCGAAAGTCCATTAATGCATATACTATCTTTCTTGGAGGCAATCTTGTGTCTTGGCTTTCAAAGAAGCAAGATACCATATTCCTATCATCTTGTGAGGCCGAGTACAAAGCACTCACTACAACAACTAAAGAGGTGTTTTGGATCAAGAGGTTAGTCATGGACCTAAAGTGCATCAAAGAGGATGATCTTCCCTTGATCAAATGTGACAACATATCGACACAAGCTCTTGCAAACAATCCTATTTTTCATGCAAGAAGCAAGCATATAGAAGTGGCACATCATTTTGTAAGGGAAAAACTCATTGGAGGTGAAATCAACTTGGAACACGTCGACACATCTTCATGTATTGCTGATCTTCTCACAAAGCCACTTTGCAAAAGTGCCTTCTCAAAGCATAGGTCTAATCTTGGTCTTATCTCAAGATCAATGCTTGATCAACATTAGATACATTTTTAGGAGGAGTCAAAATATTGAAAAAATCTATCTAATGTTGTGAGTAGGGGTCCTAAAAATGCCAAAGATGAATTAAGCTCTTTTGGCTTAGTAAAGACCCATCTTAGAATAAAATATTCAAGGTAGGTAGAAGTAGAAACTTGAGCTACCATAGAAATTGCCATTCGTACTTTACATGCCACATTTAATGCATGAAAAGACTAGGTGGCACAATTAGACATAGTGATGTGGCTTGAATAAGTCTAGATAGCTTGAGAGGTGGATTCACAACTCCAATTCAACTCAAAGTAGGAGGAGAGTCCATGGATCTATATATATGTGATGTACTCTCATTGAGAAGATGATGAAATTTGTGTGTAATGCAAATTTGGAGACAAGCTCTTTGTGCCCTCTCTCTCTACACAAATTTTGTACTTTCAATTTTCTCTCTCTAGCCAAGTTGAGGCATTTATTATGCTTACTCTTATGTTTTGTTGACAGATCTTGCTTGTAACACAATAATATTTCTTGTATGATCAGCTTTCCTATTGACAACCAATGCTAGTCTGATCTTTATGGTATTATTGGGCTTAGGAGATCAAAAATACATGTGTAGGGCATTCCACACGTGTGAATTCAGCAAATTGGGATACCACAAGAGGGGCCAAGCACGATGATGATGGACTCCCAGAGTGCCATCTATCTGTCCCAGGATCCTGTCTTCCATTCAAAGATGAAGCACATTCCTCTGAAGTACCATCACATTCTAGATTTGATATTGAAAGGAGAGCTCCAGGTCCAGTTCATAAAATCAGAAAGTATGATTGCAGATCTCCTCATGAAACCGTTCAACAAGCCACTCTTTACCAAGCAAAGAGAGGCAATTGGATTAAACGAACAAAGCTACAAGATGGTGAACTCCTGTAACTTTGTCACAGCACGAACAAGACACGAAGGTCGAACGAGAACAATTCGAGACAGTCAACGTGTCTTTGACTCGAAGCACGAATAATTCACGAATCGTAAACACACCTCCTGGACCGCAAAACAAAAAGAATGAAACAAGTGAAGAGAAATCCTCCGTGCTGCCAGCTGGCAGCTCAATGGGCTTCATGCCCAGTTGAAACGAATAGCAACAACGGAGACTAAGTAACTAGTTGATTAGCGTTAACTAGTTTTGTGATTCTACGTTTAGCTATCTTGTAAACTCCACACAGTAGAGGTATAAACGATTCTCTTTGGATCATAACCAAGAAGAGAAAAAGAAGAGAGATAGTGAATACAGAGATATGTAAGAAACAGAGAGAGACTTAGCGAATAAGAAAGCAAAATACCATAGTTGTGCATAAAAGTCTACCAATCGAAAGAGCAAAGAGTCAATCCGCCAACGAGCGAGACACTGACGATCTCGCTCTAGAACCAAACTGACAATGTAATCGCTCTATTTCGTGTATCCCTTGGCCTTGTGATGTGTCTCTTGATTGTTAGAATAAAACATGTTCTATGATGCGTAGTCGAATTTCTGGGATCTTGTAAGAGCTTTCGCATGAAAAGAAAATTCAAAGACAGAAAATTGTTCGCGAATCATAAAAGAGGATGAACATGAAAAACAAGAAAGAAAAAGATTCCGCAATAGTTCCTGATGAGAAGAAAATTGAAAGTGCCGTGCTGTTCTTACGCGACAAAGCGTCATCGTGGTGGCGAAATTTACCGGTGAAGCCAACTACTTGGGATGTGTTTGCGGAAGTTTTCAAGAAAGCTTTCGTAGTTGCTGATGACGTGGTCTACTACCTAAAGTTTGTGAACTGCAAGATGGGTACAAAGAGTTTAGACTCTTATATCTAGGAATTCATGGACCTATGGAATAGGGTTCTATCATTAGAATAGAATGAATAACACCTTCACTTGTCCTTTCTTTTCCATGAAATAAGAACAACAAGGACTCGACCTTGTACAATGATGAAGATCTACTTGGACATGCATGTTGAGCATACTCCTCCTGAAACCTCGACCCCATCATAAGTTGGTTTTTCTCAATAGAATGAACTTTTGATGTATTGCAATAAGAGACACTGTGCTCTCAGCCCCTTCCAAGATAGAAAATAGATCTCCAAAATTAATGACTTCTCCATGCTCAAACACCTTCGAGATAGAGAGTGTAAAGGCTATGTAGCCTTCCTTGATGGATAAGCATCCAACCATGATCCATTGACTTGGATCTCCTTCCTTCCTTGCTTCCAAGAAAACACATGCAAAGCAATAATCTTCAAGAACACTAAGGTACACAACCTTAGGCTTATAGTTGAACAAGACTTCATATAGTGTAGTCCTTCCAATAGCTCCATAACTCCAAAAAGCTTTGCATACAGGAAAATACACTTGCATCATAAAACTTGAAGAGACAAGACATAGTCATTGGTTACTTGTGAAACCATCAATAAGAGTAGAAAAGCAAGAGGCAACTTCCTTGCTTAAAGATGAAGAAAGGTCAACATACGACTCTATCCTATCCTTTCAAACTGAATATTGGAGGTATATAGTCTCTCACTAGCTTCAAAGAGAAAATCTCCTAAAGATGCCATGTATGTGAAGACTTCTTGTAATATGGACAACAATATGTTTGACACTTCTTACTATAGGAATTGAGTGTGTTGCTTCTTTTTTACAATAGGAACCAAAACAATTGGGTGTACTACCAAATTCTATGCAAAATCTTGCAACTGCATTTGAGATAGGTCTCAAATATTCCACCAAAACAAGACAAACTAGATCAACCTCTCAACTTGAATATGAGTATAGACAAATTTTGGTACTTTCTTCTTTTGGCATGTGTGAAATGCTTAAAGACAACACTATTGACTCAGATACACTCAAATTGTATGAAACAATGTGTTACATGACTAAAATTTTGTCTAGATCTCAAGTTTGTTGAATTGGTATACACAAATGTGTTGCTTCTCTTTCGCAATAGGAACAAAAAACAATTGGGTATTCTACCAAATCCTATGCAAAAACTTGCAACAATTATGTGAGACCTTGCTCACAACTAAAAATCACTCACTTTGAATTTGGATCTAGCCTCTATCTTTTGATGATGGACTTACAATTCTGATGTCAAATTTTCTCACAAGTTTAAAATGAATGAAAAACACTTTAGAAACACACATTCAGCACAAACACAACCCTTTGTGTGAAATGATGTGACTGTGACAACAAAATTTTGACTTATCCAATTCTATCTTAGATTGAGTACCAAAAACTGTGAATGATGAATCATGCATGCAATATAATCAATTCAAAAAGTGTCCACTCGGGTTTTGGGTCTCTCCCTATCCTTCTTAAAAGTCTAATAACTTTATCTAGAGTCATCAAAATGAATTGAAACCAATTGCACTAAAAAGTAGACTCTTCTAGCTTTCCAACAAGCTATAATATCAGTACCTTTGGATCTAGCACAAAAAAAATAGAGTCAAATGAAATGTTCTGGTTTTCACACGTGTGAAAAGTCAGAATTTTGTAAATTCTCTATTTTGGACTGAAAATATCAATTTAATCTCATTAATCCAAAAACCATTCAAGAATAGATAGCAAAAAAGTGCTAAACAGCTTCCTAGCTTCAATTGTCATAGAATTCTTCAAACGCTTGATGTTAGTAGCATTCAAAGCATGGTATGGCTCTGATACCATGATGAAATTCTAGCAAATTCACACATGTGGGGAACCACAAGAAATGTGTGAATGATCTTTACCATGCTTTGTGATGGCACACAGATCACCTGCAGAGCAACCCTGCAATCTACCAACAGATTTATGGCTAGAGCACAATCTAGAATGCTACAGATCAAAGCTATATTAATTCCTCACAAATAGGAAAAGTACACAAGCCAGTTCATGTATGAAGACGACACAAAATCCGAGTTAGAGAGAGAGAGTACAATTACAAGCAACATAGAATGAGATCCAAATTTGACATTATGACATTACAAATGCTTGATTCTTCATTAGAAATGAATGAGAATGATATGTACATATATAGGATAGCCAAAATTTGTGATACTCCTTACATTCAATGCATATCCTACACCTATTCAAGTGCAAACTACTATTATCTTGACACCTAACTGCTTGCATGCACATATTGCACCTAACTTCTACCTACTTTCTCCAAATGGTTTTTTCTCAACTAGCCAAGTACAAAACTACATGCATCTGTCCATTAGAGTGTTTGCATGCCTTGCATGTCACAATGAAGACTTAGGACAAAATGCATTTATTGTGGCTCGACTTTCTACAAGGTCATAATTGACCAATTCCATGTGAATTTCTATATGCATGTCAAAGTAGACATTGTCAACATCATTGCATGTCATACTCCAAACTCACCCTATTCTTCAAGGGTATGTGCTCAATTTACATACCTTGGATATGTACAAAGTACTTACATGGGTAGGACCCCCAAACATCAACAAACATAAGATAGAGATGTTTTACAATTTTTAACAGGATGATGTTGGCTGATTCTGACGAATCCCCAAGGTATTGGAATAGAACTAACCAAGAGCACCTCTCACCTTAGATTGAGGAGGTCTCTAAGAAGATGAGATGAACGTAGACTGAGAGCCGAGTATGAGAGCTGAGAAGTACTAGCTAAGCATGACAGACAGAAACTATGTAATCCTCATGATGAATCCCGAAAGATGGAATGACCAGTATTTCTAGACAAATGTAATAAATGCAAGTAGGCCCCTCTTAGAAAAGTAGAGTGAGCCATATTTTGATGGTGACATCTAGTGGAGAGCATAATTCCACTTGTAATTTGTGATTTGGAATTGCCACTAGGATGCCACCTAAGGAGCTCTCTTGCTTATTTAAGAGACTCCCCCTTTGTAGAAGGGAGCTTTTGTAAATGTATCTATTCCATGTTGAAATGAGATTATCTTGCATGAGTTTTGATGCATTCTTGAGCTCCTTGATCAGTCTTGTTTCTTGAGTGATGCTTTAATGATCTTGCCCCTCCATCTCCTTTGTGTGTGATTGTGGATCTAGGGAGGACTAGCTTTCTTGATTTCATGCGTTCATAGATTATTTGTGGTGATCCGTCAGGAGTTTATTTGCGGTGTAAGTCTTGCAAATCCATTTGCATTCCGTTTCTTGACGTTCTTGAAATCCAAGAATCAAGAAACAATATTTCTTGATCATTGGAATTTAAAAAATGCTGCTAGTAAAGTTCTTGTTTTCTTGTTTGTAAATCATTGCATGCTGTTTACTTTTAGTTTCTTACTTTGTTCTTGAATCTAGAATGGATATGTAGCTTATAGCCAGATTTCATGATCTATAATTCATTCTGATTTGCAGCATTAGAGTAGGATAATATGATTTGTTCACCTGGACTTCATGCTAATGTATGGGTTGAACGTTTTGATTGCATGTTCGGCTGTGAATACAAGTGATTTCGGTTCAAGAGAGATAATTTTAAATGCCCTCTAATAGGTAGGACAAAAAATACTACAACATATGATTAGTCATTCTACCTGACCTGGGCATTGTAATAAACAAAGAAACATCAAGTGAATGCCCAAAACGAGCCTGGTAACATACATAATATATTCTATAAGCAGAGAGTAAAGAGAAAACCCGTTAACAGATCCTCTAGAGCAGGGGATCTGTCAGCAAAGCACCTACCTCCTTAAGAAGCTCATTTGCTACATTCATTTTTATACAATGGAGGGCAATCTTGCACCTTTCTTGTATCTTTTGTAGCTTCTTCAAGGTGAATAGGCTCATCCTCTTCACCACTCACAATTTCCATTAGAGCTTGTAAAACAAGAATTGATTCCATTCTAAGCTTCCAAATAGAATAATCAGAAGCATTCAATCTATCATTTGGATCTAAGAGATATGCATTTATGGAAGCCATCTCTCCTAAACAAGAGCTAGATCACAAAAAATGGATGTAAAATAGAAATGATTGAAAGACTAGCTATCCCACTACCTAGGGACTTGAGAATGCTCAAATTTTGACACCTCAATAAGATCCTACCTGATCTTAAGCCAAATCAAATCTATCAAAGACAACAAAAATGAAAACTAGCTTGATTTGGAATGAAAAATGGATCTAGAATTGCCTCCTCCTTGATTTCAACTTCACAAGGTGCTTGAATTCACCTAACCTGAATAAAAATGAATCAAATGCACATAAATGCCTCTTCAAATACTTAAATGACGACCAATAAAAGTAGTCATTTAATTAAATATATATATATATATATATTTGTGACAACTAAAAATTGTCATTTAAACCATCTTATAAGACACCAAAAAACTATCATTTGAGTTGATTTAAATGGTGGTTTTGGAGGTCGTCATTCATCGATGTCCTTAAATCCAATGGCTAAAATGACAGCCAAAAATCATCATTTAAGCCAATTAAATGACGGCCAATAGAAGCCGTCATTTAAGCTAAAATATATATATTTTAAATGACAACTGAAAATGGTCATTTAGACCACAAATGACAACCATTTAAGTCAATTTAAATGATGGTTTTGGAGGTTGTCATTCATATGTCCTTAAAACCAATGGTTGAAATGATGGCCAAAAATCATCATTTAAGCCAACGTAAATGACAGCCAATAAAAGTTGTCATTTAATTTTTTGGGTCTAAAACTTTGACTGACCATAACTTTTGAACGGTAGCTTGGAAGTAGGTCATCTAGGATACCATTGGAAAGCTCTCGTTGAGCGCTTTCCAACGATATAATTTTTGTCTCCATTGGAGCTACGATTAAAAAGTGATGCTATTTTAAATGAATTACAAATGGTAGTGTACATAGAATGGTTAAGCATCGAAACTAGTGCGAGCAGAAATGAAAAAGAATGTGGGCAGAAAATGAATTTATTTTGGTAATTTACATTAATAAAGATTGTCAATCTACGTGGCATTCCTTAAAGGGTCTTTTTTCGATTCAGAATTCCTCTAATGCTTGATTTCAAGGTCTATGTTAAAATAGATAGATATCTTTTAAGGAAGATTGTACTTGGCATGATGGTAGAGAGAGGATCTTGCACCTCATTATGTCATTTGACCATGTGGACCAATAGGAGCAAGAGGTGTATCAAAATGATCCAATCATTTAAGAGGTGACTTGTCCAATCATTGTCAGAGGTGATTTGAGAGACGTCTAATCATTGAGCTATGTTTCCATCCATCTTGGATATCGGGCCACTCTAGGAGAATGTGAGAACTTGCATTTGACACTTAGTTTTTTGGTGAGAGTGTGAGAGTAGCTCCAATGCTTGGAACTTTTTCTACATGCTCTCTCTTCTTGAGAGCAAGCCTTGTATTTTCTCTCTCTATCTGAGAGCAACAAGTTTTTATACTTATTTTTTTTCATCAGGTGTCCTAGAATGCATGTTTATGTGCTCTTGCCTAAGCTAAATTGTTTGCATCAATCAAGAGATAGATTCATGTGCAATCACACACACCTTAGAAGATCAATCACATTGGTTTGTGATTCTCCACAAGTGTGAAAATGTTGACAATTTATGTGATCCTAGTTTTCATTTTTTAATGAATGTTTTAATATTGGTCTACGTTGAGCATGGCTTTAATTTTTAAAAATTCACTTTCTATTTTTTGGTGAATTTCATTTATGCTTAGCATATGGGTCTTTAAAATTTTGAGTATAAGTTAGTTGCTAACCTTGTTGAGCACATTGAGTTATCAGTGAACATTTTTTTTTAATAGACTTTCAAAGATAGGAAGAGTGGCCAACTTCCTAAACAATTCAAGACTCATATGCAAAAGGCCAAGGCAGAGAAGGGCCAAGGGAGCTTCAAAAGACTAGGGAGGTCATTGCTGAAGAAGATCCAAAAGAGACCTACATTCCCAAACCTGTTGATGATCAACCTTGTCACCATACCATTCAATATGGCAATGCAAAAGTAATTTCAAAGTTCATCAAAAGAAGACCTTACACCCTTTGCATTGTGGACATTCCCTATGGTTTCAACTTGAAAGGATCTCTAAATGACGAGAGGTCTTTTAGGTGGGGAGCTTTGGTGGTGCTTGTCTCTGCAACACACTTGAATATAATAGCATTGACCAACTTTCAACTAAAGAAAAGAGATTTATCCTCCATTACAACATTGTTGGCTACATAGATTTTTCCAACCACTTCGACTATCTGTCACTGACTAAAAAATTGAAGAATCTAATGATTAGTTATGTGACTTGCCCATACCATTAGCCACAACAACTTGTAAATAGATTGATTGAAATGTTTTCACACCCAACAGACTGGGTTTTAGATTTATTTAACGGTAGTGGGACTGCTAGTGCATGTGCTGTCCAGACATGTCGCGATTGTCAGAAATTGTGAACTCCTGCGACTTTGTCTCGAAACGAAACAAAGCGAAGGTCGAATGGCGAACAATTCACGAAAAAACATACCTCTAGGACCAAAAGACAAGACACGAAACGAAACGAAAAGAAAACGAAGGAAAACCTTTCACGCTGCTAGCTGGCAGCTCAACGGGCATGGTGTCTTGTACTTCATGCTCAGCTAAAACAATTAGCAATAACAGAGAATAAATAACTAGTTGATTAGCGTTAACTACTCTTGTAATTCTTTGTTTAGCTATCTTGTAAACTCCACATAGTGAAGACATATAAACACAATTTTGGATCAACGAAATAGAGAGCGAAAGAGCAAAAAAAAGAGAAGAATAGAAAAAGATTAAAAAAAAAGAAAATAGCTATGCATGAAAGTCTACCAATGAGCAAAATGTAACAATTGAGCTGAGTGTCAGGCCGCCAACGAGCGAGACACTGATCATCTCGTTCCAAACTAAAAATTGACAATATAGTTGCTCTCTCTTCTCCATCTTTGATTTTCACTGTCTTGAATGATTTATGTTCTGTGATCTGTAGTCGCATGCCTAGGATCTTGAAGGCTTCCGCATAAAGAAAACCAAACGACAACAACCTATTCGCAAGACAATCCATTCGCGACATGGTATCAGAGCCTTGAGGTTATCACTACTGATATCTGAACAATGATTCTCTAGGCAACATAATATGGCTACAACAATCTAGACAAGAATAGCTATTAGTCTTGATGGTGAAAACTACAAAGTGTGGAAATTCAAAATCAAAATGCTTCTGAAGGGTGAAGGCACCTGGTCGGTGACTGAACTCACAAAGGTACAACCTCCAAAGGGAGACCCGAGGAGAGCAGAGTGGATCAGAAATGATGAGCATGCAATGGCGATCATCGTTTCATCCATCAATGAAGATCTACTCATGCAGATTGAAGATTGTGAAAGCAACCATGCAAAATGGGAAAGACTAAAGTAGAAGTACGAAGTGAGGATTGCCGCTTCAGTGATGCATCTTCACAATCAACTACAATCCATACGATGGGATGGCAACCAATTGGATCAGCATGTTGAGAAGATCAGAACGATCTTCGCTCAACTTGTTGCACCAGGTCAAGAACACCAGGTCCCAGCACCACAACAGCTGATGTACTTCATGAAATCTGTACCTGCGTAATATCAGCCATTGAGAATGCTCATTGTGAGTCTACCAGATATGATATTCGACAAAGCAATCAGTCTTGTTGCTGATGAGAGACTAATGAGGGACGAAGGAGAAGGAAACAATGATCATGAGAAAGCTCTATTCACAAAAGGAAAGAAGAAGAACAAGAACAAGCCCAGATTCAATCTAGACAAAGACTTCGAACATAGGCAATGATAATCAACAATGTTTTTCCTGTGATCTATGTCACAAAGCACGACACACAACCAATAAGTGCTGGTTCAATCCAACAATACCTTGCATGCATTGCAAGAAGAAAGGGCATTCTTCATACGATTGCATATTCAACCCAAAAAGGAAGAACAAAGTTGACAAAGAAAATGTTGCAGAGTCATCCAAGGATGCAGATAAAGGTGATGAAGCTTTCACAATACTAGATGAAGCATCAACAAGATACATTGAACAAGACTATGATGTAGTCATTGATTTAGGAGCAACATCACACACCACCTGCAACAAAAGAATCTTGATCGACTTCAGAGAACTCAAACGCAATAGAGCAGTGATTCTAGGTGATGTCAAGGGCATCGGGACTCGATAGCTGCGAACACTGTCAAGCATTAGAGAAAATTTGAGCACAAAAGAGGCCTTTCAAAAAGATACTTTTTATTTTTTTTCCCAAAAGTTTCTTCCACATCGACCAATCAAAACACTCAAATTTGAAATCTACGTAACGTAGCTCCTTCAAATTGATTTTATTTTCTTTTTAAAAGAATTGTAATTTTTTGTCAAGGGCAGCCCGTAAATAAGCCATTTTATCTGTAGTATAGTATGCATCTCAACAAAAAAATAGTGTGAATTTTGAATTGAAACTCGGATTGAGACGAGTACGGTGCCATTAGAAAGCCCTCAATGAGATCTTTTCAACGACACCCAACATGACTCAGTTCCGAGCTACAGTGAAGAAGTTATGGCCAATCAAAGTTTTGGTTGGTCAACCATTGGTCAACATGATATCTCTTTCAAGCGCAGTTGACCGGTAGAATTGCGCTTGAAAGAGATATCACGTTGACCATTGGTTGACCGACTAGAAGTTTGACTGGCCATAACTTCTTAACCGTAGCTCGAAACTGGATCGTGCTAGATGTCATTGAAAAGCTCTCGTCGAGGGCTTTCTAATAGCATTGTAATCGTCTCAATCCAATCTTCCATTCAAAAGTTATGATTGTTTTCAGCCACAGACTATACTATGCACATAATAGCTAACCATCGAAGACTGTGTGGGCAGGACTGCGGGCACAAAAAGATGTAATTTTAGTATTTTACATTGCCAAAAAATTGTCATCCTATGTGGCAATCCTTATAGGGCTCTTTCCAAGGCCAAATTCTCTCTAATGTCAAGCAGAGCTGCCAGGAGCACTCTACGTGCCTTCACTGAGAAAAGACTTGCTATTAGTCTCCAAGATGGCAGATCTAGGAATTCAAGTTATGTTCGATGGCAATACATGCCGAATGATCGAGAAAGCAACAAACAAATTGCTGACAATTGGATGCAGAAAAGAAAATCTCTATTAAGCCAAGATAATCAGCAGTTCTGATAGCATACTAAATGCATCTAAAAACAAAGATCAGCTTTGGCACAGAAGAATGTTTCATCTGAACATGAGGAGCCTGTATGACATGTGCAAGAAAGACATAGTCATAGGTATGAAGATATCCAGACCCGATACTGAGTTCTGCGAAGCCTATCAGAAAGGCAAAGAACATCGGAATCCATTCACACATGAGGGAAGAAGAGCTAAAAAAGTTCTTGAGCTCGTCCACTCAGATGTCTGTGGATCGATGAAAGTAGATTCGCTCTCAAGATCGAGGTATTTTCTGACGTTCATTGATGACTACAGCCGGATGACAATGATCTACTACCTGAAGAAAAAATCTACTAGCAAAGATTCAAATAGATGGAAACTCACCTTTTTACATTTGTGGCCTTAGTTGTTAATGTTTCATACATTTGGGAAGTCTTTTCTATCTATTATATACTAAAAAGCCTTCATTCATAGTTGATGAGTAGACCCAAGTGTTTTTTGCCATCCTACCTGGTAAAATTTCCTCAGCTTCAACTAACGTCGATATTCTAGGCAACCATGATCCCATTAATAAAAACTATTCACTGAGTCAACTCTTTTATGTTGACTATGTCGTTTATTTGTACTCTCACTAATAAATCAAACTTATTTGTAAAAGTTTTTGCTTACATGCACTTGGGCAACAATCCTAAACCAAAAAGGTCATTACTCATTACCTATGTTTTTCATTGTTGGCATCTTTCTTAGAAACCATATACCTCAACAATTTCATCCACAAACAACTTCCTATAGATTGACAATGCCTTTGCATGAGCAATCTACTACTTTCCAACTATGAAACTCTAATACCAAATCAGTGCACAAGCTGCATCAAAATGATGAGAGAGATATGTATATTTCTATATTTAAGGATTACTTAGCTACCAATGTCAACGCACAAGCATAATAAGCATGCCAACAAGTTTGTGTCCATGGGAGCATCCTCCCTTGAAAAATAGTTCATCACATGAGAAGAAAAGCCATCTTAGCACCACACTGACTTTCCAACTAAAAGGCTTTAACATCAAATGTTGCACAATATCACAAGAATGGTATAGATCTATTCAAAAATTATTTAGCACTCATGTCAACACATGAGGACTAACTGCCAACAAGACTGTTCCGATGGGAGATCCTCCCATGGAGAGTAGTTTAGTGTAGACATCCATTACATGAAAAGAAAATCCATCTTAGCATCACACTGATTTATGAAACCAAGCAAAGAAGTACATTCATGTGTCACCATCTCATATCGATATGTTAGAGCCTTAGTGGTCTAGCCAAAAGTAGTTCAATTCATGGAAAGACATGGCAAAACTTGTTGTATAAGCATTCGATATAATGGCTTCATGTGCATCTTATATTAGGCACAATCGTGCAATATAGTCATACTAACACTTACTAATTTTAAAATTTGATTGTGAGAGTTGATCATTCTAAGCACATACCTCTCTAGTAAGGGGAGCTGAAATTTAGAGTTTAAGCATGTTGCCTTGGCTCATGTGCATCTTCCACCTCATGGGTTGTTTCACTCTACTACTTCCTCTCCGTCTTTGTGTAGGTGGTAATGCGTAGATTCCTTTCAAAAGACGACTTTCTGGTCTCGAAGTCTTGGGCTGCACATTGAGCTCAAAGAGACAAAATTAAGTTTTGAGACTAGCTTCTTGTAAGACTAATTCTTGCTACAAGTTGGAGGCTCAACATGATAAAGCTTTCAATGTTCTACCACGTCCACATGTCAAAGGCTTAAATTAGTTAAAGTTATGGAGACAAGCTTTGAGATTCTCGTGGGACCACTTGAGCCTCGTGCAAGTCTATAGAGTCTTGAGACTCTCAAACCAATTTCATAATGCTATTTGTTTAACTTTCAAGTGCCTCGCTTTTTAATTGATTGGTCCTACCTGTCTCATTTATCCGCACAAGTAGCCACAGGGAGCTACATCCATGAGGCATGACCAACCTTATTATTTTATCTCAACTTCATGGCTTTGTTAGACTAGGATGTTATCTTTATTAACTTGGTATAAAGATTATCAACAAAAACAAAAATTATAAGATACTAGTCTCTAGGCCACACCAACTCATGTCTTGGAAGGGTGACACAAAGGTTATAATCCCACTTCAAAGATATGTAGACCTATGAGCTAAAATATGATGAAATAAAATGCTTAGTATAAATTTGCTCATGTGATTAGGCACTAAAACGCCAAAACACTTCGTGTATACAAATAGTGATTTTCTTCAAACCACAAAATTTACTTGCTTGATGAACCGCGAAAGTCTATCTTTA
The DNA here is from genome assembly GCA_029204225.1 of Diphasiastrum complanatum. Lineage (NCBI taxonomy): Eukaryota > Viridiplantae > Streptophyta > Lycopodiopsida > Lycopodiales > Lycopodiaceae > Diphasiastrum > Diphasiastrum complanatum. The sequence continues at coordinate 67,901,961 of CM055092.1, read as the reverse complement.
AAAAGTTTACAAGACTTTTATTGCTCATAAGGCTTGTTCTACTACTCTTATAAATTTTGGCAAATGTTTACCTTAGAAAATGATAACCGAAGTTTTTACACCATATCATATGGTCATTATGAAAAGGATTACAATATCTCCCATAGTGTTATGAGGGTTATGTAATAGGTGGTGCATTCATTTGAGAGCATTCCAGCAAGGGAGGCCCTTCTGATCTCGAGGGCGCCCGAAGGGAACGGGGGATGAGGGCGTTGAGAACGCACTCACATGAATGCACCACCTTACTTAAAGTACTCCTAATATTCCTCTCCACCCTCCCCCATCCCACTATCCCACCCGAAGTTACCATGGTCTCACTAACTTGAACCATTATTTTTCCTTTGTTATTTAGGGTGCAATATGCTCCAGGAATGGACCCTAAATAACGAAGGAAAAATATCAAGAGTGCTTTACGAGTTTACAATATCTCATATGACATTATGAGGGCTATGGGTTAAGTATTAGGAGTGCTTTACGAGTTTACAATATCTCCTATGGCATTATGATTATGAGGGCTATGAGTTCTTCTTAACTAATTTACTTGTGGTCTTAAATTCTGACATAACTTCTCAAATGACCCTTATAATCATTAAGGTGACTGAAAAAATTGGAGGGGGGGGGGGGGGGGGGGGGCGGGGCGGGGCGGGGCGGGGGCGGCGGGCTCCATTCTCGGGACTTTTGACCTTGTGCTCCTTGAGGGGGCCTTCCTATGTGATGTAAAGTGATCATGCTACCTGAGGGAGCAAAATAACCTACATTATACATGATGATGCTACTTATACCGTCAGGGAAAAACCAATGATCCATAAACATTTTGAATACTCCTTGTATGATATGCACATGCATGTTCAACAGTTTAAGTGGTTTCAACTCTAATTTAGCGTTTAATGCTAACACATTCATGGAATGAAGAGCTTAGTCTAAAAGTATGCGTTTTAGGTCAGATGTTTGAATTGTTCCAAGGGAGTATAATAGCACCATTACATAGTGGAAGAATGCACGCTTTCTGCTACAATTGTTTTAATATAGCTGTGTACAGAAAATTACGATGTCACAAAACCAGCGTCTGCCCTCAGGCTCAGGGAATCTGGTCAAGTTGCTAGCGAATTATCACTATTACGAAAGGGCATCATATTTCTTATCTGAAAAAGAACATCAGAATCAAGTTGCATGATCATACAAGTGCCAGTCACAGGAATACGTCTCAGCCTATATCTCTACTGGATTGACATTATAGAGCGGGCTTTCACAGGCTTACGCTTCCTCTGAAATGCTTCAGGAAGAGGGTCTGCTACTATATGATCAGCCACCGTCGCTTCTGAGGAATTCTTCTTGGATCTTTTTCTGCCAGATAGCTCGGTTTCGGAAGGCATGGCGTCTTTCACAATCTTCGCAGCTTTCCTGCGATTGTGATTCGCACGAAATCTACTGAGATGATACTCGCATAAAGAAAATCCAGGCTCGGCTTGCCGAAGGCACTGCCATCCCTTTCCATCCATGCGCTTACAGCGATGACCTCTATCAAGTGCACCGCATGGTTTCTGGTCAGTAGTAGTTTCCAAGTTACAACCGCTAGTCGTACTATCAGGCGGTTTAGCCCAAAGGCATGCGTTTCCTTCCTCATGTAGATGTCGGTGCTGTTTCACAGATGCTTGAGGTCCATCTGAATCACGTTGCCGATAAGCTTTGGGATCTACGTTAGAAAGCTGACTAAGATGACCTTGCCGATTGAAAAGTTCCTGCAAGAAAAGATTTCTGTTGCGTAGGTCTGCGGCGCGATGAAGATTACCGCTAGTAGCCCTCTTTATTAAAGAAGTTCGGGGAGGCTCAAACATTGTTTCATTTGAAGGCTTCCGATCTACAACATCCCCTGTAAAAACCAATGCTACCAAGCTTAGGGCTTAGATCATATATTACAGGAGCCACAGCTTCACCGTCATTTTAATCACAGAAGTGTTTCTGATTCTAGATTTAGAACTACTTAGTAGATTAAAAGCTGAAATTCTTTCACTATACTTCATGTGACTGTTACGCAAAGCTGCGAATTGTGACATTTTATCAACAAAGGAATGATAGATATTAAATGCGTCCACTGGGTCATGTACTACAAGGCAGCAAATTTACCTTTGGCGGCAGCGACATATCGAATCATGCCACTTTGCAAGAGGCTGCAACATATGATGGGCGCATGTATCAATATAGGATCGCCTTCATTGTTTCAAAGAGCAAAAAAATCAACAAGCAACGAGAATACATGATTTTCAGTGATAATACCTATCTTCCAGAATCAGGCGGTCTTTGCTTGATGGTGTTGGCACGATTGCAATTTCTGATTGAGGCTGCCAATAAAACAACTGGTAGCTTAGACGTGCATACTGTCGGTTTTCTGCTTGCCGCAACAATTTATCCAAAACATGACTATGAATCATTTACTAAGCATGTTGTCACGTCAAATGGATATTCCCTGCAACCCATACTAAACTCTAATTTGGACGTTCACGCAACCCAGTAAAAGATTTCTCTCGGTAAGCATCAAGATAACTGCTCATATTCAAATCTTTACTAAGAGATTCCATCATAGACACAGGTTGTTGCTACTAGCCGAACTAGCTCAACTTCAGAACAAATACATGAACAATAAAACACAGCGTGTCCTGCCGAAAGAAGGGGTTTCTTTGTCTTTTTAATCTGCGGTCAAAACGGGTAGAGCTAGCACTACTGTCTGTAATAAGAATAAGCGCGAACTATGACAGACGCATACGAGTGAGCAGTACTCAACGCCCAAAATATTAAGCCTCTCCGTTTGCAGTTTGTATGTGCAACTTGAAGTTAATGGTAACGGCCTTTGCCGGACGTGTATATCATGAAGAGGCATACGTTATAGTCGACCATCGCTTTAGTGGTATGCCTCAAGAGTCTAATTAAATGAAGAACACGGCGATTACGGATATGTTAGGTCGGTAGGTTCCACAGTAGTTTGCATAAGATACTAATCCAAACCCTTCTCGAATTTTAAGTTGGGCTGCTGGAAATATATATGAGTATTGCTCGCAGCTCTGTCATGTCATTCTACATGGATGCCATATGCACTTACAGTGAGCATTATATTACGAAATTACAACGTCAACTGTGCATACTGCAGCCAAAATTTTCAAGTACGTGTATTTTAACAAAGCCAAGAATTACCTGTTCAATAAAGGGAGGTGTCAGAAATTTACTGGGCGCATTGATGTTCTGATTTCGCTTTCCTGCCACTGGTGAATCGATCATTCCTTTTCTCTTCAATTTGTTCCCGTTCACGCAACCTAGAATTGCGTCATCGTTATGAGCACTAGTATGTGGCCTCTTCTTGGTGCTTGTCTCAGGTTTTCCATACCGTTCCTTCCTATGGCAAGATCCGCGTACTTGATCCACATGGCCGTCGTGTATGTCAGAGGAAGACTGACCACGCTCACCACGTTGAACATCCTCCAACTTCTGCGGCATCGGAACTTCATTTAAATGTATACCACTATCCGAGCTACAATATTCAACCATGAGAGCTGCATGCGAAGCAGCTAGCTGTTGAAAACACGAATGTCCTGCCTCTCCGCACATGATACATCTTCCTTTGCTGCTCCTATACGCCCCTTCCTCTTCCTTGTGCCGCTTCCGGTTTCCCCATAATGCCTTTCTAGATCCATTCGTGGTTGTTCTATACGAACCCGTTGCAATGCACTTTTCTTCATCTGGATCTACAATAATACTAAGACGTTCTGTGGGCCTCGTCTTGTCCGAAACTTTCTGTACGCATCGAGTGGTTGCAGCATCTTTAAGCTTCAGAAGAAATTTGTGGTGATCAGTCATCGATATATTGGGCCGGCCATGGGCAGCAGGCACAAATCCCTTGCGAATCTTCATATCAGACGTAACAGCAACCTGTGCAGCTTATAGGGTGCCACAAGAACTTGGCTAGAATCAGAGACCTGAGATGAAATGGTTTTGATTGTCAGGCTTCGCCTCGATCATCCGTTCGCAGTCTCTTCCTTCTTCGAGTCCTTTTCCTGTTCTCTTCCGGTGCACTGCAGCACTCAGCACACGCCTGATTCTCCTCCCGCTTTCTGCTTTTCTCTAACTTCCGATGTATACTCTGTGGTAAAAGGTGAGGGTAAAAGTGAAGTTGTTGCAGTCCTTCTCGATTGCCTCTGTGTTTTGGTAGAAACGAGTGACCGGTCTTTTCTCGAGTGGGCTGCCTCCATTTTGACAAAGTACGACCATGTATTACAATGTCACCTTAAAAGTAAAATCTCTTTTTATTCTATCGATTATTCACTTAATAAGTGCCAAGTGCTCTTTCATTTTTTTCTCCTTTTAAGTCACCTTCACAAGCATAACTTTCATGTGAATTACTCAACCATCTACACATTTCACTGAAATTCTCATGTGTCATCTACTAAGAGATTCACACCAAATGATTGAAATTATGACACAATTTTCATCTATGAATGACTCTTAGAGTCCATAGGCAAATTATGCCCATTAACAACCATTCCACTTAGGCACTATATGGGGGAATGCTAGTACAATGACCTTATGCCTCCTCAAGATGGTGCACTTGAGCTAATACCCTCCCAAGGCAAAGTTTTAGATCATTAACTATGTAGTAAGTCTCTAGTATAGAAACCGAAAGAGCATTATTTGGTGCTCTTGTGTAGCCATTTTGCATTTAGAGTCAACACCTGCAACATATTTTGTGATCAAACCTCTAGCAAGCCACATTGGAACATTCTTGTCCACTAGCACATATAATGGGTCATAGACTATGGCCATTCAACATTGTTCACTACCAACTTCCTTCAGGCTCGTGAATAGCTTACTATGTTTAATGATCAGTCCATGGCCCATTATATACAACATATGAATTATATGCAAGTTCAAATTTCATTACACCCTATTTTGCAAGGTTATTTTCAAGGTTGGGCAATTATAAACCTTTTTTTATAACCATTTATTCCGAGTAGCACATTGGTGAAAATTCAAGACTTGCGTTTCTTGCTAAGAAAACAAATTTCCTTTATAATAGCACACCTTGCAAATTATGAAGAATAATTGAGGTGCTAATTCTAATTGATTTTTGACTAATCCAGTTATTAGCTTTTGATACTTCTACGTGCCATAGCCAAAATATGAAGAATGCCTTACATGCATATAAAACGTCACTTGAGGGCTATAAATGATAGGAAGCATATGAAAAACAAAAAATATCTCACCTGTAAGCCTCTTTCATAATTCTTACCGTGGAAAGTAAAGTGGAAAGCAAAGCACACAAGAAGAATCAATTACTTGTTTCTATATATGTAGCATGGATAGACCAACTTTAATTTAATGTGGGCACCACATAAATGACAACAAAAAGTGCCAGTTTTTATGCTTGAAGCTTTTAGGATGTTTGGAAGTGGATAGAGTCAATGAAAAACTTGCCAAAAAAAGACCATTGGCTAATAGGCTAAGGATTACTTGTGCCTATTTGATTTCATTAATTAGCTTGGAACATTCCAACAAAGAGTTCTCATTGGCTAAAAGGCCTTAGGATTGATGCTACAAACTTTAACCATGTCACCAAAGAGCTTGAAAATTGTGGTCCCAAACAATTGACTTCAAAGTGCCACTCTCTATGACTTAAGTTCACGAGCAATAGATCTCGACACTTCTAGTTACTCATTGTTTTATGTTATCTAGGTTCATGATATATGTGCATCAAATAACTATCATTAAGTGAGTCATATGGACAAAAACAAATAAAAAATAAGAAAAGCACAAGCCAAATATGAAATTATTGCACTAAGTTAATGAACAAACAAAGGACTCTTCTATAGAAAAAAATAATAAATGAGCTCAATGAGTGAGTGAGTGAGTGAGTGTGTGTGTGTGTGTGTGTGTGTGTGTGTGTGTGTGTGTGTGAGAGAGAGAGAGAGAGAGAGAGAGAGAGAGAGAGAGAGAGAGAGAGAGAGAGAGAGAGAGAGAGAGAGAGAGAGAGAGAGAGAGAGAGAGAGAGAGAGAGAGAGAGAGAGAGAGAGAGAGAGTTGCTTCCTTAACATTCTACAGTGGAGTCAAACCCATAAAATATTGTAGTGACATAGATGTGATTGTGAGAAATTTCAACTAGATTGAGATTTTTCATGTTGAGTTTATCTGTTAGTTTTGGCCAATATGCATTTTAAACTTAGAAATAGACTTTACAAAGTTAATAAGGCCTAAGAATAGTTGATTTCCTATTTTTGGCAACTCAGGCATGTTGATAAGGTCACATATAGACCTATTGTAATTGCCTTATTCATATGCATTGAATCTAGAATTTTTCATATGTTGATAAGCTTGAACAAGAGCATCCAAATAGGGCAAAGCCACTACAAGAGGATGGGCGATTTCCAAGGCTTTTTTTGAGTGTTTCTTTGAAAGATAGTTTTTAAAATGAGTCGTAGGGGGAGCGGAATGCTCGAGCCCCGGGTCTGGTGTTTGGCCTCAGAATAAGCCTACCAAATCTGAACTTGGTTTTGAAACATTTATAGAGAGGGATATAGAGAGGATTATAAATTCACTAGAGGGCCTTAGAACATACATCAGAATACTAAAGCTAATTTGAGGAGTATACTGAGGCTGACATTGGAATAAGCCTACCAAATTTGAACTTGTTTTTTAGACATTTATAAAGAGGGCTATAAAGAGGGTCCACGTGGCCAGAGGCATTCCAGGACACTCTGCTAATCGAGGGTAATACCGAGACTGATGAAAAAAAGGCTCCTCGGTATAACCCATGGTATAAAACAGAATGTAAATGGATCTCACTTTTGGAATTTGTTACCTATCAACACATTGAATTCCATTTTCTATCAACTTTGGTTGCCATATGCACAAGTGAATAATGAAATTTATGTATCACAAAAAAATGATGATCACAAATTGTGTACTCACATGCATCAGCTTCTTGTTCGATGTCAACTAGTCAATTAATAAAGTGTAATTGCATCTGTGAGCAAAATGATTAATATTACAATGAATTGAAATACATCGTATCGTCTCACTCATTCATTTGGTGGTTCATCATTATCATTTGTCGCATCATCATGCGACAAATCCGCCAAACCAAATGAGTCCATTTCTAATTCTACCCAAAAATCTCCTATAGCTTCATCATTAATAAGCTGATTTTCAAAAGCTAATGGCGACGGTGACGACGAGTGAGATCGAGAAGGTGTGTCGTTTGTCGTCAAATCATCCGATGATGATGCATCACGCTCAACGTCATCATTAGCTTGTGAAGCTTGCACATGATCATCCTCCGAAATTGTGTCATTGAATTCGTCATCACGATCTTGTTCATGAGGTGCATCAGCCAGCAGTGCCATGTCCTCCACAATATCTCTATCTTCAAGAATTCTTTTACTTCAAGGAGCGACTTGAATCACGTACCACCATCTGGGATCTAAACGATCGGGGTGAAAGACCACCTATAATTGATTGATGTTACCATAAATGTTGACTCGTAGTATCCATAGCTATTTTAGGGCCACACTCGATACCTTCCGCCCGATCACCCTATGCGTGATGGGCTTGTTGGTCAATGTCCTCATTTCATGAAGGTACACGCAGATGTTATGAGTGACATGCTTGCAAATACTTGCCACAAATGGGGCACACATTGTAACCACTAGTTTGGAGCCCTACATTGAGACAAAACAACCTAGTTAATCATGGGCCAAATGTTCAAATTGAAAGTAAATTTATGGATGCACATAAAATTTAATATAACAACATGAATCGAACCAATAGCAAGGACATTTCACATGAACATTCCCCATATTCAGGAAATTCATGAATCGTCCACATCAAGATGCCCTTTACCACAAAATCTTTTTGTCTTAGTGATCTTGATATATCGTTCACTTGAAGCTCTTGCCATAGAATCTTTATCTCATCTATCAAGGGAGCCATATACATGTCCACATATTTCGCCTTGTACTTTCCCAGAAAAAGAAGGGCGAGCATTAGGTGCCCCTTCTTTATACTTAGCCAAGGGGGGGTGTTGTAGTTTACAAGGACAACCGACCAACTGGACCATGATGTGGAGCGCAAACCAAATGGATTCATACCATTTGTGGCCAACCCCAAATGCAAATGGCGAGGCTCATAGCATCCACAGCGAATGCCATGTCATTACTCCGCGATGGAATTACACTTAAACAGTTGGCATATCCTGGTGGCTATGATGGGAAAATGTCTTACCACTTTGGTGGGTATGGTCGCTCATTGTCAATCTTGCCTTTACCGGTGTTCCTCACAGCGTGGACACGTGCTTGCCTCCTCAAACTCATCTTGATATAAGATGCAATCATTGGGACATGCATGAATACTCCTATAATGCATGCCGACTGCGGATAGCATTTTTTGGCTTCTTATCGAGACACCGCCATGGTTTTATTTGGGGGCAACATTTTCCTGAGCAAATTGCGACAAAATACATATCTATGTAATTAGTTATATATAGTTTCTTGCAATGCATGATATAAAAATAAAATGAGATTAGAGCTGAATCTAGCAGGCTTACCCAAACAACTCTGTGATGCTCGCATCCCCGACCACCCGTATTTAGTTTGCAAGTTCAGAAGTAGCAAACAAGCTCGCAACTTTGACATTTTTGCACCCTCGTACAAAGGAGTGGATGTCAAGCCACACATCATCTCTTCTTCCCGTGTCAATGTGGCCTTAGGTGGGTTTGTGAAGAATGCATCCATCATGTCATCCATGTCCCCCTCGTGATCATGTGATGTGAATGGCACATCCTCGTGTGCTATGTCTCCTCGGGACATATCTTCGTGCAAGTCCACGGGTGGTGTATGCGAGGCAAGTGGTGGCTCTCGTGCGCTTGCATGTCTGAATCTTGCAGATTGCATGGCAACATCTGGTTGAATTCTTCGATAGTCATGTGAGTGTGAGTCATTATCCTACACAATACAAGTGCAACAACAATCAAGAATAACAGAATATTCCTCCAATCAGAAAGGGCACCAAACAACATACATGGAAAATGAGCATGCAATCATGTTTTTTAGCAATACAAAGAGCTTTGCAAAGTAGAACTCATTGAAGAACCAATCTCCATCCGCATAAATAATGACTCCCTCTCAATCTGACCATACATGAGAACATGTGATATAGTGGTACGTCACTCTCATCGCATTGCATACTTACATCGTGCCCATGGGTAGTTGACAATGGATGGAACACAAAATTAGAAATGATCAACAATACATAAAACAAACTAGATAAATGCATTGAGACGAATAAAAGACATGTATATAATAACTAAATTTGAGTCTAATGCAACTAGTCTCTCGATATTAGCAATACAATTGCAAGATAAATTAAACCAAATTTTAAGATCATTCTAATTAAATCCCTACTCATTTAGATTTGTCACAAGGCCAACTACAATTTTGTAATCCATGCTCATTGGTTTGTGACAAGGCCAATTGCAATCTTGTGAAGAGCGAGGCTAGCCCTGATGCCATAGGCATGGATCGGATTACGCCTCATAATGCGAACCATGTCTACGTGTATCATTACATGGCTAGCCCCACTCTTCAGTTATCCCAAACAAATAAAAACTGGGATTTGCATATTGTTTTACTTATGTGTCCAATTGAGGGGTTGCTCAAGGAGGGGGGGGGTGGTTGTGTTAAGGGGTTTAGGGTTCCATATTCCTAAACTAATGAAAACAATAGGGATCTGCTTGATAAGAATCTAATTTTGTACAATCAATTGCAAAAGAGTACGTCATTGAGGAGTTCAAGGTGTTCTTGATCAATTCTTCTTTGCTTTTGGATCTTTGTACGTAGAAAGTTCTCGCCAGTTTCTTTATTATACTAGATTGTCGATTTTTTTGATTTCTGGAAATAGGTCTGGACCGGGTTTCTATAAGAACCATCGCTTCCTATACCAGGTTCCCAATATATACTATTTTATAAAAATTAATAAAAACTCATTTTGAAAATGATTATTGCATATTATGTTAAGCCACATACAAAAAAGTGTAAGCGCACAAAATTTGAGCATTCCTCCACTTTTCGATTACTCTTAAAAATCTCACACTCTTCGATGCCTTTGATATTTCAACTGTACAAAAAAAAAACACTTCATAGCTAAACAACTATAATAAATAAACACTCTACAAAATATGACTTGTATAAAAGCCGCTGAAAAAAAGTCTTGTTGCACAATGTCTTTAGTTTTTAACATTCCACTTATCATGAATCTTTATCAAAGAGTTTCTAGGTGTAAGAAAATCAGAGGATCAATCGCCAATGGATGAAAACCACGTCTGAGATCATTGTGATAGCAGCAAAAGATAGACAATGGATGGTTTGTGGATCAGTAGTGCACAATGTCTTTAGTTTTTAAGATTCTGCTTATCAACTAATTACCCATCAACAAAAAGAATAACCTTGAAAAAAGTCTTGTTACAATATTGTCTATCTTAATATCCTCGGTCTCATCCTACTCATGAATAAATAGTCACTTGCTAAAAGCCCTCAATGAATGTTAGGTTCTGTAGGGTGAATTGATACTACCCTCCAAGGCTCAAAGGGACCCGACAGTTCTCAACCGTGGCCGATTCTTACAAAAGAGCATATCGCCGGTTCTACACATAAGCCGGTTCTTGAGAATTAGTGTACTCGTCTGCTAGGGTCTTTACAACCGGGTTGAGAACCAAAAATAATAAATCGTTACCCGGCCAACACTGGTCTGGACATATGTAGAAGGATCCCTTGAAAAATTACAGTTTTGCAAATTCACTACTTTTGATAAAAGTCAAATTTCAAAATTTTGGGTAGTTGGACGACCAAGAATAGTGGTTGGATGCCAAATACGTCGATGTTTGGATACTTATGACATCGTTTAAATAGATGCTCAATACAATTTAGCAGATAAAAAATTGTGTTGTCCAGTGCACTATATATTATTTGACAAGGCTTGGGAACATAACGGCCAACAATCTTTGGAAACTGTGTGATTTTAGAATGCATCAATTTTGAGTTGATTTTAGCATTTAGTGGAGGCCTCGGAATGGACCTTGGAACAGACCACAGAATACTGACTAATTCTGATTTAGTCAAGGCCTCAGAATATTGAAGCTAATGTGAGGTATATACCGAGGGTCACACAAATTTGCAAATTTCAAAAAGACTGACTATTGCCACGACATTTTCGAAGAGGGAAGAGGAATGGGTGATGGAATCAAGGGATGTACCTACTACCTTTGTCCTCTCCTTTGTTTGTTGATCCTTGTTCACCCTCTTTATCCTCCTTGCTCTCCTTATTCTCCTCACATTTGGGTGCTCCTCTTGCTGCTCTTGCTATTGCTCTTTGCTTTCTCCTCTTGCATTTTGCCTTCTTCTCTGGCTCCTCTTGCCCTTTCCTTGTTCCTATTGCTCTTCCTCTTTGCTTACTTCTTGCAAAATCAAATGTGATGTGCCCAAGAAAAGAAAGGAAAATGGAGGATGGAGGCTTTATGATTGTTGGATGCAAGGTAGACTCTCTCTTTCTCTAATATCATCGTATCCATCTCAAAGTTATTGTAGTTTGGTTTTATTGACACGACATTATCTATGCAGGTTTATTTTGAGGCAAAGGAGACGACAAATCCACGAAAGGTTTTTTAAAGTAGCAGGCAAGTCGGAAAGACCGTCAAAATAGGTGAATCTGCAGGATTTGCTATTCTGATGGGGTATTTTCTATTTATCAGATGCTTTAGGGTGTTGTAGATCCAAGTGAGGGTGTTGTAGATGCATAGATCTAGGTGAGGGTGCTATAGATTCATAGTTGGGAGTGTTGTAGATCTAGAGGGTCGGGATGCCTATCAAAATATATGGATTTGTGAGATTTTTTAAATCAGCACCTATTCCGATAGCTGTTCCGATGCCAGATCCTGGTGGCGATCCAATTTTTTGGCGCATTTGCAGGATTCTATATGGATGTTTATTGATCTTTTTGTAAAATTGATTTGTTAGTATTATTTTTTGCGATACTAAACTTAACAAAGTGCAATAATTGTTTTTGTTTTGCAAGTTTCATTATTGGTTATTGGGCCGATATTCATCATAGCATTTCAGACAGATCATGCTCCTTGAGGTACTTTTAGGGTCGGAATGAACCTCGGAATAGATCCTGCTAGATCTAACATTATACTAGTGTCTATTCCGAGGCCTGTTCTGACCTCGCTATAAATGTTTTTTTTTAGCTTTCCAATGATAGATATGTGAATTTTATGATACATTTGTGAAGCTTAGTTGTTTTTTTGAGCAAAATCTTCAATTGTGATGACAAGTTTTATGATTTCTACATGAGGATTTGTTACATAGGTTTTTGATATGAAATTGCTTTGCAGTTTTTTATGCCGATTTTTTGGCTTTAACATCATCCAAATAGCTGACTAACAAAACTTGAAACAGTTCCAAATACTTGTACAATATTAGCAGTCTGTCTCCTATTTTTTGTTGTAGATCCACATTTTGTAGTGTAGGACTACATTCAATTTTATTTACATTAGGATTTATGAAAACAGATCTACACATCTTAGAAATAAATCTGTAATTTTGTTTATAAATATGTTGATAATGGGTACATCTATTAACTGGGGTGGGAACCAGTTGAGGTCGGAACAGACCTCGGAATATCTGGATCTGTTTAAGGCAGTATACCATCTCTTATTTTGAGGTCCATTCCGACCTCTACTCATACATTTGTTACAATTCATAAACAGATTATATGCTAGATTGTTACTAGCTCATAAATGCTAGATTATATACCTCTACTCGTCAATGTTTATCTCCTATCTTTTGTTGTAGATGCATGTTTTGTAGTGTAGGAATACATTCAGTTTATTTTACATTAGAATTTATGAAATACATCTACACATCAAGACACCATACCATCGTTTATTCTAAGGTCCATTCTGACCTTTGCTCTTACATTCAAAAATAGTTTTCTTGTAAACATTGGCAATTTGTGCCTCAACAATGCTAGACTATTACCACCCCAGTTGATATATCAAGATTACAAAACTCCCGCCACAGTTGATACATCAAAGTGAACAAAATGTGCACCCCCACATTTTTTAGATTCTTTCACCACATTGAGGCCTTCATGCTGGCTTCTTGATTACGTTTGTCCTTGAAATAACAACACTTCTCGTCTAGTGTCTTTATGAACCCGCTGGGGAACTTCCTAAGAAAACAAATGATCCCCACTCTCAACAATTTGTGGTATACATAATTAATGTTTCAAGCTTACTAGTTCGTGCTACTCTAATTTGTAGGATCTTAATCTAGTCCTATTATTTTAATTTACAAGATCATAAATTATGTGCTGTGTATTGGTTAAGTTTCATGCTGAGAGAGAGAGAGAGAGAGAGAGAGAGAGAGAGAGAGAGAGAGAGAGAGAGAGAGAGAGAGAGAGAGAGAGAGAGAGAGAGAGAGAGAGAGAGAGATAGGACGCATGCATCTCAAAGCTATTGAGATTGATGTGCTTTTGAGAGATGCCACAACAATCTCAATAGCTTTGAGATGCATGCCAAAATCCCATCATTCATGGACATCAAAATTCACCTATTGGTTCACCTTATTGATGAGGTGGAGCTAGTGTTCTGTTTCTATCAAATCTCTACTAATCGGATATCAATCGATACTCCCAGCAGTATCCGACAGTTTTCCGACATGGTATCAGAGTGGGTAGTTCAGTAATTTGCATTTCTATTATGGGTTATCAGTCTTGTTTCTACCAAGAGATCATTTTAGCAAGTGTGCAACCAACAATATTTCAATATCGTTATTTCTACCATTGATCTCACTCTCTACACTAGGTTGGATCCATCTTCTAGCTCATCTCTAATTGAAAAACTCGATGGAGAGAACTACCATCTAATTTGGAAGTTCAAGATGAAGGTAGTACTACTTGCCAAAGAAGTGTGGGACATCGTTGATGGCACATAGCTCAAGCCAAAGGTCGATGCAACCAGCATCACCAAATGGAGACATAGAGATGGCAAGGCATTTGTCTTAATCACTTTGAATATTAAAGACTCTCAAATCAAGCATACCAAGCTGCTCAGACCACTAAGGATGCATGGGACATCCTACTCTCTTTGATATTAGGGATGTTACATTCAAACTTCATCTAAGGAAGAAGTTCTTTACATTAAGAATGTTTGAAGTAGATAGTGTTTCGAACCATCTCAACACTTTCAAAAAACTTATGGCAGATTGGGCAAGAGATATTGACACTAGAAGATCGACTTTCGAAAGTCGGGTTGTCGATGGAGTTGATGGAGTTGGTGTTGAAGTCAATGTCAAGTAAGTCAATGTCGATGGATTTGGATAAGTCGATGGAGTTGGAGTTGAAGTCGATGTCGAGTGAGTTGGGTACGTCAATAGTGAGTAAGTCAGGTGAGTCGATGATGTCGAATAAGTGATGGAATGTCAAGTTGATGGAGTAATTTGAGTACATACATGGAGAAGTCAAAGTCGATGAAATAGGACTTTGGATTTTGATGACTTCTAAGTTGATGGAATCGAACTTCAACAGATTTTTTAGGATGCTCATTACTGAATAGATTTTGGACCTGAGCATTAAAATCCAAGAATCTCCCTTAATGTGGATCTCGAAAAACTTGGATCTTCAGATTTAGCATATTGTTATATCTAATGTGATGATCCTTGGATAATGCCTTTGTGAACTAATATGTTGCCATAAAATTTGTCCTACAGTAATCCAATGACACTTTCTTGCTTTGCACTTTTTCTCTAAGGTAGTGATATCTGATTTCGATATGTTTGCTTCGAGAGTGAAATCTCGGATTTAAAGATAGTGCTATATTGTGCTTCGATTATCACAATATATAGTAGTTGGATGTAGCTAAGCAAGGTCGATATCTACAAGCAGGTTCCTTAGCCAAATTGCCTCCTTGATAACATTTGTGACAGTTATGTATTCTGATTCTGAGGATGATAATGCTACTGAGATCTATTTTTTGACTGTTCCATAATATTTGGCCTTGATTAAATAAGAATACAAATCTAGAATAGACTTTACTACTTACAAAGATGACTACCTACTACAAGGTGGATCTAATTAATTAAGTAGATCCAAAGTAATGATCACTGAATTGTAAGACATATAAATAAAGTCTGTATCTTTCAGTCATTAATAATGCTTTTTATGTTGAGTATGCAACAATTTTTCAAGTGAAGTCAATTTTAACCCTACACTGTCTTGCGCTTATGCTTCAAGCTCTTGTACTCATTTTCTATCAGTCAGAGTGCATTTTGTCCACACTTTTGCTTGTTCTATTGCACATTGCTACTATTCATTCATCTTGATCATGTTTGCTAGTAACTGATGCACTTCCAATCCGTAACCATTCGATGCTAAACTTCTGGTGCTATTAGACATTTTGAACTTGATAGCAGAGTTGTGTTTCTATCAAATCTCTACTAATTTGATATCAATCGATACTCCCAGCAGTATCTCATAGTTTTTCGACAAGTAGTCCATGGCTACTAGTATATATCAATTTTTCTAATGCCTTCTAGCTGGTTTAATAGGGCTCACAAAATTGATCCCCCATTTTTAAAAGGGCGCTTATGGCAAAATTGGAACTAAAAACCAATTGTTGGAAGTGGTTGGTTTACCAACTCTTTGACATGAATCACAGTTCAAAATGAAGTTATGAACATCTCGATACATCGTTGGCCACCAATAATTTTCATTCATAATTTTCTTTATCATATTTTTCATTGCAAAATGGCCTCCAACATCTTCTACATGAAAGAATTTGATCAATTGTTAAATCTGATTTTTCTCCAAGCATCTCCTAAGTTCTTCGTCATTTCCCATTTTATACAAAAATTTTGAGATTCTAGTATAGGGAACGACTAGACGTTGGAAAGCATTTTCCCCCTCCCTAATCATTCCCAATGGATATTGCAATGCATGTAAATATTCAATTATATTAGAATACCATATATCCTCAATTATTAACAACATCACTTCTTCATCCGAAAGCTTATAAAAAATTGAATCCTTTTGTTTTGAAATTTTGAGCCTTGATAGATAATCCGCATTTGAACGATGTTTCTCTGGTCGAACTTTGACATTATAATCGAACTCTAAAATAAAAGGATCTATCGCGCTATCCTTCTTGACAGATTTGGCTTATTTACCAAATATTTGATAGCATAATGATCAACATAAAAGATAAATGCATAGCTTCTTAACAGAGTATATCATTTCCAAGGTTTCTCTTTTTGGTTGATGAGTAATTCTTCTCAGAAACTGATAATTGCCTACTCGCATAATAAATTGGATAATCTCTTTTTGCATCATCTTGTTGACTCAATAAACTCCCAATGGCAAAGAAAGAGATACCCACATATATATGAAATTTTTGATCCCAATTGGGAGGCCTTAAGATTGGTTTATCTATTAAAAGCTCAAATGCCCTTTGGCAATTTTTTTCACAATTATAATTGGCATTTTTCTTAACAACTTAGTCAAAGGGGCCGCCAAGATAGCATCCTTTATAAATCTTCTATAATATCCCAAATGGCTAAGAAAACCTCTTAATTCTCTCAAGTTCGTGGGTGGTTTAGATCCTTGATAATCTTGACCTTGTCTTGGTCCACTTCTATTTCTCTTTCCGATATTCTATGACCAAGAAGTATGTCTTTCGTCATTCCAAAATAGCTTTTTTCAGCATGTAATGAAATCGATGTTTCCTGGTATCTTTGTGAAGTTTGTTTGAGTTTATCAGAATGATCTTTTGGAGAGCTGAAAATACAAGAGTCATCTATGAATATTTCAAGAAATTTCCTCAGAAAATCTTGAAATATAACAGTCATCATCTTTTGGAATGTTGGTGGTGCATTACAAAGTCTAAACAACATTATGGTATATGAATAGGTTCTCCAATTGGTCATGAATGTAGTTTTGTCCTAATATTCTCTCTTTATTTGGACGTGGTTATATCTTGAAAAACCATCTAGGAAACTGTACCTTTCATAACCTATAACTTTTTATAATATTGAATCTATAAATGGAAAAGGCCTAATAATCCTTTTTAGTTGCATCATTGAGTTTTTTGAAATCCTAAAACACCCGAATTTTTCCTGTTTTCTTTTACAATGACAATGGGTGAAAAACCCATTCACTGTGTAAAACCATCTTCCAAATATATATCGAGCTCTGCTTTCACCATCAAGGAGTATTTTGAATTTAATCTATACGGCGTTGACGAAATGGAAAAGCTTCTGACTTTAAATCAATCCGATGCTCGTCAAATTTCTTTGGAATACTTTTTAAGTTGCTTAAGCTCCATGCAAACACATCTCCATATTCTTTTAATAGGTCTTGGTACATATCCATTTCATATTTCGACAAATGTAGGGATATGTTTACTTGTTTATCGAAACCAATGGAAATTTTGTAAATTTCATCAATGCCAATCATTCCCATTGTTGAATTAACTTCGCTTCTCTTGTAAATTTCTCGAGCTTGGTTACCATTCTACTTTGGTTCTCCTTCCTCAATTTTGTAACACTCCAAATATTGAATATCTATATAATTGGTAGTGTCACTCGACTATTTATCCGACGAGGAAGAAAGGTATAACTAGTATCGTACTGAGTTTCTTCTTGATATTTGTCTTTTTACCACTTCATACATATTTCTTGATTGGATCCTTTTATTGGAAATCAAAATTCCTTCTTTTTTCAATATGTGACCATGTCAGCATCATATAGCCAGGGTCTGCCTAACAACATGGGATATGAAGGCATGGCCACTGGGTTAATAACCACAAAATTCGGCAAAAACATCTCTCCTTCAATTTTTACTTACACATTATTAAGTAGGTCGACTGGTTTCCATCTAGTTTGATTCACCAATCTTAAGAACTTGGTTGTGGAAGTAATGTGGCTTAATCCCAAATCATGAGCCGTTTCCTCCATAATAATAGTTACTCTAGAGCCCGAATCAATAGGTACATTTGAAATAATACATCCTTTAATTTGGACCTCGGTTTTTGGAGCTCCTTTATCATCAATCCCATTTCTATTTATATTGATTGTTAGTAATCTCGATTTTCTTCTTCTCTTTTTCACCAAAAATTCTTTGAGTTGTTTTAGATAAAACACATTATCTTCGAGAAATTGCTTAAAAGTAATACTTGGTTGCAAGCTGGTTTAATTCTTTTGAAAGAAGTGTTTCAACCTGTTGTTATATCCGGGGCAAAGTATTTCTTATCATTACGATTATAAACATGATCATACTTTATATCATCTTGAGTAAGAGATTTATTAATCCTTTTCTTAACATGTGATGATTGTTTATGTTGTTTATATTTCCTTGTCTTCTTTTTGGATTCCGAAACTGGCTGAATTTGACTTTGCTTGTTTTTTTTACTTCACTTCAGGTAGGTACCTTACTAACTTAAAAATCCAAATTACTTCGCCATGCAAAATCTTACGTACATATTTCGATCCTTTGTGTGAAGAATTGCCAAAAATTGGCAAATCTAGCTTGATCAAAAACCATGTAGAATAGTGTAAATTGTGTACACAAGTGGGTCCCACACATGTGAGGCCATGATGCCACATGGGAAACCCATCCTAATGTAGGTTAGGTCAAGTCAAGAGAGTTGGTCATGTCTATTTGGTGGTCATCCCTACTTTATAGGACCTACACCTAAGTTTAAGGTGAAAATTTGACCAACTAGCTACCTACCAAGCATAACTCTAGGAAATAGACTAGGGTTTCATTTTAGGTCAAGGAGAGTGAGCTAACTTCCTTATTACATGCTGGAAATCCACCTAACTTCAAGAAGGAAGTCGAATTTGCTATGTATTCCCTCTCTCTATAGTGAGAAGATAGAAAATTTTTGGAGCTCATTGGCAATCTCAAGCTAGTTCACTATGTACATTGAGTTTTTGTGATCCAAATGAAACCAAATCAATTTCTACTTGTTTCTCAGGTTGAAGGCCGTACTACAGCCTGTATTACACACGTGTGGGCTCGGATTTCAATGTTTATCAATGCTTTTGATTGTTAATGCTTGTTGTTTGTCAAATTGCCAATCTAGATCAACTTTTTTGTGTCTAGTTTTTTGATAGATTGTTAAGCAAGCATCCAATCACTCTTGTGGATCTTTTGTAGATCCCTTTATGGTCCTAAAGTACAGTACTTTCACATGGTATCAGAGCCAAGTACAATAGCATAAGCCATTGATCTAATGCAAATCCATTTTTAGCAAGTTTTGGTGCTAAAAACTAGTATTGAGAGGGCAAGCTAGAATCTTGATTTTGGTGAGGAGATTTGATCCCAAACTTGGTAGGGGTCCAAATCCGTACTCTCCACATGTGTGGGCACCTCTGAACCTGCATTTAATGCATGGTATTCATTTGATCCCAAAAAATTCAATTTGTGAGCTATTGGTGTAATTTTTGGTGGAGATCCTAGGATAATCTAGCAAGATCATTTGCCATTGATTAGATTTGAATTTGTTTCATGGAATCTAATTAATCTAGGCTGAGTTCAAGTCCTATTAAGGTTAAAAACAGGTCTTGAAAGTACACCAAGGAGGAAGAAAGAGATTAAGTCATTTTTTTGTCCAAAAATAGCCAAAATTGGCAAGATTTGATTGTAAGTAGATTTCACATCATCTTATCTTCATTCCAACTTTGTGAGGGAGTGCTAGAACTGAGATTATAAATCCATTTTTTGGATTAGAAATCTAATTTGAGTGAAAAACTACAAGAGAGAGACCTTAGTGAGTTTCTAGAGACAATCAAATCCATTTCTTGGCAAGATTTGTTTGAAAGTAGTTTTCACTTCATCTTATCTTCATTCCAGCTTTGTGAGGGAGTGATAGAACTGTGATTATAAGTCCATTTGTTGGATTAGAAATCAAATTTGAGTGAAACACTGCAAGTGTGAGACCTTTGTGAGTTTCAAGTCAATCAAATCTATTTCTTGTTTGTAGAAGTCACTAGTAAGATGGGATCTGCTGGAGCATACCTTCTAGAAGCTAGTGAGAGGTTGAATTCTACAAATTATGCTATTTGGAAGGTTAGAATGGAGTCACTCTTAGTGCTCCAAGACCTTTATGAGTTCTTGATTGAAGATGAAGATGAACCTCTAGGTGCACAGGAGTTAGCTAGATACAAGAAGAGATCTAGGCTTGCACTTCATTATGTGAAGATGAATGTGAGCAATGATTTGTTGAGAGAAGTATCAGCTTGTACTAATGCTAAAGAGGCTTGGGAGTTTTTAAAATCAATCTATGAGTCTAGCAACACTTCTAGAGTTCTTATGCTTAGAAATCAAATTTTGCAAAGCATGAGGAGAAGTGAGGAGAGTGCACAGGATTATGTACTCAGAATCAAGTCTCTAAATAGGGAGTTGGCTTCCATTGGAGAGAAGATTCATGATGGAGAGCTTGTACAAATTGTCCTTAATGGTCTAGGAGATGACTTTGCAAATTTGGTCCAAAGTTTTGCCATCCAAGACACTTTGCCAACTATAGAAAAACTTCACAGTGTATTAGTGGCTGAAGAGTGTAGGATGCTCCATGCAAAATCTAGGATGAGTTCCTTGTCTTTGCAGGATGGTGATGAGAAAGCCAATTTCTCATTCAAGGGCAAAAAGAAGACCAATGGAAAGAAGAAGCATCCAAAGGAGGCCAAAGAAGAGGATGATGCATCAAGTTCAAAGGACAAGTCAAAGCAAAAATGCTTCTTTTGTGGAAAGAAGGGGCATTATGCATCCGAATGCTACAAGAGGCTAAGAGCACAAGTGGAGGAGGACAAACAAGGAAACCTTACAAAGGAGGAGGAGGAGGATGAATTAGATGTATTCTTGATGGCATCTACATCCTCACCAACAAGCAATAGCAATTCAAGAGACAATTGGTGGATCGACAGTGGGGCTAGCTCCCACATGTCTTGTAAAAAGAACTTTTTCTCAACCTTACACTCTTTCAATGATGCTAAAAAGTTTGTCTTCACTGCAAATGATGAAGAGTGTAGGATAGATGGTGTTGGCACCATCTCTTTGTGTCTAGAATCCTCAAAATGCATGGATCTAGAAAATGTCCTTTATATACCATCAATCACCAAGAATATGCTTAGTGTTGGTCTACTCTTAGAAAGTGGTTTGGATGTCCACTTTAAGCATGGTGTTTGCTTCATCTTGAAGAATGATGTTTGCATTGCAACGAGATTTAAACGTGGAAGATTGTTTAAGTTGGAAGCTAGTGTTGCTTTTAAAAGAATGAGCTTGGCAAAGGATGAGATCACTCAAGAGGAGATCTTGGCAAAGTGTGATCTTGCTTGCATTGAGGAGGAGCATCAAAAGGAGGAAGATCTTGAGGATCAGCCTCAAAGCATGAGAGTTCCAAGGGAGTCCTCAATGACAATGTCTGAGTCATCAAATTGCATGCAAATTGTCCATTCAAGTGTGCATCTTGCAAGGGTGGTGAGCATTGGAGAATCTACTATCTTTGAATACTTTTTGGAAAGTATTAGTAGACATGAGGTGACTTGTTTCTTACCTTTAAGATTCATGGTGTTTATTACTTTGTATGACAAGACAATGAAATGTGATGCTTTGAAATCTACATTTGTTGTTGATAAAGCAATTTCATTGGATAACTATTTTTGTAATAGTTTGAATAGTGTCATAAAAGATGAAACATCATTTGTATTGGAAATATTTGGGTCCACATGCTTTGAACATGATCATTCCAATGTAAGGACCAAAGATTATCCTATTTCAATGAGAGGAATAATGGTAGTGTTTTGCTCTTCAAGTAGAGATTGTAGAATCTACTTGTTTTCAGCCAAAGAATTTGTCAATGGTGGAAATGTGATCTTTCAAGAGTGGAAGATTTGTAAACTTCAAGAAGCACCTTTGTATCAACACCTTATTCAATTCATTGATGTTTTGGAGTCAAGTCAAGTGGAGGAGCAAGCTCAAGACCTGAGGACTCCAAGAAGAATCTTGAGTATCAAGATAGAGCCATCAAGGCTCAATCATATGGATCAAGCAAGGCAAGTTGTCTTTGGCAACATTATTTATGCACTTAATATTTTAATTGATGTATCGTCAAGTGCACAAAATGCCTTGGAATCCATGGCTTGGCATGATGTTTAGTTTTGAAGTGTGCTACATGTATATAGACACATTTATGGAACATCTTGTAAGGGATCCTCTAAGAGGTGGTGAAAGATCCTTCATGGACATCATTCTCTATTGGAGTCTCAAAAGTTCCTTCTTTGTAGCTGGATTTTTTAGACACTTCTAAAAGCTTTCATTGATCTATCAAGAGAGTTGTAAATAGATCAAGCTAAATTTGAGGAGTGTGAAGAATTGCCAAAAATTGGCAAATCTAGCTTGATCAAAAACCATGTAGAATAGTGTAAATTGTGTACACAAGTGGGTCCCACACATGTGAGGCCATGATGACACATGGGAAACCCATCCTAATGTAGGTTAGGTCAAGTCAAGAGAGTTGGTCATGTCTATTTGGTGGTCATCCCTACTTTATAGGACCTACACCTAAGTTTAAGGTGAAAATTTGACCAACTAGCTACCTACCAAGCATAACTCTAGGAAATAGACTAGGGTTTCATTTTAGGTCAAGGAGAGTGAGTTAACTTCCTTATTACATGCTGGACATCCACCTAACTTCAAGAAGGAAGTTGAATTTGCTATGTATTCCCTCTCTCCATAGTGAGAAGATAGAAAATTTTTGGAGCTCATTGGCAATCTCAAGCTAGTTCACTATGTACATTGAGTTTTTGTGATCCAAATGAAACCAAATCAATTTCTACTTGTTTTTCAGGTTGAAGGCCGTACTACAGCCTATATTACACACGTGTGGGCTCGTATTTAAATGTTTATCAATGCTTTTGATTGTTAATGCTTGTTGTTTGTCAAATTGCCAATCTAGATCAACTTTTTTGTGTCTAGTTTTTTGATAGATTGTTAAGCAAGCATCCAATCACTCTTGTGGATCTTTTGTAGATCCCTTTATGGTCCTAAAGTACAGTACTTTCACAATTTGCACCACTTCATGGCCTTTCTTATTGATATCAGGCTTAACATATTTCATTATCATTTTTTTGATTGGTGCTTTAGGACATTCATAAGTGATGTGGCCTTCTCCTTGAAAATTAACTCCTAAAGAGAAATCTGCTACTCGAATCATCAGAAAAAGAGAAAACATGCTTTTTCTTTTTGGAGGAGGATTGCTTAATAGATCTTAGACTTCCAGATATTCTAGAAGTTTCATAATTTTCAGTAGTTGGTCCTTGTCTACCATATTGATCTAATCTTTTAGGTAATCCCCCTAAGAATCATTCAATTTGCATAGTGACATGATACTGTCTTGTCAATTGACCAAAAAGCTTCTTAACCCTTTGGGTATATTTTCTTAAAGATTTCTTTTTCTTTTTCTTCTAAATCGAATTCAATTGTGAAAGAATCTGAGTTGAATAACCAATTTTCCAAAATTGCTTCAGAACTTGGTTCTTTAAATCTGTCCAAGTGGAAGCTATGGCTGGTTCAGTTTGAATTAACCATGTTTTGGCCTCATTCCTTAATAAGCCAAGAAAAATGCTTAGCTTATCTGTGTCCCCTTACTAATAACCACTATTGATTCAAATTGGGACACATAAGTGTCCACATCCTCAACGACTTTTCCCTTAAAATAATAATAACAAATCTTCGAGGATGTGGGTGTTGGTGTAGCCATATCATCTGTGTCAACGTCACCTTCATTTGATAGTGATTGACTCGATGATTTCTCGTTTTCAAGCTCGGTCTCTAGCAGTTCCTTGGTATCAAGTTTTCTTTTTCGATCAATGCATGTATCTGAATCCCACTTTTATTCTCTTTCTCTATGTCTCCGTCTTTCTTCTTTCTCTTTTCTCTTTCTTTCTCTTCTGTCTATCTGCTCTCGATTTTCGGACATATACTTTCAAGTGACTTCAGATAGAATATCGGAGTTTGTAGGATCAAATTTTTCTTTATCTAGGATCAAATTTTATTCGACTCCTACTTGACACAAATGCAAAAAAAAAGATGCCCAGATGGATATCAACTCTGCCTCTAGCGCTTCCCATCAATTCAAGAGGGTGGAGCATTATAAGGCACCATATACCAAAATAAAATCAACCATTGTGGCCTTAAGAGAAAATGATGAGTTAGCACTTTTACAAATTGAGCAAAAATCACCAATCTTTGTGCCAAGTATATGGAATTAAAGAATTCAAATGCGAGTTCGTTAAATATAAATTGGTATACCTTGGTCATAAGATCATCTCTTTTGGGTTGAACACATATAAAGATAAAATCAAGGCAGTGGTTGAGTGGAAAATTAGCGAAGTTAAATCTTTTTTTGGATTTATAATATTGTTCTATAGATTCATTGAAGATTATGCTAAGGTATAATTTGGCCCAATACATTTAACTAGAGGTCGAGTGAACAAAGAGAAGAAGAGAGAGCAACCTAGTCCACCTATCAAATAAATAAAGAGTTGAATTAAGATTTTAATTAGAGTGCTAAAAAATTCAATGATTGGAAAATGCTTCAAACCACGAACATCTCTAGAAAATTCTTCTCTCTTAATCAGCAAAATAAAAAAAATGTCAGATTATATTAAGTGGATCAAGTACCTTAGATTCCTTTGTAGTCATGATTATATTAAGTGGATCATGTACTCATGATTAACAACATCCTCCAAAATATGTTATATTAGCGGCAAGGGTGAATGATTCCCATTTGTAGCTCAATCTTGAACATGCATCAACAACTGAAGAATTTCATTAGCCTCATAAATTATGACCTTCAACTACAATTGTCGAACCTTCAAATCTACCTCAAGATAATGATTTCTTGGAGCTTGTGCAAGGTGAGGAATGTGAAATTTATGTGGGCTTAAGGAAGAATAAGCAAAGTATAAAAGCTACAAAAATGAAGTGGCATGATGATCTAAATGAAATTCTAATTGGAAGTCTTGTTGCACTTCTAGCTTCAGAAAACAATGAAGGACATTCATTTTCGATTGCAAAGTACTTGGGTTCATTAAAAATAGCAATCAGACAAAAGTATGACTTGTCCATTGATTGCGCACCACTTCAAAGAATGCTTTTTTGGGAAGGTGCGAACTTGAAATGTTGCAAGTAGATCCAAAGGTCAACAGACAACAATTGCCAAAGAACCAATCGAGGGTTGATGATTTGAATTTACAAGATGTAGATATTTTGGCTTTTCAGTTTGAGTTAACAATGACCAATCATCTACAAAAGCCAGCTATAGCCATACTGAATGAACTGTTGTGGGTATTTCCTGTAATAGGTGGGTCCCGCCACTTAAAATACTGTTGGCCAAGACTTACCTAGTGGGCCCCGCCACAATATATTATTGTACAGTTAGAATAATAAGTGTGAGGGCAGTGCGTCTCGCGTGTGTAAGCCCAACCCAATGAGCACGCAAATCGGCTAGGTAGAACTTGAATAAAAGACTTGGGGCCTAAATAGAATAAAATAATAGAAAACTCCGAAGTCAGATTACATGGTTCTAAGCTGAGGGAATCTCACATGAGTCATGTGAGTTTAGTCTCTTTCTATTGAACCTTTAAATTGTAATCATTTTAGTTTGAATGACTAAGATTAGGATTCTAGCCAATTAGAAAGGGCCAACGAGAGCCAAGATGGCCTCCCCTCTCAACTATATAAGGAGGCCATTTTCTATTGTAAAACATCATCTCTATTCTTAATAAAGCTCTAGCTCTTTCTATTTCTATCTCCATCTCTTTCTCTCCCTCTCTCTCTTCTTAGGTTGGGTGTAAATATCTTTGGGTAGGTGCTTGAGCTTCCAAAGCCTCTCTCTCTCTCTCTCTCTCTCTCTCTCTCTCTCTCTCTCTCTCTCTCTCTCTCTCTCTCTCTCTCTCTCTCTCTCTCTCTCTCTCTCTGTGATCAAGATCTTGAAGATCCATCTCAAGATCCAAGGACTCCAAGGAGATCTACAAGAAGGAAGGCCGAGTCCTCAAGGCTCACCTATGTTGACAAAGGTGAACAAAAGGGAAGATCTACATTCATTTACCTCTTACACTTTTCTAACTTCTATGTTTGATGAGCCAAGTTGCTTTGAACAAGCTATGGAGTCACAAGAATGGAGGGATGCCATGCAAAAGGAGTATGATGCTCTTATGGAGAATCATACATGGAAGTTTGTGGATCTTCCTCATGGAAGAAAGCCACTTGAGTGCAAATGGATCTATAGATTGAAGTACAATCAAGATGAGAGAATCAACAAACACAAGGCAAGGCTAGTGGCAAAGGGGTTCTTGCAAACCAAGGGAGTAGATTTTGATGAAACTTTTGCTCCTGTTGCTAAGCTAGTTTCTATAAGGTTGATTATTTCTCTTGCAACTACTTTCAAGTGGAAATGATCATGATGGTATACAAGAAGTGAAAGTAGCATTGTTTAGGGAGTTTAAGATGGTGGATCTTGGTAATCTTCATTTCATATTAGGAATATGGTGGAGTTGCAAGTCATGGAGGCCGAGGAGCAGCCAATTGTATTTTGTGACAACCAATCAAGCCAAACATTCGCAACCAATCCCACATTCCATGCAAAAAGCAAGCACATAGAGATTGCTCACCATTTTGTGAGGGAACAGGTTCAAGCAAAGGAGATCAAGCTACATCATGTGTCTTCTTCAGATTGTCTTGCTGATATACTCACTAAAGCCTTGCCAAAGGCTTCATTTATCAAGTTAAGATCAGCCTTAGGAGTTGTAGATAGATGTACGTGGATCCACATGTGTGAGGACCCGTTCACACGTGTGAAATGACACTTGTAATATTAAGATCCATTTTGATTAGCTTTCATTTGAGTCTAATATGACATCTCCTAAATTATAGGAGTTAGGTCCTAATTTGTAGGCATCTAGAAGGTCAACACAAACCACCAAATAGATGATGTGGCAAACTTGGTAGACCTTATCCAAAGTGGATATGGATGAGTACAATGAGCTGTCCCACACGTGCTGGATGCAGCTTAGAGAGAGGTTATGATGATTTTGTACTTGATCCATGATGGATCCATTATTGAGCTAATGATGAGAAACATTGGTTTGTGAAGCAATCTTGGTGTTTACACTCTCTTAAGCACTTTCTTTGTGGATGACTACTAAGTAAATGTTTAGTAAACTATTTCTCTGTTATCAAGCGGTACAGTAGCTGTACTTCACATGTGTGAAGCTGTGGGTCATCATTTTTTATTGTTCTTGCTTGGAAACACAAAGATTGTCAAGTACAAGCTAGATTTGGAAGCTAGTCTTGATATAGATCAAGATCCCAAGCTACCAATCACTCTTTGTGATCATTTGTAGATCAAATTCAGTCCTTTACTCTGAAATTTGACACCATGCAAACTCCTTCATTGCTAGATGCAAAGTATTTCAGTCCCTTTATTGAAAAATTCTCCAGAAGAATAGTTGTTTACTTCATTAAACAGAAATCAAGAGCTAATTTCATCAAGTTCAGACAATTCAAAGAGCATGCAAGAAATCAAACTGGTAAACAAATCAAAGCATTAAGGTCAAATAACGAGGGAGAATACATTTCCACCGAATTCAAGGAGTACTGCCTTAATAACGGCATTGAGCAACAATACATCACCTCCTCGCCTCAGTCAAATAGTCTTGTTGAGAGAAAGAACAGAACCTTAGTCGAATCGGCAAAGTGCATGTTATCACATGCGACACTTCCGAAGTCCTTCTGGGCTAATGCTAATCTATATTCAAAACAGATGTCCTACTAAAGGTCTCTCAGACAAAATACCATTCAAAATTTGGACAGGTACCAAACCTTCTTTATCAAACTTACGAGTTTTTGGATGTACTGCTTATGTGCAGATTTTTCACGATCTCAGGAAGAAGCTCGACTTCCAGTGTATCTAATGTATTTTCATCAGCTACACTACTTCAAATCAAGCCAATCACATGCTTGTTGGATGGAAGATCCACAAGCTCCCAAGTATTGACCTATCAAATTCTCCTGACATATTGAATTTTTCAGTTCCTCAGTCGACTATTCTTATGGAAGGACCAAACTCATCAACTCTTGACGAACAACAAATCAACGACAAATTAGAAGATGATGATGCTGCAATCTAGCAACTATAGTATGATGAAAATGATCAACTTCTTCTATTTCCCAAAGATCATCAAGAGCTAGTAGACCACCTATTAGGTATATCGACGAGTCTGCAGCCTACCTTGTTCATGAGCCGACAACTGTTGAAGAGGCACTTAGTCAGCCAGATTCAAATCTCTGGAAAGAAGCTATGGATAAAGACTATTCATCTCTTATCAAGAAAGAGACATGGACAATTGTCGAATTATCTACTAGCAGAAACGTAGTTGATTGCAAATGGATTTTCAAAGTCAAGTACAAAGTAGACGGAAGCATCGACAAAAGAAAGTCCCGACTTGTTACTAGAGGATTTTCTCAAGTATACAATGTCGATTACATTGTGACGTTCAATCCAATAGTCAATCATTTTTCTATTTGACTTTTATTATGTTTGTTGCTGCAGCAGATTTGGAAATACATCAAATGGATGTACAAACAACATATCTCAATGGAGTTATTGAAAAAGACATTTATATGGTGCAATCCAAAGGTTATATTATTGAGGATAAACACAATCATGTGTCTAAACTCCATAAGACACTCTATGTCTTGAAGCAATCTTCTCGAGAATGGTTTCAAAAGATCAATATTTTTTTTATTGATCACGGCTACACACCTAGATCTTCAGATTCAAATGTTTACTTCAAGACAATGCAACAATCTTTTATCATTATCACCAAGTCTCAAACTGTCAAAGGACCAGTGTCCTCAAACAATTGAAGAGAAAGAGCAGATGCGTGAGTATGGTTACCATTCTATTATGGGATCTCTTATGTACGCAATGATCTGTACTAGGCTAGACATAGCTTTTGCAGTCAGCTCTCACAGTCAGTATATGACCAACCCTGGTGTATCACATTGGAAGGCTCTTATTAGAGTCATGAGATATCTTCGAGCTACTACGGACTTTTGCATTTGTTATGGAACAATCAACAACGACAAACTCAATTTACTCAATAATTTTACAAATGAAAGTTGGACAAGAGATGTAGACACTCGTAAATCCACTTCCAGATTTACATTCTTCCTCAACAATGGTCCAACTTTCTAGAATAGTCGCAAGCAATCTTCGATAGCTTTATCTTCCACTGAATCAGAGTATATCACAGCCTCACAAGCTACAAAGGAAGCGGTTTGGTTGAGAAACTTACTTTCAGATATAATCAGTCTGAATCAATCTGCTCCGACATTCATTAGGGCCCTTTTTGGACTCAAAAAGGGCCTCTTCCTTGCCTAAACGTATTTGCTAAGTAGGGTTAATTAACTCACTAATTGTCCTATGTGGCAGTTCACCATGGGTCTATCATGAGTTAAATCACACTTCAATAGGCTTCATTTAGACGTAGTGTAATATAGCAAGGACAAGTGATTTAATGTAGTCTAAATTTAAAATTTAAATGAAAATATGGCCTTTATTTTTTCAAGGCCTTCAAAAAACCGTTTCTATAACTAAGAATGAAAAAAAAGGGGGCCCACTATCGCATTGGGCCCCCAAATTGAGATAAAAATTCAAAAAAAAAGGGGGGGGGGGTGGGGGGCATTCTGCCCCTCCCCCCCCCCCCCCCAACTTGTACCCCCTCCTTTCCGCCCACGCCCGCATAGTATCCGCTCCCCAGCCCTTGCCGTATCACGATTCCACCCCCTCCAAGTCGTTGGCTCGTTTGGAAGCGCACCAGCCTGGAGGGCGCCACGACCCCCCTTCCACCCCTGTCTACTGTCCGGAGCCCAAAGATGAAGGGTTTTCCAGGGCCGCAGGGACGGCGCACCTACCCGGGCCAGCGTCCCAAAGTGGGTGCTCACCCACTTCAAGACGCTGGCCCGGGTAGGTGCGCCATCCCTGCGGCCCTGAAAAACCCGGGCTCCGGACAACAGACAGGGATGGAAGGGGGAATCGTGGCGCCCTTCGAGCTGGTGCGCTTCCAAATGAGCCAGCGACTTGGAGGGGGTGGAATCGTGATATCCCCCCCCCCCCCCATTTCTTTGAATTTTTATTTCAATTTGGGGGCCCAATGCGATATTGGGCCCTCTTTTTCTTCATTTTTAGTTATAGAAACGGTTTTTTGAAGGCCTTGAAAAAACAAAGGCCATATTTTTATTTGAATTTTAAATTTAGATCACATTATATCATCATTACTATGGGCTAGAGAAGTAGAGTTAGTAGAGAGTTAGTGGGTGGGTTAGAATTGGGGATCTAATTTACTCCATTGGATGTGCCATGTCATATGGACCATTCCATCTCAATTGTCACTCTCTTATTGGTACACATGTCGTCATTAACACTAATTATAATTAGTGAAGAGGCCCTTTTTGAGTCCAAAAAGGGCCCTAATGATTATTTTGTGATAATCAAAGTGCCATTGCCTTATCAACCAACCCTAGATTTCATTCGAGTAAGCACATTGAACTGAAGTATCACTTTGTCAGAAGCAAAGTTCTCAACGAAGAGGTCAGATTGCAATACTGTCGGACGTAAAATATGACAGCGGACATTTTTACAAAAGCATTAAGCTTGGATGCACACAGAAGGTTTTGTGCAGAACTAAGTGTAAAGGTCAAGGCATTCATAGATTCAAATTAAGTGTTGGACTATTCTCTTTCCTACTAATCGACTAATCGATTTTTAATCTTCATCCAACTGCTTATCTAGCTCTGTGAAATTTTTTGTGTCTTTATACAGTCTGTAGAATTATAAGTGTTTCTACACAATCTGTAGAAATACATGAAATTTGACAACAATGTCGTATTTTCTCTCTCTACAAATTTGACAGTGTCACGTGTGTAAATATACAGTGTGCCTTTTCAGCATTTTTCACCTGTCAGAAATTGTGTAAAAATGTAGTGTCATCTTTTTTGCATTTTTTGCATGTTAGGAATTACGTGCAAAAATGCAATGTCACATTTTTCACATTTTTTGTTTGTCATAAATCACGAGTAAAAATACAGTGTCGTATTTTTGTATGTGGCAGTTTATGTTCATTTATGCAGACAGACTATTTACGGCCAATTGTCACCTCTTATCAGCAAGTAACTTTTGAGAAGAACTTGATGAATGCCAGCGGACTCCAACCAACTGGCAATTGCATTTGACGACCTAACTACTTAGTATAAATCAGTTGTTCATACATCTCATTATCAACGATCAAGTAGAATGATCAATCAACATTGTGAATTGTGAAGGAGTTGAGTGTTATTACACGATGCTTCATGCGCTCTCATCAAACAGATCATTCACAATCAGAAAGTATTGTTATTAGCTCTTTATCAAGCTTTCAAGCTTAAACTCTCTTGAGCATTGTAGCTCAGTCTTTGAGAGATTTATTTTAGAGCTGCTACTGTGCTACTACTTATTAGCAGAGTTGCTTATTTCAAACGTATTCTCAGTTACTCAGAAACAACTTTAGAGTGTGGTTTCTATTCGCTATTGTCTTGCACTCATTAGCATTTGATCTTGTTTTTTTGAATCAATACTATTTGCTTATTGCATTCAATTTGTGTCAGAATGCATGCATCTTTATATTGCTTTTTAACAAATAGAAATTGTCTGAGAATTCAATGAGTTGCTAAAGATTGGACGTTATTTCCATCACTACTGATTTGTTCAATTTTTGATAGGCGTAGTCATGGATTGGAAGTAGGAAGTGACCGCATTCCATTACTCACCTATTTTTGACAAGTAATAGGCAATGGCGAGTAATCAACGAGTAATACTAATTATTTGTCGTGTTGTCTATGTAGTATGAATGATGATTATGACACACTGTGAAGAGAGTGAGCAAAGATGAGTAATTGGTAAGTAATAAATCAAAATGTCATATCATTACTCGTCGATTTAGCACATGGTAGATCAAGTGTTGTACTTACCACTGTGCTGATGGCAAGTAATGTTTATGAAAAAATTGTGAAAATTTAAAGTTGGCGAGTAATAGGAAAAAAGCAAAAAGTTCAAAAATGACGAGAACTTTGACCTGGCGAGTAATAGCTTGTTACTCACCGAGCTACAAAATGCTAGATCCTAGGGCTCTGAACATCCTGTATTGATGGCGAATAATAAGACAGAGAAAAAATAGAAAAAATCAACTTGGAGAATAATTGGTTCTGGCGAGTAATAGTCTGATTACTTGTCGAGTTGTTTGATAATAGATCTAACTATGTAGAGAGCTCTGTAAAGAGAAGAAGTAAAAATATTGAGAAAATCTTGAGATTTGGCAATCGATGAGTAATAATCACAGTGGGCGAGTAATCAACATTACTTGCCGAGCTAATTGATGGTGCATCAGTGTCTCCTCTGCTCTCTAAAAAAAGTGGCAAGTAATAAAAATAACAAAAAGTCAAAAACCCACTAGGGTGAGTAATAAACTTGTCAAAGGAGAAGAAAATAGCAGAAAAATACAAACAAAAGATCCATTCCTAGGACTTTTTAGCACCAGCTCCCCGACAACGGCCCCAAAAAATTGTTGGATCCTTTTTGTGCCTTCCTAATCAGTCGGATCTAGAGGGCAAAGAAGGAGTTTTCGATCTCCAACCATGTGAGTAGTCATATGTAGTAATGGGTTTCGATCCAATGGTGAGAGGGTAAACAATGAAATGGAAATGAGGATCTAAGCATATTAAAGGTGTCAAGCTTAGTGTAACATCTAGAAGTGGAATGGCTTAGATCTTGGGCTGAGATTTTTCATCCTATTTTCTTTTTGGGTTTTCTTGGTTCGGTTTTGATCTTTTCTTGGATCTTGATTTCTCTTGGGTTTAACTAGGCATCCTTGGATCTAGATCTTCTCTTCATGAGGTTGGTCTTCTCAAGGGAGGTAAAAAATGAAAGGAAATCCTACCTACGAATCTTACTGGTCACTCCAAGATGTGATTCTAACACCTATTTGGTTTGTGTGTGGATATTATGGATTAGTTTTGAGACTAAATGGATGACCGCAAGTGCTAAGAATCAATGGTGATTGTGATAGCATGATTAACAAAAACAATACAAGCATTTTTCATCCACAAGAATCACACACAAATAAAAAAGGAGGGCTTTTGCAAGTGAGATATAGGAAGGAGGAGATACTCTCTCTCTCTCTCTCTCTCTCTCTCTCTCTCTCTCTCTCTCTTTCTTTGAACTCTATTCTTTTCAAATGAAAAAAGGTGGCTACAAAATGGTGTCACATATTCTTATATAGACATTCATAGGGTTAGGGTATTTAGTTCACCCAAAACCATATGCCATATAAGAATTTGACTTTACAAAGTTTATGAAACCACATTTTATTTTAACTACTTGGGTCCCATTTTATCTTGGGCCCATTTGAGAGCTGATCTACCTCTGATTCTCGTGCCATAGGCTTGCGAGTACAATGCACCTTCTTTGGGTGTCTACCATTACATTCCAGGTAGATTTGATTATTTTGTCGACTCAGCCATGTTTTTATTCCCGTAGCCATAAAATATGGTAGTGAGGCACTAAAAGCTTTGTTTTTGCTTGTTGGCTAGTCCAATTACTTGTCGACTTCTCTAGTATTAGTGCTCCTGGTATATCTAAATTTTGGAGCTCCTTTATTTGTGAGAAAAAGTATAAGGAACATCAAAGGGGAATTTCGTAGGGACTTCCAAAAGGCTTAGTAATTTACCCTGCAGTAATGCTGCCCCCCCCCCCCCCCCCCCCCCCCCCCCACACACACACACACACACACACACACACACACACACACACACGCGCCTAATAGAGGCTTCAAACAAGCAAACTTCTTGCTATACTATTTGCCTTACACGCCTAATAGAGGCTTCACCAAGCCAACTTGCTGGCTTAACTGCAACATATTATTTGCCAGCTAGAATCGGTCAAAAGAACCTTCTCTATAATCTTCTAACAAGATCATTCGAACTCTATAATGCCCCAAGCATCTTCCAAAGAGTTATGCAAGCGTTACTTGCAAAAGTTTCTGGAGATTTTTTTGGATGATCTATGTGTTCATGGGTCTAATACTGAGCACTTATTTCATTTGAAGAAAGTACTAATTCAATGCCTCAACTATCAAATATCCTTGAACCTAGAAAAATGTCAGTTTTGGGTGACTCTCATCTTAGGCCATATTGTATCTAGACACCGAATTGCCATTGATCTCACCAAGATAAGGGTCATTGTTGATCTACCACCATCAGGAACAATTCATGAGGTCTACATCTCCATGGGCCACACTAACTATTATCAGATCTTTATCTTATATTTGCAGAGTTAGCTAGGCCAATCTACAAGCTTACCATAGAATGACATTTGACCGAAGAAGCTTTACAGACTTTCCAAAAGCTTAAGAATGCATTGGTCTCAGCGCCAATTTTATGACTACCCAATTGGACTATCAAGTTCCAACATCATACAGATGCATCGAAGTATGATGCTGGAGCTATCTTGACCCAACCATGAGAATGCAAAAATGATTTTCCAATTCATTTTGCTAGCCAACAACTCAATGAAACAGAAATGAACTATTCAACCATGGAGCGAGAAACATTGGTAATGATTTTTACAGTAAAATTTTTTTGACATTATGTGATGGCCACCCACTTTGCATTTTATACAAACTATCAAACATTGTTATACCTGGTAAACAAGACCTTCAACACTAGACGGGTCACTAGATGGAAACTCTTGTTGCTAGAATTCGATTTCAAGATCGTGGTATGCAAGAGGAAGCAACACTACATGGCTAATCATGTGTTGCAGATCAAAGGGGAGGGGGCCTAGTTTAGGCCTCCAAACAAATCATAATGAAACCCTGATACAACAACAGATTGGAAGCAAGCTATCAAGCTAAAACAAGGCCTTTGTTCAAACCCCTGCTGCTTGCGAATCCCAGACCAGGATCGCACTAAAAGATGAAAGTTTTTTCAAAGGAATGAAAGCACCATCCCCGGAGCTACAAATGTTGAACAACATGAAGATCCTACAGGTAGTAGGCAGGGGTGTCTGCACGTCGTCACCTTCACCAAGAACGCGCTCTCTCTCTACAATGGAAGTCTACATTCTGTCCAAGGGCCTCAAGAAAACCTGATGATTTGGCATCCAATATCAATGACTAAAACTTTACTCAACCTTGCTTGTGACTGTAAGCAAAGTCTAATCTTTGGGGTTATTACTGTAAATATAGTAGAATAAATCATCCATCTCCATACATATTTGCTTTTACTTTGTAAGTGGAAAAGATACCGTCATTTGCATTCACAATACTGGAGTTTCTATGGAGGATTAAAGTCGTAGAGATGATCATGGTGGAGCATCGTTTGGACACAAACTGCTGGTGACATGCAAACCATCTAACTATCATGCAGATTTTGAGAGAAACCCTTGTTCAGGATCAATAGAATCATGAGTTTTCTCAGCATAAGCCGCAACAATAAGAGAATCAACGCTGCTGAAACATAATACTAGATCCCAATTCAAACGATCATGTTTTTCATGCCTTCCTTATTGCACATCACTTTTACTTTGTCCCATGCATACAAGTTATTTGAGGCCTCCCACAAAGGTGCAAACCTTAAATGTTAAGTCCACCACATATAGCCTTTAATGTTAACTTTTGAAAAACTCCATTGACCAACCTCAACACATAGTATTGTCTATTATTGCTTAATTATTGCCTTTGCAAGGCAAAGCAAAAAAAAAACGTATAAAAACATTTCCCAAGAAAGACAAATTAAATGCAAAAATTATCCAAAAAACCTCTAAAAAAACATAACTTATAAATATGCAGGGAACACCGCCTATTCTCTCACCTCCCTGGGCTCCTGAACGGAAACTTACACACATAGTCGCTAATGGCGGAAGATGCAAAAACTAGCTGAACTTTAGAACAAATATTTGAGTATAAAAACGTGTGACAGGAAAGGGGGTTTTCCTTTTTCTTATTACGTCTACGATCAAAATGGGTAGAGCCAGTAAAGCAGTCTGTACTAAGAAAACATTTACAACTTCAATTGGAGGCGTACATGAGTGGGCTGTATAGTCTATCCCCAAAATAATCCTTCATTGATGCTTCTTTCTGCTTTGAGTCAGTCTTGATAAGAGCCATTGCCGGACGCATATGACTAAGAGGTATACGTTATGAACATCTCTCACTCTAATGACATGCTTTAAGAAAAAACTCCAAACGAGAGGATGGTTGTCTCATGTTTACCAAATCTTTCCTTCCCATGGCAAGATCTGGATACTTGATCCGGATGACCGTCATGTATGTCACAGTGAAACTGACCACGCTGACCATTCAACAACCTCCAACCTCTGTAGCATCGAGATTTCGTCCGGAAGTATATCCAGCCAGCTGATGAAGACACGAATGTCCTGCCTCTCCGTAGATGATACATCTTCCCATGCTAATCATGTACGCCTTGTTCTATTCCTTGTGCTGCTCCTGGGTTCCCCATGATGCATTTCTAAATTCGTTCGTGGTTGTCCCAGACAAACCCGTTGAAATGGATTATCTTCATCCGGATCTACAATATTGCATGTAATACACTCTTTTGCCAACGTCTTGTCCGCAGCTTTTTGTTCACATTGAATAGTTGTAGCCTGTTCAAGGTTAAAAAGAAGGTAAAGCGTTGATCAGTTATGCAGACGGCGGACCATGGGAAGACCATGGGCAACCCGCACATATCGCTTTTCTTATATCAGATTTCAAAGCAACCTGTGCAACGAGGATGCCAAAAGTACTTAGCTCGGATCGGACACATTGGACTGAATGCTTTCGTTCGCCAGGCTTTCGCACTTTCTTGCTCCTTCAAGACCCTTTTCTTTTTCCTCTTCTCTTCTCTTCTCGTGCACGCATCTCACCCTTTGATCTCCTTTCCTGCTTCAGCTTCTCGTGCTTTCAACATTGGTAAAAACGAGTCTTTTCTGTAGTGGGCCCGATGTCGCAGCCTCCTTTCCAACAAAGGACCAACGGCCACATTACGACCTCACCTTAAAAGTAAAGGTGAAATCATCTCTTATCCTATTGTATTACCAATACAATACGTTATTAGCACTTTGAGTTTATAAAGAAGCACAAAGAGACGAATTAAATCTTATCATTGGTCGTTTGTATTTTGTTGGAGACCGTACATTATACGGCATTTATGTATGTACAAGACATTGAAAATATACGACAATCAAAGACTTTTGTCTTGTCGCGTGTACCTTCGTTGGAGTGTAGGACGAGAGGAGCATAGAGCATTCTCTGCCTCAGTGCGATCACCATGATTGTTGCTCGGTCTATACTTGAATGTCTTTTTTTGCAGCTTTCAATTACAAGTTGTAGTTTTTCGATCTAGTTGACTGATTTCCAAAAAGTAGATTACAAACTAGATTACTACATTTTCTTTCTCAAAGCTGCCACTTTTGTGAGACATGTTCGGGCAAAAGATGCTTTGATGGGTGCTTTGGACGCTGCTTAGCACATTTCCATGCATGCTTTTCAGTGATTTGGGTTGCACAAGGGAGATGTTATGGATCAAAAGAATGGTGAGAGATCTTTACTTGCTAGATTTTTCTCAGAGCCCAATCATCTTTTGTGACAACCTTTCAGCCCAAAGATTGGAAAGCAATCATATCTTTCATGCAAGGAGCAAGCATATTGAGGTGGCATATCATTTTGTGAGGGAACAAGTAATGGCAAAGGAGATGGAGCTTCAACATGTTTCTTCAAAAGAATGTGTGGCTGATATCTTCACCAAAGCACTTGGAAAGGACTTTTTTACAAAGCATAGAACATCACTTGGTGTATTTTCAAAGTCTATGCTAAAAACTAGTTGAAGAGGGAGTGTGAGAAATTGTTAGCTAGTTTGATTTGGCTAATTGTCAATTTAGGCCAATATGCATTTCATGCTTAGAAATAAACTTCATGAAGTAATTTTTAGTCTAAGTTCATTTGAATTACAACTTTTAAAAAGTGTGGGAAATGTAAAAGTTCGAGTTTGGAAGATTCAAATTTAAATAGTTGGTTCATTGAATCTAGTCTACATTGTGAGTAGGATTTGAGATCTAAAAGTTTCCTATTGTTGATAAGCTTGGAGAAGGACATCCAAATAGGTCAAGGACCTGCTATAGATAGTGTAGAAGCATGGGAAGAGATAAATTCTCTATTTCTACTCTCATTCATATTTATACATGAGATCTCATACTCATTGGTGCATTATATTGTTGATGTCTTGTCGTTTTGTGTGTAGAATGCAATTGTTATATGTTTGTTGGATTCACACATGTGAAATATAGTAGCTTACTATTTTTGTATGGACAAAAACAATTCTTTATCATTCATATGTCATTTTGTCAAGATCTATTTGAGTTTATGGCTTCTATGCATTGTTAGAGCTAGATTTCTACAAGTCAATGGTGCTAGATCTGCTATCTTTAGTAACCAAAGATCTTAGAGTTTGATTGGGTCTTAATGATCTGATTTTTCTTTACACCTGATCGACAATCATGCCATGCCTTGCGATGCACTTTTTCAGTTGCCAATGCATGCACAGCTAATAGGTGTGTCTCGCAAAGTTTATGAAGTGCTTCATGGTGTAGTTGTAGAGATTTGGACTCATTGACACGCTGTCTGGTGGCAACCCCTAGTGATAATTGTAAAACAATTAACTACTTTTGTGGTAGTGATTGTGATTGTAGTGTTTTGAGATTTGTAAATTTTTGACATGAGAAATGACCATTTAGTACAAATGGATGAAAATTATTTAGACAATTTCTGAATTTACAGATTATCATAAGTATTTTTATATTTGAGTACTTATCATGTCGCAAACACAAAATCAATAGTCACAAAACTATTCAATTTTGAAAAGTAACGACAAATTTTATTATTAAGTATTTGTAGTATTATAGCTAATATAAAATTTTCGAAATTAATATTCATGGAAGTAGTAGTAAATTTCGCAATGTCATATTTACAATTTCATGATGCACATTCACAATTGCAGAAATTGAATATCGCAATCTATTGTATATGAATTGATGAAAGTAGTGATAAGTTTATTTGTTCTCAATTTTACGATTGAATTCACAAAAAATGGTCACAATTTGTGCAATTACACAAAAACAAATAATCACAAGTATCTTGATTAAGTACTCACTATCTTCATAATTTGATGTAATTAACGAAATTCACATTCGATATAAAAAAAGTCAAAATTTTAGTATTTTAAAAAATTATTATTTTCTATTTACAATTGTATTGTTAAAATAATGTCAGGATCAAAGTATTCAGAGTACCATGATCAACATTCAAAAATACCACAGCCAATATTCAAAGTTGCACATTAATATTCAAAGTACCACAATAGGTAGTCAGAGTTTTACGACCAGTATTCAGAGTTTCACGATCAATATTCAGAATATCACGATCAGTATTCAGAGTTTCACAATCAGTATTTACGATATTCATGTTTCAATATTCACGACATTCACATTTCAGTATTCACATCTCACTCCATCAACTCCTCATCCAACATACAAAAAGTTTAAACAAGCTAGTTGTTAAGCTAAACATCAAATAAACACTTTTGTATAAAAAAGAAAACAATCACCTATACACATATTATTTTGAAAAAAAAACACAGACAAGCCTAATTTGAACATGAAACAACGTCATTTGTTCTTGCATGGCATGTCGACACAACAAAGAATACAAAGCAACAGATCAAAAATAAATAAAACCTAAAGTGGTACGAGAATAACAAGCACCATAACTTATGTTTTAAATGAGAAAAAAAATATGTGGCGGCATTTGGAAAAATGTTAAATCAAAATAATAAATTATAAAAATGTACATAAACAAGGGACTTTTTTCATTTACCAAATGTCTTTTGCTATTTTCTATTTTACATGCATACATGCTTACTTACATGTTGAATAATTTGATCTTAAATTAAGGTTCAAACTCAAACCGTAAAACAAAGTTATCGAGATCGTGCACATATTTCAAAATCAATATATGGATTCATTGCACAAAATAATTTTTTGCACCAGTATCCAAAATGCCTTACCCAAATCCTAAAATTATAGGATTCATGCTATTATGACATGGCAACGCCTTTGTGATATTATACCACATCGTTCTTGTTTATATTCAGTTTTTTTTTCCTTTGTTTTTAAGAAATTTTTTATGGTCTTTTCATTTTTTTCGAATTTCTTTTTATATTTCCTTTATCAATCTTTATATCAAATGTGCATGTGCACTTCCAATGATGGGTTGCCACATAGTGCATGTGCATTCCCTCATAACTTTTTGCGCGGAGTATGCATGCATTCTGTGATAGCCCGTCATTGGTTGTTCAGATGCACATTCTGCCAAGACTTTCATCAGCTATGAGTCAAGTTTTTATTGAATGTCCGCTTGAAAGTCATGACACAAATGCTTCCAAAGAATTGTGGTTCTAAATTTACATGAACATTATGCTTTAGCAGGTGCTGAATTACGCTATGATTCGTTATGTTGGCAGACTCATTCAAACTATTTGATGGCGACAACAGAATTATGCAGCAATGCCTCATGTTAAAAGCAATGTTGCAATGGATTGCGATCCGCTGCAAAATCATTATGGAACATGCATTTCAGAATATTGGTGATGCGTGACCCAAATTGCAAAAAAAAGAAAAATTTGTTGGAAAAAGACTAATGGTCGATTTTTCATTTTTTATAATTTAGTTAGTTTTAAACGAACTCGAAAATCATCAATGAATGCATCATAAGAACAATGTCTAGAAAGAGGCAAAATTACATTGCATAAAGTCTAGAGCCATATTGCTCTGGTTAATTATAGATAGAGATATTGTTGGCACTATATAATGTACTCGTATTTTGTTGAGCACGTTAAATTGACTCACATTTTTGTCACAAGCTCTGAGATGGAGTGTTTGTCATATCATGGGGAGAAAGCAGATTGGAGACCAACATTCCCAAGGCAAGGAAGGTGGTGAAGTCACACTGTAGCATATCACTAAAAGTGAGAAGCACCCTTGATGGTCAGATCAAAGTAATCGAGAATATATTGTATGTTCCTAGTTTGCAACAAAGTTTACTTTTGGTTGGTAAGATGATCGATCGCATCTTGAAAGTTTCATTAAAAGATACCAATTCAAGGTTGTAAAATAGGGCTATAAAGTGATTGTTGATATATTTCATGAATATCCGAATGTACAAGTTGAAAAGGCTTTGTAGATCTAGAAATAGATCTAGTATAAGGTAGTCTATGTGACTTAGACAAAGCACAAGACTCACAAATATGCTTGTCATTACTTAAGGAACTTGGAAGACCAATCACAACCTTCTTCCTTGCCATTACCTCCAATGATTTGAAGTTGAGGTGTCCCATCCTTTTGTGCCAAACCTCTTGAATAGAAATTTGTTCCATTGCAACACATCCAACTTGGTTAGCAATGACATAAGCATCAAGTTTGAACAACTTTCCTTGTCTTTTACCTTTTCTAATCAAGACATCCTTCATTTTAATCAAACAAGCATCTCCATCAAACTCCATCTTGAGGCCCTTACTTAGCATTTGACTCACACTAAGCAGATTCTTGGTAATAGATGGAATAAACAAGACATCCTCCAAATGAACATTCCTATTTGTAGAGAGAGAAATAGGAATTGTGCCAATCCCTTTGATTGCACACTCACCATCATTGGCCGTGTAGATCACCCTCTTGTTATCTCCATATGCCAACAAAGAAGAGAAGTACTCTTTGTGAAAGGTCATGTGTGAACTTGCTCCACTATCAATCCACCAAGGATCTATATCTCCATCATTAGCAAGCATACATGAAGACATCATAAAATCATCATCATTTGCACCTTGCACATCCAAACCATCCTCATCAAGAGTAAGATTACCTTGCTTGTCTCCTTGATATCTCTTCTTCTTGTAGCACTCACTTGCAAAGTGTCCTTTGATGCCACAATAGAAGCACTTGAGCTTTGATCTATCCTTCTTTTTGTCACTTTAAGAAGCATCCACTTGATTTTGCCCTTTAGACCACTTGCTTTTGATTTTTTCCTTGATTTTGCCCTTTGTGAACATAGCATCCTCTTAAAGTGTCAATGTAGATTCACCTCTTGCTTGAAGCATGTATTCCTCATTGATCAAGATCTCTTGAAGAACCATCAAACTTGGCAAAGTCTTTTGAATAGCAATACTTTGAACAATGTTAGAATGAGCATCCAACAAGCCATTTAGAATCACTTTAATAAGCTCTCCTTCCTTAATGCTTTCATCTATGCAAGCTAACTCATCATTCAATGCTTTCATTCTCAAAACAAAAGTACTTGGACTTTCTTCATTCTTTTGAAAACAAGAAAATATTTGCCTTCTTAGAGTCAACACTCTAGAAGTAGACTTGGATTCATAAATCTTCTTCAATGAATTCCAAGCTTCCAAAGATGATGTGCACTTACCAACTTCCTTGAGAAGTTCATTGGTAACATTCATCTTTATCATGTGTAGAGCCTTCTTGTCCCTCTTGTCATACCTCAATTGATCTTGTTGTGTTGATGGTCTCTCTTCCAAGCCTACAACAATATCCAAAACATCATTCATCTCAAGAAGTGACTCCATCCTTACTTTCCACAATGAATAGTTACTTGAGGTAAGCCTATCATTGGCTTCCAACATGACTCCAATTGAGGTTGCCATGTAGCAATGACCTGATCTTCTCTTTCAACCTGCTTCAATGCACAAAGCACTTCTTTGAACAACAACAAATGCTTTCAAAAGAAATCACCAAGATTTGAAACTATCTCACAAATTCTCTTCTAGCACTTATCCAAACAAATCAACACATAGAATCATGGAATCTTGATCAACCTATGATCTATCCTCAATCTACTGACTTTTGCCACTTCCTAAGATTAAAACACACTCAAATGAAGAGTCCAGCAACCTCACTATTAAGAGATCCAATCAAAATTAGAGTTTTGACAAAATCACAAAAAATTAACTATTCCAAATCTATATGCAAATGCTGAAAATTTGATATACAATCTATAAGCCACCACTTAGGCTGAACCAATGATCCAAAAATCGGCCAAATCTAGTATGTGAATTCAAAAATAGGAATTGAACAAGTATATTGACCTATTTAGTGTTTTGATCTACAAAAGATCCAATCTACAAAAGCAAAAAATTCGATTTTGGTGTAGAATCCTCTCTAGCATGCTTTAGACTTGATATCTTCACCAAATCATTGATAGATCTGATTTTCTCCTTCATAACCTGAAACACAAGCTCTGATACCATGTGAAAGATTTCAGATCCTTAAGACCCAATCTAGTTGAATGATCTTTGGTTAGAAAGAGATACACTACCAATCTCACCAATGTAGGAAAATCAACATCTACACACAATTTGAGATGCAAACACTAATAGAACTTGATCAAACTTGAATGAAACAATTATGTACTGTTTCTATCCGTACAAAACTAGCAAGCTATTGTATTTCACACGTGTGGATCCAAAAATAGCAAATATAGATCATTTTACATGTAGAATTGCAAGCAATCACCAAGATAGTGCACCAATGGATAGTAGAACCCAAGAGAACCATGTATAAGCATGAAATGAGATAGAGAAGAGAGAAGATTACTCTTTCCATGAGTTACATCCTTTTATAACAAGTCCAAACCCTATTTGGCCACTTGGCTTTTCCACCAAAATGCTAACCCTACCAATTTTGGGTCTAGATTCAATGTACCCAATTTGTTCAAATTGAATCTACTCAAACTTGCATTCTATCTTTCCCACACTTTCAAAAAGTATTTATTCAAAAGAAATTTAGACTAATGAACTTTGAAAAGTCACCTCTAAGTCTAAAACAAGTTTTGGCCTCAATATGCCAAATATGGAAATATTGCAAAATGTGATGAAACTAGTTGAATATTTCACAGCAGGCACCAATTGCCTACTCAAGAAACGTATTGGGAAAGTCTTTGCCATACTCGTCCGGTTGTAAAATAATCTTCTGATTTTAAAAGCTCACATACAGAGATCCATTAGATAGGTTACAAGAAGTCTTTCCAGATGTGAGATGGACTGTAACGGCAATAGAGGAGCTGCACACTACATATGAGAATTTCCAAGTGAAATTTTTCAGATACTGTTGTTGCAGCTGTC
The DNA here is from genome assembly GCA_029204225.1 of Diphasiastrum complanatum. Lineage (NCBI taxonomy): Eukaryota > Viridiplantae > Streptophyta > Lycopodiopsida > Lycopodiales > Lycopodiaceae > Diphasiastrum > Diphasiastrum complanatum. Next base: position 67,857,495 of record CM055092.1, on the reverse strand, counting down.
TATGCCAAGAGGGTGACCATCATGCCCAAGGATTTCACCATTGTGTTCAGGCTACGGGACACATATGACAAATTTGCAGAGTACTTTAGACTCGTTTCTTCTCCTCTAAAACAAGACTCAAAGAGGAGAAAATGAAAGCAATCTCAACCATTCTGACTTGTTATTCGTATACAGAGCGGGAGTGTTTCAAATAAGAGGAGGTCTCATGACCCTCTTAATAAAGCGAGGGACTTTTCAAAGCTATCTCCTCTAAATGAGATTCTATCTGCTAGGGAATCTCCTCCCAAGTCTTCTCCTAAGTCTCCTTCTTCTCCTCCCAGAACTTCATTATTAACTTCTCCTGCTAGATCTTTCTCTCCTAATAAATCTCTTCCTCCTTCAAAATCTTCGTCTCCTCCTACCCCCATAGATATTAGTTCCACACCTCCTGTTCTAGGAAATGATTTAAATGATTTTGTAAATGTAAAGGTAGAATCAATTTTGAATGACAATTCATTTTGTGGTTTATCTATATTACTTTCGTCACCCCCTGCACTTGCCTTTGCAAATACTCCTCTATGGACTCTAGATTCAGTAGATCAATATATTTTACTAAATCGAACATTCGCATGGTGTATTGGTGATTTGTCTCATTAGGACACATCTGAAATCTAGCTATTTCACAAACTTGGTAGTCATGGTTGGAATACAGTGTTTTTGTAATGTACATAATTGCTTCAAGGGTTGCAAACTATGGTGTCCCAGTTGTTGTTTTTTTTTTTGAGTAAAAAGAAGAAGAAAAGAAAAGAATAAGTAAAAAGATTGATCAATAAGAATGGAAAAGTAATATAGAAATGAATCTAATAGATGAGAGAGCGGATGGAAGATTGAATGGAGATGGACAAGAAAAATGAAAATGAAGGATGGATGGTAACTGATATGGAGATCACTCATCAAATAAGCTTGGGCTAAAATTAAAATTATTGTAATTTTTTTTTACGATCCTATTTTTTTTAATTTTTTTTTCTTTTACGATTTTTTTTCTTTTACGATTATTATTATTATTATTTATGGTCTTTCTTTTTAAATTTTATAGTTTTCTTGAAGGACTTTTTATTTACGATTTAAAAATATATATTACGGTCTTTTATCTTTATTTTTTATGATTTTTTTTTCTTTACAATCTTTTTTTTCAGTTTTTTTTTTTTGAGGAAACAGAACCATCGCAGTCGTGGGAAGAGGCTAAAAGATAAAGTCGCTCACCAACAAGGTTGAGATATTTTTCGATTTTTTTTCTAAAGAAATAGAACTGTCGCAGTCGTGAGAAGAGGCTATCTGAAAGATAGAGTCTCTCACCAGCAAGGCTTAGGTTCTTTTCCAAATTTATTTTTTTTGAAAAAATAGAACTGTCGCAGTCGTGGGAAGAGGCTATCTGAAAGATAGAGTCGCTCACCAGCGAGCTTAGGTTCTTTTCCAATTTTAGTTTTGTAATTTTTGGAGAATAGAACCGTCACAGTCGTGGGAGGAGGCTATCTAAAAGATAGAGTCGCTCATCAGCGAGGCTTAGGTTCTTTACCAATTTTTAGTTTTTAATTTACTTTTTGTACAAGCAAAAAAACACAAAAAAGGACAAAGTCTCATAAAAACGGCAAGAAATCACAAAATAAACAACAAATCTAACTCCTAATCCACACTAAACTAGCTTTAACAACTTAAAAATTCAATTTTTTTTTTTGGTGAAAATTGTGGAAAAAGAAGAGAGAAGAGATGCAAGACGACTATTATGCGACGAGACGAGTGTGTGGCGCTCCCCGACAATGACGCCATTGTTGTGTCATCAATGTATTATAGGGTCCAAACGCTAGGAGTGTCAACTCCGCCTTCACCTACATAGCACGAAGAAGAGGGAGACAGAGAAAGAAAGCCCAAACAGCGAGAAGTTTAGGAGGCCCGAGCACCTTCCCCGGACTATTTGGTCGCTACTTGGAGAGAGAGAGAGAGAGACTCCTCCTCAAACCTTACAATATCCTTGACATAAGATGGATTAGAAGCTTTCTCATTCAACTTGTAGTAATTACCTTCATCAAAAGTAACATCTCTACTTGCTAAAATCTTTTTAGTGATTGGATTATAGACTCTATATCCTTTGCTATTTTCAGCATAACCAACAAAGATCCCCTTTATAGAAGTAGGATCATCTTTTTTTCTTGTATCTAATGCTTGAAAAACATAGCAAGTAGATATGAAAATTCTTAGATCTTTAAGATTCGGCTTCCTACAAAATAGAGCCTCATAAGATGTTATGCCTCCAATGGGCTTACATGGCAATCTATTACACAAATAAGTTGCACAAATAATAGCCTCTCCCCAAAAGGACTTAGGTAGAGATGCATCTAACGTTAAAGCCTTAGCACAGTCACATAGTGTTCTATTCATCCTCTCGGCTATTCCATTTTGTTGAGGACTATAAGTACATGTAAGTTCTCTCTTAATGCCATTGGATATACAAAACTCTATCATCTTGGTAGAGATATACTCTCCACCATTATCACTCCTCAATACTTTAATTATAGCATCAAGTTGATTTTCAACTAGAGTTTTGAGCTTAACAAAAGCTTCAAACACTTTACTTTTGAAATCCAAAAGTTCAATCCAAGTGTATCTAGAGTAATCATCAATAAAAGATACATACATAGATGCACCTCCATTAGATTCTTGAGAAAAAGAGTGCACATCACTATGAATAAGATCTAATGCTTTTGTAGATCTAGTGGAAGAGATGTCAAAAGGTAGCTTGTGTGCCTTTGAGAGGCTACAAGCTTCACATCTTTTTCCACACTTTGAGAGTGTCTTTGGAAGGCCGAGAGCAAGATCCTTGGTCCATAGCATCTCCATAGATTTGAAGTTGGGGTGGCCCAAAGCTCCACTTGATTGAGCTCCTCCTTCACCATGTTCACACTTCCAAGAAAACCATCAGCATCTAGCTTAAAAGGCCTTCCTTGCTTGAATCCCTTTCCAATGCAAGTATTATTCATCATTATGGAACAAACACCTTGTTTAAAATGGACATCTAAGCCATCATCCATCAATTGTCCTACACTTAACAAATGAGTGTAGGAACGTAGAGTACATAATCAAGATCTACTCTTTTAGAGGATCCAAGACTTAAGGGAATAGTTCCCACTCCATCTATTCTACATTCTTGATCACTTACTGTTAGAATAGACTTTTTACAACCTACAAAATATACAAGATTTGAGAAAAAATCCCTTTGGAATGTCATGTGAGAACTAGCCCCACTATCAATCCACCATGTGTCATTGGAGTAGCTATTGGATGTTGATGTAGAAGCCATTAAGGATGAATCCACTTCATCCTCATCTTCCTCGAGAGTGAGGTTGGCTTGTTTGCTCTCTCCTTGTGTATTCTTTTTCTTGTAACACTTGGCTGCAAAGTGCTCCTTCTTTCCACAAAAGAAGGATTTGAGTTTGGCTTTGTTCTTCTTTCCACCTTTGGAGCTTGATGATTGATCATCAATTTTGGTCTCCTTTTGTTGAATCCTTTTCTTTGACTTTTCCTTTCCTTTGCTTGAGAAGTTGGCCTTCTCATCACCATCATGCAACTTCAAGGATCCAAACTTTGCTTGACATGAAAGATCCTACTCTCTTCGGCCACAAGCACACTATGGAGCTTGTCAATGGAAGGTAGTGCATCTTGAATAGCAAAGCTTTGTACAAGATTGAAGAACTCATCTCCAACACCATTAAGTGATTTGAACAGGTTCATCATCATGAATACCCCCACAAATGATGGAAAGTTCTTTGTTGTGAGATCTTATTCTCAAGACATACTCTTGAGCACTCTCATCACTCCCTCTAATGCTTTGAAGAACTTTATTTCTAATCATAAGCACTCTAGAGGTATTTTTGGATTCATAAATCCCTTTAAGGTAGTCACATGCCTACTTGACCGAGGTACAAGATGCCACTTCCTTTAGAAGTTCATTACTAACATTCATTTTTAGGCAATGTAATGCTAGTCTAGCTCTCCTTTTGTACCTCATGTGAAAGATTCAACTAGTTTCATCACATTTTGCAATATTTTCATATTTGGCATATTGAGGCCAAAACTTGTTTTAGACTTAGAGGTTGACTTTTCAAAGTTCATTAGTCTAAATTTCATTTGAATAAACACTTTCTGAAAGTGTGGGAAAGATAGAATGCGATTTTGAGTAGATTCAATTTGAATAAGTTGGGTACATTGAATCTAGACCCAAAATTGGTAGAGTTAGCATTTTGGTGGGAAAGCCAAGTGGCCAAATAGGGTTTGGACCTGCTATAAAAGGATGTAGCTCGTGGAGAGAGTCATATTCTCTCTTCTCTATCTCATTTCATGCTTATACATGGTTCTCTTGGGTTCTACTATCCATTGGTGCACTATCTTGGTGATTGCTTGCAATTCTATGTTTAGAATGATCTATATTTGCTATTTTTGGATCCACATGTGTGAAATACAGTATCTTGCTGGTTTTGTATGGACAACAATAGTACATAATCATTTCATTCAAGTTTTATCAAGTTCTATTAGTGTTTGCATCTCAAATTGTGTGTAGATGCTGATTTTTCTACATTGGTGAAATTGGTAGTGTATTTATCTTTCTAACCAAAGATCATTCAAGTAGATTGGATCTTAAGGATCTAAAATCTTTCACATGGTATCACAACTTGTGTTTCAGGTTATGAAGGAGGAAATCATATCTATCAATGATTTGGTGAAGATATCAAGTCTAGAACATGCTAGAGAGGATTCTACACCAAAAGCGGATTTTTTGCTTTTGTAGATCAAAACACTAAATAGGTCAATATACTTGTTCAATTCCTATCTTTGAATCCACATACTAGATTTGGCCGATTTTTGGATTATTGGTTCAGCCTAAGTGGTGGCTTATAGATTGCATATCAAATTTTCAGCATTTGCATGTAGATTTGGAATAGTCAATTTTTTGTGATTTTGTCAAAACCCTTATTTTGATTGGATCTCTAGATAGTGAGGTTGCTGGACTTCATTTGAGTGTGTTTCAATCTTAGGAAGTGGCAAAAGGCATTAGATTGAGGATAGATCATAGGTTGATCAAGATTCCATGATTCTATGTGTTGATTTGCTTGGATAAGTGCTAGAAGAGAATTTGTGAGATAGTTTCAAATCTTGGTGATTTCTTTTGAAAGCATTTGTTGTTGTTCAAAAGAGTGATTTGTGCATTGAAACAGGTTGAAAGAGAAGATCAGGACATTGCTACATGGCAACCTCAATTGGAGTCATGTTGGAAGCCAATGATAGGCTTACCTCAAGTAACTATTCATTATGGAAAGTGAGGATGGAGTCACTTCTTGAGATGAATGATGTTTTGGATATTGTTGTAGGTTTGGAGGAGAGACCAGCAACACAACAAGATCAATTGAGGTATGACAAGAGGGTCAAGAAGGCTCTACACATGATAAAGATGAATGTTACCAATGAACTTCTCAAGGAAGTTGGTAAGTGCACATCATCTTTGGAAGCTTGGAATTCATTGAAGAAGCTTTATGAATCCAAGTCTACTTCTAGAGTGTTGACTCTAAGAAGACAAATCTTTTCTTGTTTGCAAAAGAATGAAGAAATTCCAAGTACTTTTTTTTTTAGAATGAAAGCATTGAATGATGAGTTAGCTTGCATAGATGAAAGCATTAAGGAAGGAGAGCTTATTCAAGTGATTCTTATTGGCTTGTTAGATGCTCATGCTAACATTGTTCAAAGTATTGCTATTCAAAAGACTTTGCCAAGTTTGATGGATCTTCAAGAGATCTTGATCAATGAGAAATATAGGCTTCAAGCAAGAGGTGGATCTACATCGACACTTCAAGAGGATGCTATGTTCACAAAGGGCAAATTCAAGGGCAAAACCAAAAGCAAGTGGTCTAAAGGGCAAGATCAAGTGGATGCTTCTTCAAGTGGCAAAAAGAAGGATAGATCAAAGCTCAAGTGCTTCAATTGTGGCATCAAAGGACACTTTGCAAGTGAGTGCTACAAGAAGAAGAGAGATCAAGGAGACAAGCAAGGTAATCTTACTCTTGATGAGGATGGTTTGGATGTGCAAGATGCAAATGATGATGCTTTTGTGATGTCTTCATGTATGCTTGCTAATGATGGAGATCTAGATCCTTGGTGGATTGATAGTGGAGCAAGTTCACACATGACCTTTCACAAAGAGTACTTCACTTCTTTGTTGGCATATGGAGATGACAAGAGGGTGATCTACAAGGCCAATGACGGTGAGTGTGCAATCAAAGGGATTGGCACAATTCCTAATTTTCTCTCTGAAAATAGGAATGTTCATTTGGAGGATGTCTTGTTTATTCCATCTATTACCAAGAATCTGCTTAGTGTGAGTCAAATGCTAAGTAAGGGCCTCAAGGTGGAGTTTGATGGAGATGCTTGTTTGATCAAAAGGAAGGATGTCTTGATTAGAAAAGGTAATAGACAAGGGAAGTTGTTCAAACTTGGTGCTTGTGTTATTGCTAACCAAGTTGGATGTGTTGCAAGGGAGCAAATTTCTATTCAAGAGGTTTGGTAGAAAAGGATGGAACATCTCAACTTCAAGTCATTGGAGGTAATGGCAAGGAAGAAGGTTGTGATTGGTCTTCCAAGTTCCTTAAGTAATGACAAGAATGTTTGTGAGTCTTGTGCTTTGTCTAAGTCACATAGACTACCTTATACTAGATCTATTTCTAGATCTACAAAGTCTTTTCAACTTGTACATTCGGATATTCATGGATTTACTACAATTAGCAATAGTGCAGCTAAGATGTATGTAACATTCATTGATGATTTTAGTAGATTTTGTTGGATCTATCTACTAAAGAGCAAGGATGAAGTGTATGATGTCTTTGTCAAGTTCAAGAATGCAAGAGAGAACCAATTCTCCACAAAGATCAAGTGCTTGAGAGGTGACAATGGTGGTGAGTACATATCTAACAAGTTCAAGGCCTTTTGTGATGAGCATGGGATCAAGAGGGAGTATACAACATCAAGGACTCCACAACAAAATGGAGTGGCTGAAAGGAAGAATAGAACTTTATGTGAAAGTGCTAAAACTATGAGGTTAAGTGCTAATCTTGACAAACCATTTTGGGATCAAGCTTTGTTGTGTGCCAATTTCTTGTACAATAGGTGGTCGAGTGCAATTTTGGATGGAAAGACACCTTTTGAGATGCTATTCAAGAGGAGGCCGAGTGTCAACTTTCTAAGAACCTTTGGATGCACATGCTATGTCAACATTACTCTTGATGATAGGACCAAGGAGGATCCATCTTCAAGAAGAGCTATTTTTGCTGTATATAGTGAGGTGAGTAAAGCCTACAAGGTTTACATTCCTTCTACTAACAAAGTGATTGTTGGTAGAGATGTCATTTTTGATGAGGGAAACATTCCAAATGTGTCTTCAAGCATGATTGATGGTAAAGTAGATGGATCTAACATTCTTGATGTTGATGAGAAGGATTCTACTTTGGATGGTGGTGATGACGGACCTTCATCAAGTCAAAAGCCAAGGAGAACATCAAGAGAAAGACAAGTACCTTCAAGGCTCACATATGATTAAAAGGGTAAGCAAGTAGTTTTTGAAAATTATGTTGCTTTCCTAACCTCTTTGGATGATCCTACAAGTGTAGATCAAGCAAGGAAAGAAGAGGAGTGGATCCAAGCAATGGATCTTGAGTATCGATCTCTTATGAAGAGTGGAACATCTTTTGGAAGATCTTCTTGTGTACATGGAGCTATGCAAGTGGTTGGATGTTATCTTGCTGTAAAATCAAGTAATGGATCTGGAAAACAAAGTTTGTTCAATGACTTTGATGATCAAGTTGAAGATCAAGAGGTTGATCTCAAAGCGCTTCAACTAGTCAAAAGGGAAGTTGGCAATTTGGAGCTAGTCAAAAGCATCAAAGGAGAGGTAATTGGCAAGGGTGTTATGGATCTGCTTTTGCAGCATATTGAAGACTCAAGTAAGGTCAAAGGAGCAACAAGGAAGTGTTGTTCAAGTTTACGTTACTTATTCTATCTCATGTTTGAGCAATTTCATGTGGATGTGTGCAAATTGTCAAGATATGGTAAAACTAGCTACATTGGTGAGCATTGTTTTGATGTTGGATTTGTACTAGCATTCTTGGCTGATTTTTCTGATGGAAATGAAGCTATTGGAAGTTCATTATGTCACTCATCCATGACTAAGTTCTCAAATGTTGAGCTACTTGGTGCCAATACTTGGAGATTGTCAATTTTTGGTGAATTCATGGTCATTTTCTTCTGTCAAGTAGATCTTGAAGATGGACTAGTGAAAACTACTTGGTTTATGGAGTCATGTGGTACTGGATTTGCATCATTAATGTACTCACCTACTCATGGATTTCCAAGGTTTGATGGTTTCTTGTGACAAGATGAAGATAAAGGCTCATTCATGGAGTATCATGGTGGATACAAGGCAACAAAGGACAAAGGAGGAGGAGACATGCAAGCAAAAGTTGATCACTCACATTTATTGTTTGTTTGTTGTATTTTTTCAGAGAGTTCAGAGTTGGAAGCATGGTGGAATCATTTCATTTACATTCTATTTAATTCTTTATGTTCTAGTCACATTTTTACATGTAAAATTGATGTAAGAAATAGTGAAGCATCCCAAGTGGACACTATTCTCTATATCAATTATGGTTGTTTTTATTTTGAGCATTACATGATCATTGAAAGGAGATCTATTCTTAAGAAGAAGATCATTCTTATGATAGATCAAAGTTCTATTGGCAAAAACTATGCTAGGAGCATTGGAAGCTAGGAAAGCGAGTTTTGAGGTACATCATTGGAACTCGAGATTTTGGCATATCGTATGAGGGACCATCACCTAATCTTTTTGGATTTTCAGATTCGGACTATGCTGGAGATATAATGGATAGAAAATCCATTAGTTTTTATTGTATTTTCATAGGTGATGGAGCTATATCATGGATGTCAAAGAAACAAGCCACTATCTCATTGTCATCTAGTGAGGCCGAGTACAAAGCTCTTACACATTGCACAAAGGAGATGGTATGGATGAAGAGGATGGTCAAGGATCTTCACTTGCTGGATTTTTCAGAGAGCCCGATCATCTTTTGTGACAATCAATCAGCCCAAAGAATGGCATCCAATCCTATCTTTCATGCTAGGAGCAAACATATTGAGATACAATATCATTTTGTGAGGGACCGAGTCATTGCAAAGGAGGTGGAGCTTCAACATGTGTCTTCAAGGGAATGTGTAGCTGATATCTTCACCAAAGCATTGGGAAAAGACTTGTTCATGAAGCATAGGACTTCACTTGGAGTATTATCAAAGTCTATGCTAAAACTAGTTGAAGAGGGAGTGTGAAAGATTCAACTAGTTTCATCACATTTTGCAATATTTTCATGTTTGGCATATTGAGGCCAAAACTTGTTTTAGACTTAGAGGTTGACTTTTCAAAGTTCATTAGTCTAAATCTCATTTGAATAAAAACTTTTTGAAAGTGTGGGAAAGATAGAATATGAGTTTGAGTAGATTCAATTTGAATAAGTTGGGTACATTGAATCTAGACTCCAAATTGGTAGGGTTAGCATTTTGGTGGGAAAGCCAAGTGGCTAAATAGGGTTTGGACCTGTTATAAAAGGATGTAAGTCGTGGAGAGAGTCATCTTCTCTCTTCTCTATGTCATTTCATGCTTATATATGGTTCTCTTGGGTTCTACTATCCATTGGTGCACTATCTTGGTGATTGCTTGCAATTCTATGTGTAGAATGATCTATATTTGCTATTTTTGGATCCACACATGTGAAATACAGTAGCTTGCTGGTTTTGTACGGACAGCAACAATACATAATCATTTCATTCAAGTTTGATCAAGTTCTACTAGTGTTTGCATCTCAAATTGTGTGTAGATGCTGATTTTTCTACATTGGTGAAATTGGTAGTGTATTTCTCTTTCTAACCAAAGATCATTCAAGTAGATTGGATCTTAAGGATCTGAAATCTTTACACCTCACTAGATCTTGTCCTCCTTGAGCTTCTTCTTCCTCTCCTATGACAAGATCATACATATCTTGGAGCACAAGTAGAGACTCAATTCTTAGTTTCCAAGTTGAATAATTATTAGAATTTAGCCTTTCAATAGCCTCAAGAAGATAGGCTCCAATTGAACCCATTCTATTTAGTAACAAGTACAACAAATGTATTATTCAAAGGCTCTCCCTTCACTCTTTCTCAGAATTTAACTACAATGCTACTCTTTTGAATCTCACAAGACTCAAGAAGCAAGATCTATAATGATCTTGAACTCAAAAAGATTTGGGAAAGAGTATTCTACACAATCTATTCACTTAGAAACTTGGATTTGACTCTTGGAAGTTCCATCGCCTTCCTATGGTGTTTATAATGGTTTTAGTTTCACTCTTGAACTAAAAAACATAAGCCTCAAACTCTCTCTCAAGGATTTGTAGGTTTAATAAGCTTCTAATACCATTTACTCATCAAATCTATAATGGAAAGAATGGATTTTCATAAGCACATCACTAATTTCACTCTTCACAACTTGTTTGAAGCTCAAATGTTGAAAAAAACACAAAGTTTTGGTGAAAGTACAACTCCAGCAGCCTCTCACACGTGTGAGAAGTACATATGAACTTTACACAGTAATCTGAGCCTCACTTGAGAAATAGAACAAGGGTTAGTCCGAGGGTGAAAACAATTGACAACCGAATGCTCCTCACAGTTGGTGCATTTCCAACGGATTTCAAAAATCTCACTTTTTTGTATAGTTTTGGTCCTAAAAGTTGTTATTGTTTAAATAAGTCTAATATTGATTTTGCAAAATTTGCTTAAATGAGTGAAAGACCTTGCTGAGTACTATTGGCCAGTTATGAAGGTTTGAACTTTTCACTTATTAGTTGATGATTGGATCTCGACTAATTAAGCTAATTTTGTTTGTTTGGAAATCTATATAGCAGATGATAAGGCAAATACAGTTCTTGATGGTCAGGTGCCAATGCCTACCTATTTGTAAATTTGCCAGTTGTGAAGCCAAGCGCTTAATAAAATAAACAACAAGAATACTTTAAGAGATCAACAAATGGAAGTACTGTTGAATCAAGTGAAAACTTTATCTGCACCGAATTTAAGCTTCCATCCTGAACCTTTTTCAAAGGAGAAAAAAGACTTGAGGCTACTGGCTAACCAAGTGGACCGGTTATTTTAATCTACAAGGAATTCCTAAAGAAAAAAAAATTGAGAGTGTTATTATGTTCTTCCGTAGGAAAGCTTCGTCGTGGTGGCGTGATCTGCAACCAAAACCTGCCACGTGGGATGAGTTTATGGAAGTGTTCAGAAAGTCATTTGTGGTTGTAGACAACTCAGATTTCTACCAAAGATTTGTTAATTGCAAAATGGGTACTCGGAGTTTGGACTCGTACCTTATGGATTTATGGACTAAAGTTCTCTCTTTCGATGCAAAACTGACACTATGGCAGTTTATCCTAGGTTTGCCTACATATTATCAAAATGAGTGCAAGAGTAATGTGCTTCAAACTTTCGATGATGTCGTAAGAGTTGCGAAAGCGTATGATTCCACAATGGTGGCATCTAGAAAGCAATTACAGGCTAATCCATCTGGATCATCCGGACCCAGCCAAAAGAAATTATTGAAATGAAAGAGTTCGTGGTAATAAAAAATCTAAGTATTTTGATGAACTGGATCAAGCTGCATCTGAGTTTAGACAAAAAAAAACATTTGTCTCAAAAAAAGACTAGAAGAACCAATGTGTGCTTTCATTGTAGTAAGTCTGGACACATTATTAAATTATGTCCAAAAGAAAGAAAGGCGCAACTATTTGATTGAGTTTGCTTATAATAGTAGGAAACATTCTGCTACTAGATATAGTCCTTTTATGTTGATGTATGGTTGCCAACCTAGATCTTCAATAAATGTGGAGACGAAGTCTGTTAAGATCCAAAAAGTTGCGGATTTCTTGCATGATATGCATGAAATGTTGCAAGTGCCCCGTGATTGTATTCGGAGTGCTCAGGATAGAGCTAAGTACTTAGAGAAATGTCCTATATAAGAGAATCAGAATAATTCTTGACATGGATAGCTGGTCACTCCAGTTGTATGTGGTTATTAGTTATGCTACGTTATTCCGGACGTGGTCGTTACAAATAATTAATAATCATATGAGGGCCCAGACCTATAATTGAACATAGGAGCACTTGCATGGTGAATGACTGCTTTAATGCAAGAATAGGAGATCAATAGCTTAAGATAGGTTGCATGGGAGTCCTAAGAGGAATATTCTCTCCTCTTGGAGAGAATACTTACCATGGAAACTCGCCCATCTCCCTATTGGAATTTTAGATTCTTGAGCTAGGATTTCCTCTTCTCTCTTGTATTCATTCACTGTGGCTTGGGGGTGAAGGGTTAGGATGTTGACTAGTCTCTTCATGTTAGTTGGGTGGTTTATGCTCCATAGGTTTCCTTTTGGTTTGCATGTGACATGAATCTTGAAGATCTTCACTTGGCAATTGTTATAAGAATTGTCATACGCAACGATTCGCAAACCGATGCAGTAAACTGGATTGAAGCCTTAGCTACAGTGGATTGTTTGCAGTTTGATGTTGCATCAATTGAACAATCGCCAAAGCAAAGGTCTGTCATAGATGCTTTCTTTGATGAAGACGATATTTCGCAAAAGCAAAGAGAGAACCAATAGAAGACACTTGCTAAAGGGCCAACATTTATGAAGGTCCTGCCTGTACGAGAGAGATAGATTTGGCGGAGGTGGGAGAAGACAGCCGCATAATATTTTGTGAAAATTGTCAACATTTCCTAGCTAGTTTGAGGCCTAAATTGGCAATTTTTGTACATAGTTTTGGATCTAACCTTTCACACATGTGAAAGAGGCCTAGATCATTTTATTTTAGTATATATTTCATATTGAAAAAGTCCCAAACTTTAGGACCTTCAAAATGATACCAAAATCATGTTATTTGGACATATAGGACAAAATTGGCTATTTTAGGCTATTGATGCCCTAAAATTGGGTCCTAAGTTCTAGAGAGAGGAGAAAAAGTTATCTCTCTCACCTATATTAGGCTGAAATTCGTGGAGAACAGGTTGGAGAAACTTATTGTATTGTTTAGAGAGATCAATAGATCACTATCACAGTTTCTTCCTCCATTGAGAGCATTGCTTTGTGTATTGTCTTCAAGCTTTTGTGTATGATGTTAAGAGGTTTCCAAAAGTGGTAGGATGCTATTGGGAGCCCAATTTGTTGTTATTTTTGGCTACCATCAGTACCTTTTATTCGTTTCTTTTGTCTCTTGAATGCTTTGTCAAGTTCATGTGTATCAAAGGTAGCAGTAGGATGCTTTGCCATTTCTAGCTTTTGTAGCTTGTTGTGCAAAGATCTTAGCCAAGTATTTTGGGAGTTTGGATCCATTCAAGATCCACTTTTTTCACATGATATTAGAACTAGTTGCCTATTATTTTTAGTAAAGTTTTCATTTATGGTGATATTTGGATGTTTGATCAAGTTATAGCATCATTATGCATTGCAGAGTTGATCAAATCTTACTAACCTTTGTTTTGTGAGTTGAACTTGTGGATCAAAAGCATATTTCAAGTTTATTGAAGATCAGAGGCTGAGAAGAAGCTATTTTGGATCAGATCATAACACCTAACCATTTGTTGATTGTGAGGCTTGTGCATATTCAATACTAACAATGTTTTGTTCAATGTATTGTTGACAATCTCCACTTTTGTGGATGAACACTCTCCTTTGTGGATGAACTCTCTCCTTAAGTGGATGAGCCTTCTCCTTAAGTGAATGACAAATACTTTTTGAGTGACTTTGTATGTCTCCAAAAGGCTGAGCAAAGCTCTCACTTGGATGAAACATCCCCGTTTGGGTGAACAAATTGTCAACAATCTTTTGCATAAATTTTGGTGTACTTTGTTAAGCATGTAAATAACTCTCCTTATGTAATTTGATTGGAACATTTACTGGAAGTCTTTAACCATCATGCAAATGTGTTTTCAGGTTCTTAACAAGCTGAGGAACATTCTCATGTGAAGTGATCTTAGATCAACATCTAAACACCAAGATTTGACAAGCTAGTGAAGCTAGTCTTGTGATTCACTAAGTGTGCTCTTTCATTCACCTCTAAAGCTTGTATTTATCATTTTATGAAATTTATAAACTTTTAGAAGTGTGGTTTACATGTGGTTTTATAGGTTGAATCAATATCTTAGTGTGTTGAACATATGTTGATCAAGTTTGTTCAATTCTAGGCATTAGGGCCCTTTTTGGACTCAAAAAGGGCCTCTTCACTAATTATAATTAGTGTTAATGACGACATATGTACCAATAAGAGAGTGACAACTAAGATGGAATGGTCCATATGACATGGCACATTTAATGGTCCAAATTAGATCTCCAAATTCTAACCCACTTACTAACTATTTTCCAACTCTACTTCCTCAACCCATATTAATGATGATAGGACATGGCTCTAGTTTAAATTTTTATTAAAATATAATGACATTTTTGAAGCCTTCAAAGCCTTTTTTATTAACTCAGAATGTCGAAAAAGAGGACTCAATATTTCCTTGGGCCCCCATATTGAGAAAGAAAATTCAAAAAAAAATGGGAGAGGGGGGATTGGGGTACAATCCCCCCCTTCCTCCTCCTTTGCAAATGTACCCCCCCCTTTGTACATGGTTCCCCCCCCCCCCTCTCCTTTGTACGTCCTGGCCCGCTGGCCGCCCATCCTTCCACTCCGGACCACTGGGCACGCGGGGACAGCGTGAGAGGGGAGGAGTGCCAGCATGGAGGAGGGAAGGGACATGTGAGAGAGAAGGGAAGGTGTGGCATTCCCTGAACTTTGTGCTCTGAAGTAGCCTAATGGCCCGGAGTGGAAGGATGGGCGGCCAGCGGGCCAAGAAGTTCAAAGGAGAGGGGGGATCATGTAGAAAGGAGGGACACCGGGGGGGTTGGATTGTACCTCAATCCCCCTCTCCCCCATTTTTTTTTGAATTTTTTTTTTCAATATGGGGGCCCAAGGAAATATTGGGCCCCCTTTTTCGACATTCTGAGTTAATAAAAAAGGCTTTTTAAGGCCTTGAAAAATGTCGCTATATTGGATTTAAAATTTTAGATTACATTAAAATCATGTGTCCTTGCTATATTACACTAGGCCTACGTGAAGCCTATTGACTTCTAAGTTAACCCATGATAAACCCTGGTGAACTGCCACATAGGGCAATTAGTTAGTTAATTAATCCTAATTAGCAAACATGTTTAGGCAAGGAAGAGGCCCTTTTTGAGTCCAAAAAGGCCCCTAATGTGTTCTTGGCAGCCTAGTCTTTTGTATTTTCCAAGAATGCAAATAACTCTTCACACCATAACTTGATTCGGTCACTTGCTAGAAAATTTGAGCAAGAGTGTGTTCAGGTAGGTTTGAGTTTGTAATCCATTCTTAGTGTGTGCAAAGTGTTGCATGTGTTTCAATCTTCCTTTCTATGCTTGAAAACCAGCCAGGTTCAAGATAGAAGTGTTTTAGGGTCCTAGATTTTTTGAGATCTCCTTATCCATCATTTGTTGAGAGGAAAGTGAGTGCTAGGTGTATTAGGACAGAGCCTAGAAGTTGAAGAATCATTATATTCATGGCTTCCAATGGTGGGATCATGTTAGAAACTAATGATAGTTTGAGTTCATCAAACTACTCTATTTGGAAAGTGAGGATGAAATCCTTACTTGAGTTGAATGAACTCATGGACATAGTTTCAGGAACTGAAGAGAGACCACCCACAGTTCAAGAGCAACAAAGATTTGATAAGAAGGCTAAAAGGGCTCTTCATATCATTAAAATGAATGTTACCAATGAACTTCTCAAAGAAGTTAGTAAAAGTCAAAGTGCAAGTGAGGCATGAAATGCCTTGAAAAAGCTCTTTGAATCAAAGTACACATCTAGGGTATTGACCCTAAGGAGGCAAATATTTTATAGTAGGCAAAGAGAGGGTGAAAGTGCTCATGCATTTGTCTTGAAAGTTAATTCCTTAAGTGATGATCTAGCATGCATTGATGAAAGCATAAAAGATGGTGAAATAGTCCAAGTTATGTTGAATGGCTTGCTAGATGAACATGCTAACCTTGTGCAAAGTTTTTTCCATTCAAAGAGTCTTGCCAAGTGTGGCTGACTTGCAAGAAATCTTATTGGCTGAAGAACACATGCATTTTGACCGTCCTGCATATTGACTGTAGACCTATTTTAGAATGAATAGACAACATTGGCAAGGGAAAATAAATTTGCTTTGCAACTTTACTCGCTGACAAGTAGAGATATAGGGTAAAAAAAATTTGGAAGAAAAGGGAGCCTGGAATGAATAGACAACATTGGCAGGGCAAAGAAATTTGTCCTATAATTCTAGTTGTCGGTGAAAATTGGGAGAAAATGGAGCGTGGAGAAAAGCCTGAGAGAAAGCCTGAGAGAAAGAAATCCTTTTTGATTTTCCATTCTTGAGCATCCTTGGGAGAATTTCCTATAGCAACCTTGTATTGATCTATAGCTAGGTATCCATCCATTCGACCCTACATTTTGACCGTTGTGTTGGAAATTAGTGGGTATGAGCGGAAGCTGAGAGCGAGCTAGATACTTGGATTGGAAGCGCCACAATTAGCATCAAATAATTTAAACATCAGTATGACAAATTGCACTCTGATTATTATCAACAATGAGTACAATGGCATGAAGTTATAACTTCAGCTTGTTGAGCGTGATAACACTGATACTGATTAATGAAAAATCAAGTTCATAATATCAGAAGAAGTTTTTTGATGAAAATTCTAAGTCTTATGTACTAAAAATATCTACAACTGAATTTCCTATAGTTATTACAACAACCTTTATGACATAAATGCATGTACAAAGTTGGTTGATATTAATGTAAAGTTGACGGGTCAGATTTCTAACCAACAATATAAAAAATTTACATAGAGTCGGATTTTATACAAAGGGTCAGAAATTATACACTGGGTCGAAAAATATGTTGAAAGCCGAAATTTTTGGGGTTGAAAAAATTAGACCCGATCCGATCCGATCTGCCAATCCAGGGTCAATCTAGGGTCAAGAGCCCCCGGATAGTTTAGTGAAGGGTAAAAAAAAATCCGAACCGATCCGGCCTGATCTAGGATTGGAAACATATCTGTTGTGAACAACTTTTCAGGATGCTCATTATCAAAAGGATTTAAGACTGAACATTGAAATCCAACACTCCCCCAAGTCTAAATTCGACTTCTATTGATCTTTCCACACATGTGAGTAGACCTCTACAAGTGGGAGATCAATCCTAACCTCAAGATGTCACACATTCTACCAATAGAAAGGTGCCAAGTGGCATATAGCTAGAAAAGTAGATTTTGGCCATTTTAGCCAATAGATCACTAATCAAAAGATATGTACATACTAGATGATTGATCTAAATGATAAATTCATTTAATTCACACGTGGGAATTCGCTCCACACATGTGTAATCAAGATATGTACATGGATCAAGCATGATTTTGACATTTTCACACTCCTCAAAATCTAGCTTGGTAAATCTAGCATACATCTATCTACAACTCCAAGTGCTAATGTTAACTTCACAAATGGATCATTTGCCAATGGCTTAGTAAGTATATCAACAACTACAATTATTAGATGCATTGCCCAAACTTCAGAAGAGCCAACCCCTACACTTGAAGCCAACAAACGGTCTCTACAGCCATAGGTGCACACGCAAAATTATGTCATGAATGGAGTACATTTTGGCCCACACAGATCTTGTTTGGTCTTACGTGTTTTAGGTCCCACGAATATAGATGTCATAGCATTTGACACCACATCTCGAGAGGTTCGTATTGGAGACATTGTCATAGAGACAAATGCACATGGATTTCTCATTCTAACCAATGTATACATAAGTGAACATCATTCTTGGGTAGCACAAGCCGTCTATTCACTACATATCAATAGTACACTAGCTGCCCTTGGATTTGAGTGAGCACTATGATGAAGACAAAGTCATGTCTCTGAGAGCCTATAAAACTCTCCTTAGCTCGGGAATACAGGGTAATTAGTGGGGCCCCCAAGATTAGAAGCGATCAGATTTTGATCACTCGCGTAAGGACAGTGTGGGTCCTTCTCTCACTAAGGCATTTTGGCTAGACCAATCCCTAGTCAAAATTTACTCGAACATTGGTGCGTCTGCCGGGAGAAATTTAGAAAGACCTATGTTAGCTACAAACTATTGATTGTGAACTCGCACTAAGAGAGTCGATGAAATATGATGGAATCAAGTTAAACATTACGGTCCCCATGGCTAGAATGTGGTTAGTATCGCATGAAGAGCATTGATCCCACAACCTCACCGAAGAGAACAAAACATCGACCCGAGCCTAGTAATGAGGGTCTTTCAAGGCAAGCACATTTTCTACAAAAGGACTATAAATTCACCACGGTTGAAAAAGAAAAGCTTAAGGTACATGATGAATGATCACTAGCCAATCTAATTGAAATAGAAGCCGTAGGAACACAAAATCCTAGAGAAAAAGTATTGATAGTCACCCGAAGTGGGCTGAAATCTCAACCGAAAGAGAAACAACCAGAAAAATCCCAAGAGCCCCAAGAGGTTGCACCATGACCAGTCACTTCGCCATCATTAGAAAAAGAGAAAGAAGATAAACACATAGAAAAAGAAGAAGGAGAAATCTCAGAACTAGAAGGGAAGAAGGTACTCCATCCATATAGTCAACAGCCAGTGAGGCCCCTACTTGCATCACGAAATCCCAAAATGAAGCCAAAACCCAAGCCAACAAGGAGAATGAAACATAAGGAAATGTGGACTGATGAATTGCAGAGAGGGTTAGAATTCGGGTCACATCCAGTATGACGTGGCATAACTAACAGCTTGTTTCACTGGAGTACCGTGTATCCAAGGCTAGGAGTATACTGTATCCTATATAATAGTCATAGACATAACATTCTTCCCTCCTTAAGTTGTTTCTATCCTTAGAAACTAAAATTCAAAATGTTCTTCTTTGTGCTATCAACTCTCTCACACGAATCTTCATTCTCGGTACAACCCTTTCACCGAATTAAGCACTCAGAGATAGAATGATTTCTCAACTATTTATCTCTGGTTGTTGAGTCCCTTGTGTTTCTGACTCAACATTGTCCACATTCCTTTCGGTCTGGACAATGTTCCAAATGTGACCAAAATGGGAATCCGATTCATATTTTCCTTAGTGAAAGATATAGATCCATAGAAATCTAGGTGAATGACAACTCGTTTAGTTCACAGATCCGACTAAGAGCATTTGCAACTCGATTAGAGTTGTCTCTTATGTAACGGATTTCATGATCAAATTCTTGCATCAATTCAGCCCATCGAGCTTTTCTACCCCGAAGATCATGTTGATTACAAAAATACTTAGGAGGTTGGTGATCCATATACACTACAAACTTACTACCATACAAGTAGTGTCTCCAGGTTTTAAGTGCATGGATTATAGCAAACAATTCTTTTTCTTGCATAGTATAACGCAACTGAGGACCAGTGAATTTTTTGCTCTCAAATGCTAGTGGCCTATCCATTTATAAAACAACAGCTCCAACTGCAACATCACTTGCGTCTATTCTCACGACGGAAGGTAAATTTGGATTTTCAATTTGTAACACGGGAGCTGAAACAATCATTGTTTTAAGTTTCTCAAAACATTGATTTAATTCCTCATTCCAAACAACAGGCGGACTAGGTTAATTCCTCTTTTTTTTGTTAACAATTCTTTTTGTCAAATTATTAAGCGGTGCTGCTAATTTAGCATAATCCTCAATAAATCTCTAGAAGAAAAGTCTCAAAGTTCCTGGAATTGGCCACTCAATCACAATCTTGATTTTATCCTCGTCAATCTTGATCCCATTTACTGTGATCTTATGACCGAGATAAAGCAACTCTTGCTTAAAGATTTTACACTTGGCCTCTTTAACATAGAGTAACTCCCGACGGAGTTTCATCAAGATAATTTTTAGGTGTTCTACGTGTTCCACCAAGGATTTACTATAAACGAGAATGTCGTCTAAGAATACAACCACAAACTTCCCCAAATATGGACAAAATAAATTGTTCATCATTTGTTGGAACATTGCTGGAGCATTCGTTAATCCAAATGGCAACACTAAGAATTCACAATGACCAAATCTAAAACAAAATCCTGTCTTCTGGACATCTTCCGACTTAATTTTTATTTGATGGTATCCTGTTCTGAGATCTATCTTGGTGAAATACTGTGCTCCACCCAAGTGATCTACAAGGTCATCCATCCTGGGTAATGGATATCTATTTTTTATAGTCACTTTATTAAGACCCTTGTAATCCACACACATCCAGAAACTTCCATCTTTCTTCGCTTTAAGAAGAACAGGAGCGTCCCATGGTGATTTACTAGGTTGTATATGTCCCACCCTCAGATAGTTTTCTATTTGATTTGAAATCTATGTCTCTTCTTTTTTAGAGAACCTATAAGGTTGTCTAGAGATAGGTTGACTTCTTGGAACTAACTCAAACATGTGGTCTACTAACCTAGATGGTAGTAAACCATGAGGTAATTCAGATGGCAAAACATCCCTAAATTTATTTATGATTTGTTCTTTCACTGCTTGTTCATGATCTAAATTTACTGAGTTAAGAATTGTTGAGAATTCACAACCATTTAGATCATTACAAGAACATCCACAACTGGAATAGCACAAATTGAAAAAAGTTCATACATAGAATAATCCAATGTTTCCATTTCATTAACTGTAATGGACGTACAAAATTACTGCTAAATAATGTAACTACCTTATCACCCTCTTTGAAAGTGAGAACATGCTTCTCAAAATTAGTTAATAGAGAAGGCGATTGACTAAATAGCCATTCAGATTAAATCAACACGAGCTAAGTCTAAAACATGAAAATTAACTAATTTCGTATGTCCTTGCATCAAAACTGGGAGCTTCGGGACTTACATTCTAAGTCTTCAACCTGCTCCTAAAGCTAGATAAACTTTATATCTATGATTGTTGGCTTCAATTTCCAAGATGAGTTTCTACACAAGATGAAAATTAATAAAATTATGAGTTGAACCCAATATAATACTCACTTATTGATCTTTAACTGTGCCAATTAGACGGAAAAGTTCATTAGGCAAGAAAGTAGTACTAAAAGAACATTCATACTCACAATCAGTCACGTTAATTTTCAAAGGCTTACCATTGCCTCATGGGATGTCAATCATATGAGCCGACACTTTCTTCCTTTCTGGACAAAATTTCATCATATGTACAGGATTTTTACAAACGAAACATAAGTTCTCTTTTTTAGCCTTTTCCCGAGACATAGATTTCTAAAATTTCTTTATCTTTGGCTTCCTAGGTTCTGATGCTGCTTGATCTAATTCATCAAAATATTTTGCTTGGTCTGGACCGCGCTCTTTGTGTAAATTTAGTTTTTCCTTTTTAGTGGATGGTTTTTTTTAAAATTTGTTTTGCAAAATTTAGAGTGTTGCAAGAATATTTTTTGTGGTAATATAATTTATAAACTTCAATATTGCCTTTGTCTTGTTGGTTTCTTTGTTGATTTTTGGACCGATCGCCAACAGAACAGCTGAGGCGCACATTCGGTACCGGATCCCAGGTACTGACAAAGTTAGAATTGCAGTCAAAATACACGATGCTCTTTTGAATAGTATACCAGTGTCTCTTTCGATGTAAGTTTCGATCTCCCCTTAATATCTTTTCTAGCTTTCAAATGACAGATCTGTGAATTTTTTGCTAGATTTGTAATTGCAGGTTTGTGTGCTGATTTTTTGGCTGAAACACCATCCAAGCAACTGAGCAACACAATTGGTAGCATATCCAAGTACTTGTATTCCGACCTCACCTCAAAAATTTTTACATTTTGGAAACATACTTCTGATTGGTGGCTTTTCACCATGTTTTGTAGCAGTTTGTCTCCTATTTTTTTGTTGTAGGTCTACATTTTGTAATAAAAAACTACAATCAATTCTTTTTATATTAGGATTTATGAAATTAAATCTACACATTTTTTAATCTCTATTTTTATTGATAAATTTGTTTATAATGAGGTGGGAATGATGTAGCAGCAGAGGTCGGAACAAACCTCAGAATATGTGGATCAATTTAAAGAAGTATACCATCACCTATTCCGAAGTGCATTGTGACCTCTACTAATAAATTTTTACATTTCAAAAACAAATCTCTGATAAACATTAGCATATTGTGCCATAACAATGCTAGATTATTACCACCTCAGCTGATATATCAAGATTAACAAAATTTTTGCCCCAACTGATACATCAAAATGAACACCAATTTGACAACTGTAACAAGCCTAACTAGCTCGAGCTACCTCATGTCCTACTTTTGGCCTAATCATGGCTTTACATGTGTACTTGCCCATTTTGTCTCCAATGCCAAAATTGGCCCTATCACCAACTCACACATAGACGGACATAGAAAATTTTATCAAACCCCTAGACTCAACATAGATAGCTTTTTTATTTTTCACAACAACAAAAAAAAAAATATACTAAAAAATAAATAATTGAGTAGTGCATATTGCAAGAAGTTGAGCTATTGGGAGAAGGAATGTAGGATAAAATTTGATTATTGTCTAAGAAGATGAAAACCCAAGACTTGGCCAATTATGCTAAAATATATGAGAAAAGCTACAAGCTTGATAGGGCATACATTATTCATAAAGTTGTTTCCAAAGCCAAGGAAGATGGAAACCTAGACGCCATAGTTGTTGGGACAACATGATAGAAAGTAAGGGTTTTGAAAAACAACAAATCGACTTTTAGGAAGTGCAATGATTTTGAAATAGTTTTTGGGACTACTACCCACATAATTTAGAGAAAGGTCAATGGAAGACTAATTCCGTCTATTCATTGCAATGCCAAAAAAATTAAGCTATAAAGTGGTTGAAAATGTTAAATCAAATTTTAACATCTAAATTTTTGTGAACGTGCATAACCGTTTGGCTTTCAAATCGTTGCACATGCAGTGATCATTGGAAAAATGCCATGAAAGAAGAGATGGATTCACTCTAGAACCTAGACTGAGAACCTCACAAGTTTGTCAAGAAGGAAAGTGGTTGATTGCAACACGTTGATGCATTAATTGACAAACACAAGCAAGACTCAAATCAAGGGATTTAACTAAAAAATATGAATCTGATTACAAAGAGACAGTCTTCTTGTCAAGCATTAGGACATTGTTGGCCCTAGTAGCAAGACATGATATAAAAATACACCAAATCAATATGCCTTGTAAAGACGCCATTTTTACATGGGTGATTAGATAAAGAGACGTACAAAAAATAACCACAAGGTTTTAAGAACTAGCACAATCAACATTTGGTGTGTAAACTAAAGAGATTGTTGTATGGACTTAAACAAGCAACACAATCCTAATACAAAAGGACAGATGGCTTTTGTATTAGGGAATTGTCTTTTTGGTGAGCTTTGCGCCAAGTAAAGTTCACTAAAAAGACTTTTCTCAAGCGCAAAAGATTGTCTTGGCATTTTACATTAAGGCCCATAGAATTTGACTTTTTACATGGTATAATGGGAAATTGTCTTTTTGGTGAGCTTTGCACCGAGTAAAGGTCACTAAAAAGACTTTTCTCAAAGCACAAAAGATTGTCTTGGCATTTTACATTATGGGCAAAAATATGTTTATGGCCCATAGACTTTGACTTTTTACATGGTGTAATGTGTTGCCCCATATTCTGATGAACATTATATGAATGGGCTGTAAACTGTTGTCGGAAACTATGGAATTCAAAGATTTCATGATTTTGCATGTTACCTTTTACAGTCATTTTCAATAAATAACTTACACTCAAAGATGAAATCATAGTTTCCAGAGGAATGAAGTTCTTTGCATGATTTAATCTACTGCAAACATGTAAAATCAAATGCCAACATGATCTTTTACGCAAAGACATTAGTTTAACTCCTAGTAGAGCTGATTTCAATGTGTATGTAATTAGACATCCAGGTGAGCTCTTAATCAAGACTGTATTTGCTGGCGTAACAGCCTAATGTTTGGAAATAATTTAAATATAATCAAGACTATCAAGAAAAAACCCTTCATTGAGTATGATATTGTGGATTTTGGTGAGGCAAAATATTTTCTAGGTCTTGATATTTTTAGAGCCACAACAAGGAAATTTTTGCACATAAGACACAAAAAGTACACTAAAGAACTGGAAATGATCACGTACGAGCAACTTGCACAAATTTCATTCTTAACTATTGTATTTATTACCTTCATGTAATTCTTGCTTTTGCAGCCATTAAGAGAGCTCTATTTCCCGATTTGTGTTCCAACTTTGGTATGCTTGTGAGAATGCTTCTGAAGTATTTCGTGGATTCTATCATGTTGTTAGAACATTGTTGAACATAATTTTATACAGCAAGGCACTGCAGCATGTGATGGATGCCGAATCAATGCAGGATGCTCTTCATTGGAATGAAAACCAGCAAAATCAGCAAAGGAGCATACCTGATATTCACTCGCGTCGATCTTTCAGCTTGAGGTGGTACTTGCCTGATAAAGTTGGCGTATTGATCAAATTGTGTGATTGAGCCTGGCAACATAACTAGCGGTAGCTCAGTTCATGCTGTTGGATTTCTACTAGCATCAACAATTTACTCAACACGTGAATATGGGAGGCCTACTATGTATGCTACCACGTGACACGAACAGTAATTGCTTAAACTATAATAAATCGAAGGTTCACCCACCCCAGCAAAAAGACTCCTCACTAAGAATCTAGGTGACTGCTCAAAATTAGAAGAAATTATAGGGATTGACATCATTTGCACAGATTGTTGCTAATGGCGGAAGCTGCAGAATCTGTCTCAACTTCAGAACAAATATTTGAAAATAAAAACAAACGTGTATCAGCCGAGTGGGAATAAAGGGGTTTTTATTTTTCTATTTCCATCTACGATTATAGCCGGTAGAGGGCCAGCAAAGCGGTATGTATAAGAAAAATTGACAAGTTTTTATGGGAGGCGCATATGAGTGGAATATATGCAATGCCCAAAATGATCCTTCATTCAACCTCCTTTCTGATTTTATATTCTAAATGCAACGTGAACGTCTTTGCATGGTAACAGCCATTGCCGGACGCATATATGATCAAGAAGTATTCGTTGAATCTCACGCTAACGATATGCCTCAAGAATAAACCTCAAACGACAGGAAGATTAAAGATTTGGTTAGGGGACGGAGTGCCACATTAGTTTGCGTAAGATACTAAATCGAACCCTTTCAAGATGGGCCGCTGCAATATATATGCGTCTTGTTGCAGGTGTGTCAAATCATTCTACTTTATTGCCATTTGTAACTAGAGTGAGTAGTGTAATAGAAGATTAAAACGTCAACTGTGAACACTGCAGCCAAAAATTTCAAGCACGTGCTTTTTCAATAAGCCTCAGAATTACCTGTTCATTAGAGTAAGATGTGCATTTAGGTTGAAATTTATTGCGTCCATTTGTTTTCTGAGTTCGCTTTCCAGACACTGGGGATTCAGTTGTTTCTGTGATCGTTAACTTGTTCCTGGTCAAGCGACATAAGGTAACGACATCGTTAGGAGCTTATATGTAGCATCTTCATGTTATTTATCTTATGTTTACCATGTTGTTCCTACCTACGGCGAGATCTAAGTACTTCATCCGGATGACCGCCATCTATATCAGAGTAAAACTGGCCACGCTCACATGCTCAAATTTCTGCAGCATCAAAACTACATTCAAAAGTAAAACACTTCTGAGCAGCAATATTCAACAGTACAAGTTGTATGAAACCCATCTAGCTGTTGAAAACATGAATTTTGTGCCTCTCCGCACATCAGACATCTAATTGCCATGCTGGGGGGGATACGCGTCTTTCTCTTCCTTGTTCTTCTCCTGCGTTCCACATATTGCCTTTCTAGAATCTCTGTTTGCGGTTGTTGCATACAAACCCCAGTGAAACCCGTAACAATGCAATTCTCCTCAACTGGATCAACATTAATACTTATCAGACACTCTTTTCGAGTCTTTTGCCGTCGTTTTGTGCCGAGCTTTCTGTACGCATTGACTAGTTGTTAGCATCTTTTATCTTAAAAAAAATAGAGAGCGTTCATAAGTGTAATCCAGATGGGCCCGCCATTGGCAGCAGCCACAAATCGCTTGCAAACATTTATGGGAGATATCCAACGTTACAGCAGTCTGTGCATCTAGGAGTCACAACTCACAAGAACTTCTTGGCTTGCCAGGCGTTTGGATGCAGAACTTCTTGGCTTGCCAAGCGTTTGGATGCTTTCGTTGATCGCCAGGCTTTCGCAGTTTCTTCTTCCTTGGAAGACCCCTTCTACTCTATTATCTTCCTCTTACCGTGCACTGCAGCGCAGATCACACGCCTAGATCTACTTCCCTGCCCCGGCTCCCGCTTTCTGCTCGCTCTAACTTCCGTACGTGTGGTGAGGTATATAGCGAGGTAAAAGTGTAATGGTAATAGGTTATCATTCAACTCAATATACATTCAACATTGGCATAAACGAGTGACTGGTCTTTTCTGGAGATATATCCTCAATATCGCCTCGACAACGCACGGGCGTCGAGCATATATCACAATGTGACCTTAAAAGTAGAATCGCTTTCAGTTCTATCAAGACAAAACTTTACATATATCATGTGCACAGTCCAAATGTATATTAAAGTCTTTTAGGAGTTTATTTCTCTTAGCATAGTGGAAATCCTTTTCTTTAGATGACTAATACATTTTGCTTAGCATCAAAACAAAAACTTTAAAATAATACAATTGTTCGAGTAGGCCAATGGCAAGAGTCTCCAAAGGTGTTTTTGGTTCATGTCGACTCTATGCTACATTCTTGTTTTCCCATCTTTAATGAATGGTTCACATTGTGCTCCGTCATGTTAAGTTTGGAGCAAAAAATTGGGAATGTTACTATACCCATGGCTCATTTGGGTGAAATATGTTAGTTGTTGCGTAGTTAGGATTTTGTGACATTTGCATGCAAAGAAAAATTCGGCTCAATGATTGCACATGATTTTTTTTAGATATTTTGTAGTTTGAGTAGCATGCAAACTGAGTTCATGATAAAATGTTGGAGTTGAGATTATACCTCAACTCTGAATTCTGCAACAATTGGGCCTATAGTGTGTGCTAGGTTGGAGACATCAGAGTGATACAAGAAATTGATATCAAGTATCAATATCAATATTCTGGAGAATTGATATTGCAAATCGATATGCGCGATATCAATGTGGTATCTTTTAATATTCTTTAGGAATTTTAATAAATATATTTCTAGAAAAGTCATTTGTTTAATGATCATTTTTGTGATGAATTCTTATCAAAATTCAAGAGTTTTCTAATATATTTGCTTACCGATCCAAAATTCGTTATTGTATAATATTAGTTCTTTTTGTTTTTCCTGGCTACTATCTTGTTATTGTGTAATATTAGTTATTTTTTGTTTTTCAGACTAAGATCTTCAAAGGGATTCAAGACACTAAAAGCAACAATTACTACCAAGAGACGTTGAAGAAGCATCAACCGCACACAAGGATTGAAGAAGAGACACAAGAAGACGTTACCTTTCACTCTTATGAATCCTATCTATGATGTGTCTAGAAAGAAAGAGTTAGATGTCTTTGGTGAGCAAAAAATTGCTTGGTCATATCAACGATTGTATTATGATAAAGATGATTGTATCAAAGATCTTTTTAAGGCTGAGAGTAAAGGTTCCATAAGGGAGTTATGCTTTCTCGATTTTTTTTGCTATGTAAATAAATGTTCCCCTACTTCCTTGAGTGACGAAATTCAAGAATGCATTGCAAATGATTCTAATCTGATTCAAGTCTTTGCAAAATACTTGCTTTCAAGCAAGCAGACAGTTAGAATTAAAGTAGAATTAACGTGCTACTATACTGTGGATCCTATCAGTCGAAAAGGATCAGTTGGCCTCGCCACGAGGCAAGTCGACGGGACACGCGTCCCTCCAACGGCAACCTGGGTCATGCATGGGTTGCCTGAGTGAATAACTATATGTACAATGTAATTTCATTTTGAGAGATACAGTTGCTATGTGAGCTTGTTGTGGAGAGTGTTTTCTGTCTGTGTTACTGTGTGTATCATGATCTGTGTTTCGATTCAAAGCAAATTCTAAGTTGGCATCAGAGCCGTACATGGAGTGTACACAGTACAGTGTCGTCTTTGAAGAGAGCTTTGGGAGAAGTACAGTCTTCTGAGAGTTCGGGGTTTATGACGGGTTGTAGACAAAAAGAGAAGCACTGGTGCACAAAGTCTAGCACACAGAAACTTGTTAAGCTTGAGACTGTGTGAGGATTCAGAGACTAGACTTGTCGGCTGAATGAAAACCTTAGCAAAATGGAATTTTGAAATTCCGAAGGAAGGCTACTTGGCGTTTGCAGTCGATGTGCATTCAAACGGACACCGTTTTGAGAACAAATTGAAGCATCACACTCCTAGCATTAGGGCGACCTCAGAGGAAGAGGATTGGCCTGGCAGAGAATTGTGAGCAGGAAGCCAAGATCAGTTTTCTGAGAAAAACCCTAGCCTAGGGTTTGGAAGCTCAAAAACATGGATTTCTCTCTATACTCAACAGTTTTTGTTGCTGTAAAAGCAGGAAGGAGGGCATCCTAATCAGTCCAATTGAATCTGAAGTGGCCATGGATAGCCGCGTTGAACCTGAAAAACTGTATGCAATCTCTGAGGGCAGCCATACCCAAGCTTGAAGGCGAAGGCTCGTGGAGAAGGGCGGACAGGTTGTGCGCAATCAGGCGGAGGAGGCGAGTAGCGTTCTGAGGTGGGCTAGCGGTTGGAGGGACTACCATTAGCGCGCAGATCTAGTTGTGACCATTGGATCAAGCATGTTCAAGATTAACGGTAGAGATCATGCTACTCAAGATGAGTGCCCACCGTCCGATCAAAATCGGCCGTTAGATGTACCCTCAACTTCTGACATTACAGCTAGCCTTGGCATACTGCTTTTAGCCTATGGTAGAAGTTTCAAGCAGTTTTGCGATGACAAACATGAGAGTGTCCATTTTGAGTGAAAGTAGCAAATTGGATGAGATTTCCAACTATGCAGTGTACAAATTCAAAATGAAAAACATATTGATGGAGAAAGACATGTGGGATGTCGTCACTGGTGATGAGAGAAGGCCGCCAAATGAAGTGGACATCACAGTGATCAACAAGAAGTTGAGGAAAGCTTTGACCTTCATTAACTTGTCAATGAAGGATCAAATCATTACCCACATTTGTGAGGCTATTACACCCAGACAGGCATGGGATGTGCTAAAGGAGCAGTTCGTGATGTCAGATCCGTTAAGAATCATGTTTCTGAAGTCAAAACTGAATAGTGCCTGCATGGAGCAAAGAGAACACATTCAGACTTATATGACCAGAATCAAAACAATGAGGGATGAACTGTATTCTATTGTTGAGCGCATACGTGATGTGAAGCCGGTGCACAATATGCGGCATTGCAGAACCCTATCAGATTTTTGTGAGCGGAATAGAATCAAGAGAAAGATTACCATCCTTTGATGAGCTCATAGGAATCTTGATGCAGGAAGAGCAACAGGGAGAAATGGTGAAAGGTAGACGTCAAAATACTGACGATCAGGCACTTGCGACATGCCAAAAACAAGGCAAGGGCAAGGGCAAGAAGAAGTATAAACAACAATTTGCCAAGACTCAGGAGGATGAGGGATCTTACAGTAAGACCAAGAAGAAAGGCAAGTGCTTCCATTGTGGTAAAAAGGGCCATTGGAAGAGTGAATGTCGGAAATTCTTGGCGAAACAAGGCAAGGGAAAACCAAAGCAAGCAGGTAACCTTGTCGATGAGGGTGAGATTGAAGACTCTAGCATCTTCATATCAGCATTGTCATCTAATCAAGATGATCAAGCATGGTATATTGACTCGGGAGCCACAAGACACATGACAAGTAACAAGGATTGGTTTAGTAGCTGAAAGAGTTGGATAATGGAACGTCCGTTTCACAAGAAAATGGTGATGTGTGCAAGATCAAGTGTATAGGCACCATTTCAATCCAACTACCTAACGGCAAAAGCAGGATGATCAGGGAGGTACTTTACGTACCAAGTTTGAAGAAAAATATACTTTTTGTTGGAGTCATTATTGATCAAAAGTTGAAAGTAGAATTTGCTCATGATCGTTGCTTTGTGAAGGACGTGAACCAAAAGTTCAAAGTTATTGCGGATGGAATAAGGGATCCCAATACTAAATTGTATAGGTTGAATGCTACAATCAAGGAGCAACATGGACTTGTCTCGTCCATTCCATCGCAAACTGAATTGTGGCATAAGAGGCTTGGTCACTTGAACTTAGGAAGCCTCAGTTTGATGAGGAAATTGGAAATGGTAACATGATTGCCTACGATAGAAGACCACTTGAAATCGATGTGCGAATCATGTGTGTATGGGAAGCAGCATCAAGAGAAGTTCAATACAGGTGGTGTTGCAAGGGCAAAGAACATCCTGGATTTGATCCACATATTTAAGCGGGCCTATGAGGACCATGTCCTTAGGTAAAGCCTTCTATTTCATGACCTTTTATTGATGATATGTCACGTAAGACGTGGATTTACTTCTTGAAGAAGAAATCGGATGCATTTGACAATTTCAAAAGCTTCAAAGCATTGGTCAAAAATCAGACAGGTAGGAAGATCATGTTATAAGATCAGATTGTGGAGGTGAGTACAAGTCTAATGACTTCAATGATCTTTGTGATCAATGTGGGATCAAAAGACAATTTACGCAAGCTCATACTCCTGACCTCAATGGTGTAGCTGAGCGCAAGAATCGTATGATTGTGGAAAGTGCCAGATCTATGCTAGCTGAGATGAAACTACCAAAATATTTTCGGTCAGAAGCATGCACTACGGCAGTCTATCTTCAAAATAGAAGTCCTAACATTGCCACACCAAAAATAACACCTGAGGAGGCATTCACGAAGAAAAAGCCAAAGGTGAACCACTTGCAAATCTTTGAATGTAAGGCCTTTGTACACATTCCTAAGGAAGAGAGACGTAAACTTGATATGAAAGCTATCAAGTGTATATTCCTAGGATATGATGATCATGTGAAGGGCTATAGATGTTTTGATCCAGTGGAAAACAAAATCCATGTAAGCCGTGATGTTATCTTTGATGAATCCAAGAAGTATGAAGACGGGCATGCTGAGAAGATAGACATATCTAGTGGGAAAGATGGTATAGTGAGAATACCTCCTGATGATGATCCATTTATTGACTTTCCAAGTGATGAACATGAGGATACATCTCAAGATACTACTCAACCTCAAGAAGCAGGTTGGAGAGGTAGAGATAAACCTTTTGGTGCAAGAAGGATTTAAGTTGCAGGTGACAAACGTAAGGAGAAAGATGTACCATGGGATACATTCTCACCAGGAAGCCAATCACCTAATAGGAAGCTTCCTAAGTGGTTTGAAAGATTGTTGGAGAGCCGCGACATGGATGACTTTCCAGGATTATCTAGCCAAGGAGAGCTACGGAGATCAACAAGAGAGAAGACACAACTTGAAAGGTATGAAGCAAATTATGCTCTCTTATCTAGCATCATTCAAAGCAAAAAACCTTCAACTTATGGTAAAGCGAATGATGATGACATGTGGGTCAAGGGCATGGAAGAGGAGCTGGAGACAATTGGTAAGCATAGCACATGGGACTTAGTGGAACCACCAGTTGGTAAGAAATCCATTGAATGCAAATGGGTAGACAGGACTAAGTACCATACATATGGAAGTATAGCAAAGCACAAGGCAAGATTGGTGATCAAAGCGTATGCGCAAAGTAAAGGCATCGACTATGAGGAGACCTTTGCACCAACCAGTATGTAAGTGGAATACTCTACGTCTACTTGTTGCTTTAGCTTCACATTTTTGTTGGCCTTTGCATCTAATGGATGTGAAATCTGCTTTTGTAAATGGTGAGTTAGAAGAAGAGGTGTTCATGGATCAACCTGAAGGCTTTGTAGCGAAAGGACAGGAGAATAAACTATGTCGCTTGAAGAAATTACTTTATGGTCTTAAACAGGCACCACGTGCGTGTTATAGCAGGATTGATGCCTACTTTTGTTCAAAGGGGATGGTGAGAACACGATCCAAATTTGTATGTCTTATGCTTTGATGGTATGGTTGATTTGATTGCTCTTTATGTTGATGACTTGATTATTACAGAAAATATTCAAGAGATGGTAGACATGATCAAGAAAGACCTCATGGTACAATTCGAGATGACAGATCTCAGCCTAATGCATTATTGCCTTGGAGTAGAGGTGTGGCAAGAAGGACACAAAGTGGGTTTAACACAGGTGAAGTATGTCAAAGAGTTGCTGCACAGGTTCAGGTTGCAAGATTGCAAACCAATGAATACTCTTATTGAACCAGGTAAAAAGCTTTCTAAGCTTGATGAGTCGCATCCATTTGATGCTACGCTGCTGTATAGGCAGTTAGTAGGGAGCTTGATTTACCTTACCATGACTAGACCAGATATATGCTATGTTGTTGGTATTGTAAGTCAATTTATGGTAGCACCTACAGAAATGCATTGGAAGGCAGCTAAGCGCATTTTGTGTTATATCAAAGGCACTTTAAATTATGGCTTGATTTACAGGAAGCATGAGGATTTACCTGAGTTGTGTAGGTATGTGGGTGTGGATTGGAGAGGTGACTATGATGATCGTAGATCCACCACAAGGTATGTATTCCAGCTTTGTGACAGTTGTTTTTCCTGGTCTAGTAAGAAGAAAAGTACGACTGCTCTATCCACCACATAAGCACAATATAAGACAATGTGTAGGGCAGCACATGAAGCTATCTGGTTGAGACAAATCTTGGAAGAAATTGGCATGAAGCAGGAAAATCCCACAAGTATACATAGCGACAGTCAG
Source organism: Diphasiastrum complanatum (assembly GCA_029204225.1). Classification (NCBI taxonomy): domain Eukaryota; kingdom Viridiplantae; phylum Streptophyta; class Lycopodiopsida; order Lycopodiales; family Lycopodiaceae; genus Diphasiastrum; species Diphasiastrum complanatum. Next base: position 67,824,342 of record CM055092.1, on the reverse strand, counting down.
AGTGGCATTCAGCTAGCAAAGAATCTAGTGTTCCATGCAAGAACCAAACACATTGAAATTCAGTATCACTTTATATGTGAGAGGCTATTGAGTCATGAAATTCATGTTGTTCATTGTAGTACAGAAGAACAACTAGCTGATATTTTCACTAGCCACTTGTTAGAGAAAAGTTCGCTAAGTTTATATCAAAGCTTTCTATACTTAAAGTTTGTTGACTTTAAAAGCTATGTATATGACTGTACAAAAATTAGACTCTACTTTAAGGGAGAGAGTTAGAATTAAAGTAGAATCATTGTGCTACTATACTATGGGTCCTATTAGTCGATAAGGATCAGTTGGCCTCGCCACGAGGCAAGTCGACGGGACACGTGTCCTGCCAATGGAAACTTGGATCATGCATGGGTTGTCTGAGTGAAAAACTATATGTACAGTGTAATTTCATTTTGAGAAATATAGCTGGTATGTGAGCTTGCTGTGGAGAGTGGTTTCTGTCTGTGTTACTGTGTAGCATGATCTGTGTCCCTGTTCGAAGCAAATTCTAAGTCAGACATCTATCTCACTTGCCATTCTAGAAATTGAGAGTGTAGAACATATACAATCTAGCAAAAAGAAAGCTCATGTATTTTAAGGTAAGAAACCTCAAGAAGATGTTGCTAGTTCAAGTCAGGAGACAAAGGCTCTGTTAGTTCTAAAACTATGGAGCTCCATATTTAGTAGCTTGAAAGGCCACATGACAGTCTGGTAAAAGGCATTAGGCCTCTTGAAGTCAGAGAAGCACATGAGCTACATGTACATAACATGAAGTCTAATGTGAAAATTTATCCTTTAGCCAATGCACTACCATTCAATGTTATAGTTGATTATTTGCAATGTTCAAACATAGCTTCTTTCAAATATAGCCTTATCAAGGAGTATATATAATTCATTACTGATGATTATCGTTGGGCTAAAGCTAGGAGACAGCTGTTGAGGAAGTATCTTGACTCCACATACTTCAAAACTGTTGAATGCAAGGTCTATGATCGATTAACAAAAGAGGAGGCAAAATTATTGGCATGGGACCATAATAATGATAATAATTATCGCCTCAGAATGTACAAAGAATTAAATCTTTTCATAACGAGTACCTTGACTTTTTGTAGGCGCATGATAGACTCAATCTTGATCTTTGTATATAGTGCTACAAGGAGATTGCTTTGTTATTCTATGAGAAAAAAAACCTCAAGACTTTAAAAAAATATGAATAATTCTTTCAACTTGCCTTCAAAACTAGGGCAATATGGAATTTGTAGTCAAGGGGCAAAAGCAAGCCAATATGTTTTGACTTGAATAATTTTTGGATCTTACATGCATAAAACAAATGTTTACAATGCACCTGGTCAATAGATGACCAATGCTTTTGAGATGATGTCTGTTGGCGACTTTTCCTTGATCGACAAGTTTTAAGTTTATATGCATTGTCGAAAAAGAAACTTGTCGAATGTTTTTGAATTCCATGTTGTGACTACAAAGCTTTATTTCACAAATGTCTCTCGGGCTTTGGTAAATCCTTGCCAAAAACCTCAAAGACTTAAAAATGAATTCATTTTTTTTTTCATATGAAAATGATTGGATATTGGATCTATTTTTGTGAATAGGCACAACAACAGTTTGTGCGCTCAAGAAAGAGAAAGATTGTATTGTTGTGGAGAAGTATCATATTCAGTCTACATTTGTTATTCAGAGAATTGTAGTTGTTGAAGATTTGCCCAATGTTGATGATGATTTGCGCACAATGTATGCACAAGATAATAAAGAGGTTCCAATGGCTTTGACAATGCCACAACCACCTTTGAAGGATGAACCACGAGATTTTACTAAACTACAAGATGAGGATGTAGATTAAAAACTACAAACAGTCCTCTAATAGATAGTCAGGGTATTCCAAGAGAGCAAAATATGTTGCTTAATTTGTTTCATCTTTCAATTATTATTAATTTTAGTTTTTTACTATATTCCTAGATATATTTGAGATTGCATTAGAATGTTAAAATTTTTATTCAACGATAAATTGATTTTATCTAATTCAATTCTATCCAACACTACAAGTTTAACAAAATAAGTTTCAAACTGATAACAATAAATATTACTACTATATGTCTCTAATTTTTCATAGTTATCAAAATCATTAAAATGTTACATAGTTGTTAAAGAGTATTTTTGGACATTTTATCTATATCTTGGCCATGAGAATTAATTTGTAATAATCTTATTTCTTATTTTGATCATAAAAGTTTTAGAAAAAATACATTGATTATGATTAAGAAACTTCCCTTATTTCATAGTTTGATTGTTCTCAATTTATAGAAATGTTTTTTATCGAGTTATAATTCATCATGCATACACTGCGATTTTGTTTTATCATAGGCCATTGTTATATGTTATCACACTTGAGTTTTTACCTTGGTTTCATACTTTCTATGCTATCTAAATGAAATATTGTTTTCTCAATTGATAGTTTTAATGTGACAAAACATTAAAAAAATACATAATATATCTTATAATTAAATTGTACTTGGAATAAAAAGTTAAATAAAAATCACTTTATCTCATCATTTGACATTGTGAATTTAGTACTCTTAATGCTTTTCAATCTTAGATTTTTAATTGATTCTATCTTATATCATTACTGCAAAATATAATAAAAAATTTATATTCAATTAACTTAAAAAATAGTTTCACATAGAAATAAAAGTACTAAATTAATAGTCGAGTTTTGAGATGTAAAATTCTGAAGATAATAAATTGATATGCATTTTTTAAAATGACTCCAAAAGTGAAAATTTTATCAAGAATCTTTTTGCTTAATCAACAACATTGCCCGTTTGATTAACAATGTAGCGAAGGCTCCTATTATATATGTGGATCTGCTACCTCAGTTAGGAACAACTATGGGAGAAGCTCACAATGTATGTGATTCCTAAGCATGGAATGATTAAAAACATACAAAACCACAGTTTACTTAGAGTGATTCTAGCACGAGGAAGAAAACTAGAGAGATACTACCAAAAAGCTACAAAAAGCAATGACTCCACCTTTTGATTGGTGCAAGCTCTAGCACTAATACCACATTCAAAATCACATCTTGTAGACCTTGAAAATCTTGTGGCAAAGCACCAAAATTATAGATTGTGGAGCCAAACCACCCAATTAGCTACAAACTAGAGATCGATCCATGATAGCTTAACCCTTGAGCCACAATAAATGAATGCAGGTGACGAGAGGAATTTGGTAACCACAAACTAGAATCTTTCACAACTACAAATATAGGCCCATTACCACGCACATAAGATGGGGACCAGATTTGACCTGACGGCCCTTGCGTGGCAATGTCTGTGGCAATGAACGCGTGGCACTACCATGCATGGCATTGCCATGCCGTCAAAGTTTTCCGTCGTCGGTGCTTCCTCCAAACAGATTTGGGGGGGGGGGGGGGGGGGGGGCTCAGAGCAATTCAAATTTTAAATCCGCGTGGCATGCCATGCTTAAAATTTTGGAAATTTGCCGCGCGTGGCATTTTTTTTTTCCAGAATGCTAAAGTTTGCCACGCGTGGCAAAATGCTTTAATTTTTTTTTTTAATGTTTGCTATGTGTGGCAATGCCACGCGTGGCAAATTTTTCCAGCAAGCTCAAACTTGCCACGCCATGGCAAGTTTTTTGGAATTTTTTCTAGGGTGTGGCACTGCCACGCAAAAATATTTTAACCAAAAAAAAACCCGCGAAATGGAAAAGGTGGGGGCCTCGACTGCTTTTGCAAATAGATTTCGTGCTTTTGAAAGAAAAGCTTTGGGGAGAGAGAGAGAGAGAGAGAGAGAGAGAGAGAGAGAGAGAGAGAGAGAGAGAGAGAGAGAGAGAGAGAGAGAGAGAGAGAGAGAGAGAGAGAGAGAGAGAGAGAGAGAGAGAGAGTTTTGTTTGTCATTGTTTATTGATTTGTTTATTGGTTGGTTAGTGAATGATTGTTCATTGTTGCCATTTGTAGAAAAAAGCTATGCAATTTTGAAGGAAAGGAGACAATCCAAGCAAATGCATAAGGTATGTTAGGCATTTTGAATTTTGAAGAAAAGCTTTTGAGAGAGAGAGAGAGAGAGAGAGAGAGAGAGAGAGAGAGAGAGAGACAGAGAGACAGAGAGAGAGAGAGAGAGAGAGAGAGAGAGAGAGAGAGAGAGAGAGAGAGAGAGAGAGAGAGAGAGAGAGAGAGAGAGAGAGAGAGAGAGAGAGAGAGAGAGAGAGAGAGAGAGATGGGTGAGATAGTTTTGTTTGTTAGTTTTTCATTGTTTATTCATGAGGTATATTATGCATTCTAAATTTTGGTAGATTACATTTGAGTCATAAAGTGCATTTTCATAGTATCTTCAACATGGCGAGATTGATGTAACAATGATTAATAATTTTTATTTAACAATAATTCTTTGATTTGTATTCTAACAATTATCATTTTGTTGATTGATTCGTAATCTAACAATGATTATTTGATTTGTATTCTAACAATAATTTGGTTTTTATTGTTTGCTTTTATAGAGAAAAAAAGAGATGCATCTTAGAAGGAATTAAAGATCATCCAAACAATAGATGAAGTATGTTTTTATCATCTTAAATTGATATTTTTGTTTGTTTTTGATTGTTTGTATATATTTACAACAAATTTATACAAGATGAACTTACTACTTTTGACTCTATTATCATATCATCATCCCTTATCATAAGAATAAGACTATTGTAGAGAGTGGATATTTACATTGTACAAGAGTGCTCAAAAGATGTATTTAGGTGTGAGTATGAGTAAGATTAAACTCCAACACTAAGAACTCTCATTCCAAGACAAGGCATTCACAATATCCCACCATGTATGCCACACTCAATATCAATGTCCCTTAGGCCTTAGAACTACCCATATAGCATGCAGATCCTTAGAATTGTGAGAGGGTAGCCTCAGACAACCTCTAGAATCCAAATCATAGGTCAAGATGTATGGAGACATCTGCCACCATGATTCAGATTTTAATTCAATAAAAGCTGGCAAGCTTAATAACTTGGCCAACATAAGACAAATGTGTGATAGAAGCCAATACAAAATTATCTCCTTTTTAAAGCCCCATTAGGGCCCTTTTTGAACTCAAAAAGGGCCTCTTCCTTGCCTAAACATGTTTGCTAATTAGGATTAATTAACTCATTAATCATCCTATTTTGCAGTTCACAATCATTCCATACATAATGAGATAGAGACGATCAAATACAAAAGTTTATATTCATAATTCAAAAAAGTGTACATATTCGCATCTAATTTATGAAAAGAGCATTGATACTAATACCCTTTTTTTCTACTTTTGCAAATACTAAAAATACATCAAATCTAAGAAGTAATAGTAGGCTTCTTAGTCTTCACTATCTTCTCCCTCATCGTTGTCCAAAGCCGAATCTTGTCTTTCGTCTTTGCCTTCGTCCCCTTCATCTTCATTCCCTTCTTCTCCTTGGTTTCCTCCCGTACTTTCTTCCACGAAGGAAGCGGATGCCCTCTACATACACATTCACAAAACAAATTAATAATTATTAGCCAAACACATGTCATAAAAATGAAATGAAATACAAATTGTGTATCAAAAATATGAGAAATGCAAATTATGTAACAAAAGTTTTCCTTGGATGTACGCCTTATGCTGCAAGATAATCAACCAAGGTACTATAGCCTTGGTGATATCCAATATTGTACTCGGCATTTGTATACTTACGCTCATAGTCTTCAACCTACATCAACACAAATCGATGATTAGAAAAAGAGCAAAAAATTATTGGTAAACAATAAACATATGAAACCCAATTAGCTAAAAGAGAATTACTTACAAATTGGGCATGCATATTGGCCTTGCCTCCCGATCCAATGTGAGATTGGCCTAAAAGATTAAGCCTTGATTTTGTTGCCTCTCTTTGTTGCTTAAAGCGATCGGGATTAGGATGCTTGGATTCATAAACGACTTTTCCCCAATCATTTTTAGATGCCCATCCTGGCCTCTTCTTGCCTTTACTACATAATCGTCTTAATGATTGGTGCTTATGACGAATATGTGTACACATACTCGTCTTCGCCCATTTGTCATTAAATTGATTTGGTTGTGGAAACTCACAGTACAATATATCAAGTATCTTGTCTTTGTCCCCTTGGCCTTGTTGCTCCCAAGGGTTAAACAAATTGTGACCAAAGTATTTAAGAGTAAGGTCGTGCAATCTAATGATGATGACCTTACCCCTAATGTCCATGATGATGGAACCGTCCTCATCAAGGTCATAGAAAATATTCGTGGATTCTTCCAACGACATCTCCGTTGAAATGAATTCACGATCTTGTTGATCGGATTCTCCTTCGAAAAGACAAAGGGCTTTCATCGTTTTCCTTTCCTCGAGAGATAACATAGAGTAAAAATCTCGCACTCGATTAGAATCCGATCTGGAGGCTTGTCCTCTTCCATTGGAAGAGGATCTTGGCCTCCTCCTTGATGCTTTGCTACCGCTAGTAGACATGACTATTGAGAGAAAGATATGAAATTGTGAGAAGAACTTGGAAAGATATCAAATGTGAAAAATGAAAATGTGTGTGTGTGTGTGATGTGTGAGAGAGTGAAAAAGAAAAGCAAACTTTTAAATGTGTGAAAAATGATGGTTAGTGCAAGAATCTCTATTTTATGTTACCAAAGTTTTGTTTCAAATGGATCCATCTGCTCCACGATTATGGCATGATGAGGAAAGCAATGAGGTGAAAGGTGAAAAACCTCAAGGTATGGGTAGTTTTAAAAAAATGACACCTATTTTGAGAGAAAAAAATTCAACCTTCATGCTATATTATTCAGGAGTAATGGATAAATGGTTGGAATTTTATGAAGAAGAAAAAAAAAGAGTATTGGCTAGAAATCGACACCGACGCAATAGGCTACACCTTCACATGATCTTGAGCCATTGCCCAACCAATGCACTATAGACTGGATGATTGATACACTCCAACAAGCAAGATCAAAGGGACAACTTATATCTGACACAGAATGAGAATTTGCAAGAGGATGTGATTGGAAGGTTTGTCTATAACTCTATTTTTTTTAAGTGAACAGTATAAAAAGTATAGTGCAATGTGGGCATATGGTCGTCATCATCGCATTGAATCAATTGATATGAAGCGACGAACTTATGATTGTGGTGTGATGACATCAAGAAAGTCGGAGTCGAGATCAAAGTCTAATTTCTGGAGAGCTTGAGTATATAGGAACCATACAACCATATATGAGGTGTGTTTTGGTGAAATGGGTAAATATTTGTTGTTTGACGTGAAATGGTTCAAAATGAACTATAGAGGATCAAATGCAACTGTAAAAAAAGATCGTCATGGATATTTTGCTATCGATTCAACCAAGACATTAAGCATGGACTTTTCAGACACATTGGTGTTGCCTCATCATTGTGAACAAGTGTGCATGAATTTCACATTTTTTCTTTTTGTCAATTGTGATCAATATTATATTAATCATCTACACTACTTTTTCATTACATCTATTTATTGTGAATCAAAATGTGAGCATAACAAATATCTAATCCTAACATTGCTAAATGTGCAGGTATTTTTCAACCAGATTGACTAAACAAAGATTGGTGGTATGTTGTTCAAATTAAGCCACGTTTAAGACATGTATTCGAAAATGCATATGTTGAGAATGAAATGGAAGATCTAAATTTGGACAACACAAGTATATCTGATGAAGATGTACATATATCTTTGAGTTTTATAAATATTGAAAACCCGAGAACTAATTCATATAATTCGACGACTCAGATGATGAAGAGGACAACAATGATTCTTTGCATGAGGACAATATTGAGAGAGGTTTTGATTTTGATAGTGATGATGAAAATCATCTTAGTGGAGATGAGTTGCAAGATGTATTGGCTGATGAATTTGAATCTTGTGATGATGAATAAAGTTTGTACATGTCACAAATTATTTTGTCATAAAATGATCCATTGTGGTCAATATATATTGTTTTCAAATTAAAATTATTATATCTTTCTACGATGTTGCATTTCTAAAGTTTCATATCAAACGCATCTCGTAATCACTTAGAATTAGAAAATTTATCAATATTAATAGATGTGTGAACTAATTAAAAGATATATGTGTTGATTATTTGTATATTATAATTAAAAAACATCTTATTTGAGATAATAATACACTTTGCCACAATATTGTTCGACTATTCATTGATCTTTGCAAACACACATAGGTGTATAACATTGCAATATTTTTATCAACAAATTAGCTTAACAAGCTACCACATGGCTCTCAATTGTAAGGTACTTAGCATCCTTTCAAATGCATATTAAGGTCACGCTTATATTTTTACCCATTAATACCATATTGAAATTAATGTCAAATTTTGATTATAGAATTTTCTCAATATAGAAACACATCATAATGTCCATAAATACATAAGATAGCATGTAATATTCAACTGATAATAACTTCAATTCGTCGAAGCATAATGATTTGAGATAATGATCATCTAATTTTCAGTCCACATTTTATTATAAGTACACACTTATTCAAAATCTAAAACAAATCTTATTTGCTTTTAAATTAATCATAAAGTTGTTGTTTATTAACATATTACTCATAATAGTTAAAAAAACAAATTTACAACAAACTACTTCTGCCATGCGTGGCAAATTTCCAAAGCAAAATTTCTTTAAGTATTGTGTTTTGATATTGCCACGCGTGGCAATAAAAAAAGCCATCGCTCATGAATTTTCTCTGGAGATTTGCCACGCGTGGCAGTGCCACGTGTGGCAAATCCCAAAAGAATCATGTTAGATGACAATTGATTAAATAACAACCGTATGTGGCACTTCCACGCGTGGCTATGCCACACCGGCATATCTTGGCGCTCATATTTTAAGTTTTGAGTTTAAAAAAATTTGCGTGGCAGTGCCACGCGTGGCAGTGCCACACAGAATTAAAATTGTATTGTCGGACCCCACCTCCAGCTTGGATTTCACCTGCAGGGTCCTCGAAAAAGTTTTGGCGTGGATATGCCACGCGTGGCAGTGCCACGTATAAGAAAAATGTCAAAATTTCGGCTAAGTATCCGGTTCGCGTGGCAGCATCGCGTGGCAAAACACACATATGTGTAGTTGTGTTTAAGAATTGGATGAAGAGTTTTTGTAGGTAACTTATAGCCAACCAAATGCATGTATATATGTCGTGCAAACTCTTGTACATTATTAAACTCATGCTAAAGTTACTAATGATCTTTTTCAACATGCACATAGTTGTCAAACACCATGCACATGTCATAGATGGAGTGTTTGGGCCCATTAAAGATGGTCTTGATAGGAATATTCAGGTGTAAGTAATAAATTTGATCATTAGAGCGCCAAATATCCACAACAAGGATTATTCCAAATCCTCAATCGAAATGCCCTTTTTGTGTAAATTACTTACTCTTTTTAACAAAAATTATACATTTGTATCTTAAGTCATTGTAACATAGATACTAATTACAAATAGATGCATGTTTATGGTGATAATATATAGATGGAGTAAGTTTTGATTATTGTGTTTAATAAACAACCATATTAAAACTAGATGTTGGTGACACACATTTTGAATAATTTGTACATTAATAGTAAATTCAAAAATCCAACTTGGAAGAAGTAAAAAACACCTTGGTATATATGCCATAGTGTAAAGAGTTTATAACACATTCAAATTCCAAGGGAAGCCCTCTTGTGATATTTGATCGCCTCAATTAAAGGCCAATAACCTTAGATTTAAAGGTTTTGTGTTGCTTTTGAAAAAATAACTTCTTTACCTATGGCAAGCAACATTTTGAGGGCTGCCATTCCCTCACTAGCTACTACTTGAGTTGCCAAAATCTATCTCCGCCCCGTAGTCGAGGTCCCAAGCCTATTACACAGAACGCATCCGACCCTACAACTCTAATAGGGTGTACTAATGTTACTACCCGCGACGGGTCACCTGCCACTAGCCCACTACTCGTTCGGCATCAGTACCACTACTTGAGTTGCCTGTGCCTCTGGGCCTACAACTTGAATAGGAGCTGTACGACCCAGGATTATCGAATGTCTCAATTCTGAATGCCGCCTGCCACCTGCTTGCCACCCGATTACTTCCTCTTACCTCCGCACGCGCCTACTTAGAAAGTGCAGAGCGGACTCTCCACCCTGCACCATGTGCACCATGTTACGAGTGCATCTGCGGCTTAAAAAAAAATCTGTTTAATGAATGCAATGGTGAGGCTCCCTGACATGGTGCATGACATGGTGCAGGGAGTGCATGTGGTGCACTCCCTAATCAAAGCTCGTCCGCACCTGCCTTGGAACTCCACATCTTGCTTCTGATTGAGCACATATAGCTGCATCCGTTCAACTTTACATTGAGCACCTGCTGATATGTCTCTGCTGATATGTCTTATGAGCATGGATATATCTGAAATTTCACTTCTCACAAGAGGGCGGATTAATCATCAAAGTGAGCTTGGTCGAGCTCGCACCTAGAAGTTCCTGCATCAAATACTAATATATATCGGTAAAAACCATGTTACAGAAAAAAGAAACGATTGTTAGTAGAGAGCTATACACCATTGTCGAGAGTTTGCAAGAAGAAAACTATTTGTCTTCGTGTTCTCGATCTTAAGGAACTCAAACAAGTGTATTGTTTGAGAAGTAATGCAATCATTGGATGGATGGAGGACAGATCCAGATATTTCCATTTTATTTTTTATTTCTGGCGACTATAGTGCTATGTGCGCAGAAGAATAACAGCAAACCAGAGTTTCAAGTTGACTAGCATCGAGGTCATTTCTTTCTTGAGGATATTATTTTTTCGGTTCCTTCTTTCAACAGTTTTGCTGTATATGTGATTGCGTTTCAGAGTTACAGTTGGAAGGCTTTGTGTTAATAATAGGCCACCTGTCGAAAGTTGTCAGCATTTAACTCGTTTTAAGCAGACTAAACCAAAAGAATGGAAGTACATTCAAATCTTTTCCAGCATAATAGATCATTATTCATTGGTAAATCTCTATTGCAAAATTGGTTTGGATTAGAACTCAACCTCCAAAAAAATCCATCTTTGTCGGCACGCATTTATCTCGAATCATCTTTAGAACTTCGATAATCAGCTCGTAGGAAATATGGGTTAGAGACATGCAGGTGGCGAAATTAAGTGCAAGTAATTTCTAGCCACGAGCATTTATGTCCGAGAGATCTACCAAATGAGCTTTACAACATCTAAACAAGTCATATACTTAGTAGTGTCTGAGTTCATAAGCCATGCTTATTACTGTCTATATGTATAATAATGATAACAACAAACGACTCATAAGGCATGCTTGTTACTGTCTAGATGTATAATAACGATAACAACAAACAATAACCAGGGATAAATAATAATGTACGCTACTTCTACGTGTCCCATCTAGAAAGGCAACCTAGATCTAACTTAAAAGTTACTGCAACTAGATACGCCGTATCATTTGCGGTATCATTTTTAGAAAATGATATGAGTAATCCATATTGAGTATCAATTTCTCATATCATTCTAAATGCGACCATGTATAAATCAATTCCACATATATAATTTCATTGACATTTATAACAATTGATATCGTTGATCCATACGGCTTGATACCACAACTCAATATGCCATATCGATTAGCGACATCATATTGTAAACATTTATATGTCAAATCTACACCGCTTATCAATTTCTCGTATCGTTGCAATGTATTTCTCTATGCAAAGAAACGCTCTAAACATATTTAATAAAAATGCAAAAATTTTAAATTTTCAATATTGCTACTAAGTCTCAAAATCTTTTCAAATTCATTTCTTCTAAGAACTGAATTTTTTTTATGCTAAGTTTGGTGAAAACAATAAAAGCATATTTTTTAAATGAAAAGATACCATGGTCCAAAAATTCAAAGTCCTATTGGATCTCACAGACATTTGTCATAAAGTAAATTGCTTTTGCATATCAAGAGTTCAGGCTTATTTTAGTAAATTGTATTATGCTACAGATTGTAGTCTATATGTGTTCGTGTACGGGTTCAATCTACATCTATGGATTTATAGGAGACGGTGACATCTATTGAGATTCAGATGGATTGTCGATTTCTTGCATGTGATGCTAGAAATGAGGCTATTAACTCATTAGAGTAACTGCAGTACTCTAGATTGAGTTATGATTGTCTGAGACTTGATGGATCTCCTAGAGATTATGATTGATTGAACTGTTGTATTTTAGAATATTTGGAGATTCTAAGGATATTTGTAATAAGTAACACTATTATCTACAATAAACTGTCGACAGATTTTAGACTATCAGAAAAACAAATTTTCTTTAGCTTTTGGACTTGATCTAAGAAATAAAGAATTAATTCACCCAATGGTTCATGTAATTTGGATTACATGAAGTGATGAACTTTTATTTGAAGAAGATCAATCTATTTGGATGATTTATAGCTCAATGTATCTTTTTGAGTTAATATCTATGTGTAAGCATTTGAAGATTTGTTACATCTCTAAATACTTATTCAAATGGAAAGATCAGACTGTTGGGTGGTTTTGCTCCTACATGTTTCCTATTGTGTTCCTCTATCCTTAGTTGATGGGTTTTCCCTAGTGGCCTTTACAGCAAGTCAATGTTCCATGGATGTACTTGAGAATAAGCAATATTCAAGTGTGCTTGTCTAGGATCTTGCATAAATTGACTTACAACACCAACAAAATAAGCAATATTAGGTTGTGTGAGATCAAGTAAATAAGACTACCCACTAGCTACCTATATAAATAAGCATCCACTTTCTCACATTTTGTACTAAGTACACTTCCTCATCTATCATTCATTCAAGAAAAGAAAATTTAACATGCATCTGCTGGATCTTCTAACCATAAAAAGTAGAAATGAATATTTGGAAAATATGGTGACCATCTTATCTACAAATGTGAAGGTTTTCTCAAAATCAATACTTTCTGCTACTCAAATCCTCTCGCAACTAGTTGTGCTTTATACTTGCTATGTTGCCCATATGCTCCATACTTGACCATGTAAATCCATTTGCAAGAGATAGGTGTCTTACCATCAGATAGCTCAACCAAGTCATGTTCCTCATTATGGCTTCCCTTTCTATCTCCATAGCTATTCGCCATTCCTTGTGCTCATTTGCTTCTTCAAATGAATTAGGTTATTGAGCTTTGATCACTGTACCCATCAAAGCTAGGTTCATCTCTACCATAGGAAAGGATTTTCGATCCCTTGTAGACCTCATGGGCTCTCCTTGTTTGCTAGATTTGGGACTATCCTTTAACTTTCAAGTACCATTTGGGTAACCGCCTTGGATCCTCAACTTCACTCTTTTTTTTTTCTCCTAAATCTTCCACATCTGAGTCAGCTTCATGCTTTACTTTCCCATGCACTCCATCCAAAGGATCGTAAATCACTCCATCTTGCTCATGCTTTCCCATCTCATAAAAAATTGTATATCTGGAAACAATGGGCTTTTATGCATCCTCTCATACATCTTGTACGACTTATCCTTCTCTTCATAGTGGCAAGAAAAAAATGCACTTAATCGCCTTTACATCAAGTCTCTCTCTGTTTTCATCAATGATATGCACATAAGCATCACAACCAAATACCCTCAAGTGAGAAATATTGGGTTTTTTTCTAGTAAATCCTTCACAAGCAATCATGACTTCCATTGACTTTGTAGGACATATGCTCAAGATATGAGTAGTTGTGCTGCAAGCTATTGCCCAAAAGGTATTTGGTAGGCCTTTGCTCTTTAGCATTGCCCTAGCCATTTCCATAATTGCATTCCACAACTCCATTTTGATGTGGTGAATAACCTCCTGATTCCTTGATCCCTACGACACTCAATGATTTCTGCTGAAAAATATTTACCACCTCCATGGGACCTCAATGTCTTGATGTAGCATCATGTTTGCTTTTCCACCAAAGCCTTAAATTCTCTAAATTTTGCAAATGCATCAGATTTCTTGCTAATGAAGTAAATCCACATGCATATACTATAATCATCAATAAATTTGATGAAATAGTAATAGCCATTGAGAGATTTTGTCTGTAATGACCCACATAGACCACCATGCACAAGGTCTAGGATCCCGTTGGCTCTTCTCGCTCCACTCTTGGAAAATATTTTCCTATTTTGTTTGCCCATAATACATCCTTCACAAATTTTTACTTTAAATGAAATATCTGGCAAACCAATCACCAAGTTGTTCCTCTTCAAAGCTTGTAGGCTTGGAGCACTGATGTGGCCAAATATTTGATGCCAAAGGTCACTTTGACTATTGACCATGCTTACCATGGCATGATCAAATGACATTGCATTCAATTTATACAACCAATTCTCATTGACCCTCGCTCCTGGCAATCACTTTATAGTGGTCCTTGATGTCCTTGACAAGGCACTTGTTGCTATCAAACTCGACTTTAATTGTCGATCTGCCATTGTCCAAACTAGCAATAAGTTGTTGGCTAAGCTAAGCACATATTGCACATTGTTTGTTTACTTGATCTTCCCACTTGCAAGCTTTACTGAAATGACTCCTGATCCTATAACATGTAGCACTTGTCCATTTGCTTGACCAACTTCATCTCCATTGTGAAGTCCTTAAAGTTCTAAAAACCACTCATTCCTTGAAGTCATGTGCTTGGATGCTCCACTATCAATGTACCAATTGTCCTTTACTCATCATTAGTGCTATAATTAACAAGTGTGAGCTTGTACCTTCATCTTCTTCATATTGGTTATCATCAAACTTATCAACATAATTGCTCACTTGCCATTTTTGTTGTAAAACAGCGGGCGTGAGCGGCAGTGGAAGCTCAAGGATTTGAGTGTAGACGTGTAAGAACAGAAACACAACAATTAGCAGTAGAAATATTCAAATAGAAGAATTCATACAGAATGCACAAATGAACGATGCAAAAGTGAGACAATTGCATTATGATTAATATCAACAGTGAGTACAATGTCTTGAAGTGATAACTTCAACTTGCTGAGCGTGATAACGCTGGCTACAGATAAACTCTAATTGGAAGAAAATTTCAATTAACACTTACATAGCTTGATTCAGCTAGTATATATATTTACAAGTGTCGAGAGAAAAATATCTTATGCCTTAACTGCCATTTACTCCAGTTTTGCATCTATACAAAGTTGGTAACCGCCCTTAGGATATTTGTTTCTCCACAATTGGCTTATTGGAATTGGCTGATTTTTTATGCATTAGGAAGGCTTCATTGGAAGCTACAAGATTCTATATCAAGTTTTAGGCCATTGCATGTAGAATTTGAGATATTCAATTTTTTGTAATTTTATCAAAACCCTAATTTTGATTGGATCTCCATTTTGTGAGGTTGTTGGACTTCAAATGAGTGTGTTTCAATCTTAGGATGTGGCAAGATTCATTAGATTTTTGGTAGATCATAGGTTGATCAAGGTTTCTACATTCTTTGTGTTGATTTGCTAGATATAAGTGCAAGAAGAGAATTGAGAGGTTCTATATCTTTGTGATTTTTTTTTGGAAACATTTGTTGTATTTCAAAAGAGTTCTTTGTGCATTGGAATAGGTTGAAAGAGAAAGATCAGGTCATTGCAACATGGCTACAATTAGGGGATTCAATGACAAACTTGCCTCATCCAACTACTCTACATGGAAGGTGAGGATGGAATCACTTCTTGAAATGCATGACTTGATGGATATTGTTGTAGGGTTGGAGGAGAGACCCTTGGTTCAACAAGAGCAATTGAGGTATGACAAGAGAGTTAAGAATTTAACTCTACACATGATCAAGATGAATGTTACCAATGAGCCACTCAAGGAGATTGGTAAGTCCAATTCATCTCGAGAGGCTTGACAAGCTTTGAAGAAGCTTTATGAATCCAAGTCTACATCTAGAGTGTTGACTTTAAGAAGACAAATTTTCCAAAACATTCAAAAGAAAGAAGAGAGTCCTAATACTTTTGTTGTGAGAGTGAAGGCTTTAAGTGATGAGTTAGCTTGCATTGATAAGAGTTTTAAGGAAGGAGAGTTTGTTCAAGTTATTCTTAATAGTTGTTGGATGCTCATGCTAAAATTGTACAGAGTCTTACTATTGAAAAAAACTTTCCCAAGTTTGGTGGATCTTCAAGAGATCTTGTGAGAAATTTCAACTAGTTTTGTTATTTTGGTCATAATTGTATATTTGGCAATTGAGGCCAATTTTCATATTAGACTTAGAGTTTGACTTTTCAAGGTTATATTAGTCTAAAAGAATTTGAATAAATTTTTTTCAAAAGTGTGGGAAAGTGTAGTACATGAGTTTTAGTAGATTCAAATTTGAATGGTGGAGACATTGAATCTAGTCCACATTAATGCTAGGTTTTTATTATGGAGGGAAACCAAACTCATTAATGAGTCATGGGTCTAGTATATATAATTGTACACTCTTGGGAAGAGACACGTTCTCTCTCTTTTATCTCACTTCATGCTCTTGGGTTCATCTATCAATTGGTGCACTATATTTGTGATATCTTGCAATCTTGTGTGTAGAATGCTTATTGTATGCTATTTTCGGATTCACATGTGTGAAATATAGTAGCTTACTATTTTGTACGGATAGAAACTTCATCATATAATATGTTTGATGTTTGATCAGGTTCTTATTGTTTTCTTATTCCATATATTACTCGAAACCTACTTAGTGTGAGTCAAATGTAATGGTCTTAAGGTTGAGTTTGATGGAGGTGCTTCAAAATCAAAAGGAAGGATGTCTTGATCGCAAAAGGTAAAAGGCAAGGGAAGTTATTCAAACTCGATGTTTGTGTCATTGCTAACCAAGTTGGACGTGTGGCAAGTGAGCAAATACCTATTGGAGAGGTTTGACATAAAATGATGGGGCATCTTTACTACAAGTCATTGGACGTAATGGCTAGAAAGCAAGTTGTGATTGGTCTTCCAAGTTCCTTAACTAGCATCCATCATGTTTATCAGTTTTATGCTTTGTCAAAGTCACATAGACTACCTTATACTAGATCTACAGAGCCTTTTCAAGTTGTACATTCAGGATATTCATGAAATTACTACAATTAGCAATAGTGGAGCTAAGATGTATGTAATTTCCATTGACAATTTTAGTATATTTTGTGGATCTATCTACTAAAGAGCAAAGATGAAGTGTATGATGTCTTTGTGAAGTTCAAGAATGCAAGAGAGAACCAATTTTCCACAAGGATAAAGTGCTTGAGGAGTGGCAATGGTGGTGAGTATATCTCAACAAAGTTCTTGGACTTTTGTGATTAGCATGGGATCAAGAGGGAGTACACAACTCAAAAGACACCACAATAAAATGGAGTGACTAAGAGGAAGAATAGAACTTTATGTGAAAGTGCCAAATCCATGAGGTTAGGAGCTAATCTTCCAGAACCATTTTGGAATCAAGCTTTGTTGTGTGCTAACTTTCTATGCAATAGGTGGCCGAGTGCTATATTGGATGGAAGGACACCTTTTGAAATGCTATTCAAGAGGAGGCCGAGTGTCAAGTTTTTTAAAACTTTTGATGCACATGCTATGTCAATATAACTCTTGATGATAGGACAAAGGAGAATCCATCTTCAAGGAAAGGTATATTTGTTGGATATAGTGAGGTGAGTAAGCCTACAAGGTTTACATTCCTGCTACTAATAAGGTGATTATTGGTGGAGATGTCATTTTTGATGAGAGGAACATTCCAAAAGTGTCTTCAAGTGATGATGATGTGGGTGGATCTAAGAATGTTGATGATGATGTTATGGATCCTACTTTAGATGGTGATGATGAAGGACCTTCATCAAGTCAAGGAGAACATCAAGGGAAAGAAAAATGCCTTCAAGGCTCACATATGATGAGAAATGTAAGCAAGTGGAAGTGACTCATTTTGCTTTTCTCACAATATTGATGGATCTTCTTGTGTAGATGATACTATGCAAGTAGATGGATATTTTCATAGAGTGGATGAAACTAATGGATCTAGAAAAAAAGTTTGTTCAATGAAGTTGATGTTCAAGTGGAAGATCAAGAGGTTGATCTCAAAGGGCTTCAACAACATGATATGAAAGATGACAATTTGGAGCTAGTCAAGAGTATCAAAGGAGAGTCAATTGGCCAAAATGTTTTGGATATGTTTTTGTAGGTTATTGAAGAGTCGAGTAAGGTCAAAGGGGCCGAAAGGAGGTTTTTTTCAAGTTTACTTTATTTAAGTTCTATCTCATGTTTGAGCAATTTCATGTGAATGTGTGCAAATTGTCAAGATATGGTAAAACTAGCTACATTGGCTTGCATCATTTTGATGTTGGAGTTGTAGTAGCATTCTTGGCTGGTTTTATTGATGTAAATGAAGCTAAAGTAGGCTCATTATGTCACTCATTCATGGTCAAGTCATCAAGGTATGATGATATCTTGAGACAAGATGGAGGTGGATACATATCGAGTTCTAAAAGATGGACTAGTAAAACTTGCTTGGTTTATGGAGTCATATGGTGTTGCTTTAGTATCATGGATGAACTCACTTACTCATGGATTTCCAGGTCTTGATGGCTTCTTGTGGCAAGATGGAGATGGAGGCTCGTTCATGGAGTGTCATGGTGGATACATGGCAACAAAGGACAAAGAAGGAGGAGACATACAAGCAAATGTTGATCACTCACATTTGTTATTTGTTTGTTGTATTTTTTCAGATAGTTCAGAGTTGGAAGCATGATGGAATCATTTTATTTACATTCTATTTGATTTGTCATGTACTAGTTACTTCTTGACATGTAAAATTGATGTAAGTGTTGTATTTATTTCCTCTACTATCCTAAATCCTATTTTAATCTACCTCCATTCATGATGCATTATTACTCATGTTGTCGCACACTCTGTATATTTACATGTAAAATAAGAAAAACGAAAACCTCAACTGTCTACATAAATACAAGTAATTTTTCACAGGCAAAAAGGTGAAAAACGTGACATTGTGTTTTGACATGTGATTTGTGATAGGCAAAAAAGACAACACTGCCTTACAAAATGCCGAAGGTGTCCTAGGAAAAGTGAAGGCACCTTGTAATCAAATCCTAAGGCATTTCATTAGAGTGTCACATTTTTTGCATCTTCACCAATGTTCATTTCAGAAAAGACCGACGTCGTGGCCTTTTCACGCTAATCCCATGCAACTATGCTAACTGATTTGACAACGGCAGTAGTCAGCCACGATCTCCTATAGACAACACATCCACTTTGTACTTTCTTCATCTGCACACCTGTAAAATTGTGTATATATATTGAATACTACTTCCGTATTCAATAAGTGTGTGAAAATAATAGCATCAGAAGCTTATCAGAGATAGACAAAGTAGATGCCTTGCGCATTGATTCTTTTGTATTTTAGTAACAAGTTCATTTCTTTTACAGATTAAATTAGCTTTGTAGAGCACGCAATTTCGTCCGCTATTTTCTTGTGCTCCACAACATTATTGACATGTATATTTTGCTATACTTAATCTGATAACAACTCTGTCTCGTTCTACGTTCAGATTTGTGTGAATATTATTATGCTTTTCTACATTCTGTTTGACTCTCTTATTGCTCAATTTGGTAATTTATTCTTAGCGAATTATAATTAGTCTAATTGTTGGCGACTCATATTTTGTCTTGCCTTTTGCGACTAATTAATGACTGATTATCAGTCGAGCTCAGTCTAGCTCATCGCGAATCATTCGTGACTAATAATCTGTCTAGCTGTTTGCGACAAATTATTCTTTTGATGTTTTGTTGCTTAATGTTTGGCTACGTAATCAGATTGACTGTGATTTCTATCACTAACGTTCTATTCATTTCTGATAGGCGTAGTCATGCTTAGGGAAAGAGTAATATAGCTCATTCTGCTGCGCATGAACACTTTTCATTTGAGGTCATTTCTCATTCTAGTTTCGAGTTCGTTTCTTTTTGTGTTCGTTTCTTTTCGAGCTATTTTTTGTTTCTCACGCTCACACACCCTCATTTCTTTTTCCCAACAATAAGAAATAGTGAAACATCCCAAGTGCAAACTATTATCTATATCAATTATGGTTGTTTCTATTTTACATTATCATTGAAAGTAGATCTATCATTGTTGCACTATACTTGTGATTGCATGCAATTCTATGTGTAGAATGATCTATATTTATTATTTTTGGATCCACATGTTTGAAATACAATAGCTTGCTGGTTTTGTATAGACAACAATAGTACATTATCATTTGATTCATGTTTGATCAAGTTCTATTAGAGTTTGCATCTCATTTTGTGTGTAGATGCTGAATTTTCTACATTGGTGAGATTGGTAGGATTTTCTTTTTTTGTAACCAAAGATTAGGGACATGGATTGGATTATCAATGGTCTAAAATCCTTCACAATGGACATACTACCTTTTTCAAAAAATTCCTCCTCCATATACGATTCTCCAATTTGGAAAATTTTTATATCAACATGTAGGTAATCACATCGAGATAGGGCCTTCTTCGTGCCTGGAACTTAGCTAGTGTATGGAGGAGACCACACTTCAATACACATAGTCAAAAACTTGATTGAACTCACGAACATGGAAGGAACGAGAGAGAGAGAGAGAGAGAGAGAGAGAGAGAGAGAGAGAGAGAGAGAGAGAGAGAGAGAGAGAGAGAGAGAGAGAGAGAGAGAGAGAGAGAGAGAGAGAGAGAGAGATTGAGAGATTTGCATGTTTGGACTCATATAGATCCAAATTGCCAAACTATGTAGAAAACTAGTTGACATTTTTGACACTCCTTCAACTAGTTTTAGCCCAAATTTAGAATATACACCAATATGTGATATATGTTAATGAAAAAGTCTTTTCCCAATGATTTGGTGAAGATATCAGCCAGACACTCCCTCGAAGAAACATGTTGAAGTTCCACCACCTTTGCCAAGACTTGATCTCTCACAAAGTGATGTGCAACCTTAATGTGCTTTCTCCTTGCACAAAAAACTGGGTTGTTAGCCAAACTTTGAGCTAAAATGTTGACAAAAAAAATTGATTCGAATCTTCTTAGAATCTAGCAAGTGAAGATCCAATAGCATTTTTGATCCAAAGCATTTCCTTGGTGCATGAAGTTAATGCTTTGTACTCAACCTCACTTGAAAATAATGAGATAGTTGGTAGCTTCTTTGACATCCATGAGATAGCTCCATCCCCTATGAGAATAACATGTGCACTTATAAATTTCCTATCCACTTGATCACCTGCAAAGTCCAAATCTGAAAATCCATATAGGCTAGATGTGGATCCATCATACATCATGCCAAACTTTCTAGATCTTGAGATGTATCTCAATACTCTTTTTCCTATCTTCCAATGAGGTGTTAGGATCATGCATGAATTGAATCATCTGCCAACACAATAGCTTAGATCTAGTATTTTCATGGTTAGATATACCGGAGGTCCTATTATCTTTCTATGGAGAGTAATGTCCTTGAAGGACCTTTCATTACCTCTTATAGTTAGCTTTACATTTGATTCCATAGGTGTAGAAAAAAAATTGCGTTCATCCATATGAAACCTTTTGAGAATAGAGTTAACTGTGAAAAATAACAAATCCAAAATTAGTGGATCAACAAGATCTTGGCCAAATTTGATTGCAAATCTAGAAATAGCTAGAAGACAAAAATCACTACTTTATGCATGCTAGAACTTATAAATGAACAAATATTTGATCATAAACACTTAGATATGACTTAGTATTTTCCTTGTCCATACATAACTAGTAAAGTACACACGTGTGGATCCAAGATCTACCAAGAAATCAACATTCTACACCTTATAACCAATATATAATGAGAGAAACACATGAGATGGACATACAAACACAACAGATGAATTCTCCACAAAGAAAGAAACTATGATGATTATTTCTCCATGTAGGTACAACTATTTATAGCTTCTAAAATGTCATTTGGTCACTTGCCCCAAACTTGACCTAATTTGGAAACTTCTAGATACTTCATAAAAAACCTAGAAATTCCAGTCTAGATGCAATGTACAAAAATTAGACAATTCGAATGGGTCCAAATCCGACCTCATCCACTTATCTACCTGCAAAAAATAGTAAATCCACTATTTAGGCCCTTATTGACAAATATGAAGCTATCTCTAAGTTGAGATTTCAAGTTGGCCTCCAAAAATGCCAATAAACCAACAAAACTAGTTGACAAATTTTCACACTCCCTCTTCAACTAGTTTTACCACACAACTTTGATCTATGATCTCCATCCTAAGTATAGACCTCATTTCTATGTTTCATAGTAACTACAAGAGGACAGGTGATTACCAAGGCTTTTTTTGAGCATCTTTTTGAAAGATAGTTTCTAAAATGAATCGTGGGGGGAGTGAAAAACGTGAGCCTCGGGTTCGATTTTTGGCCTCGGTATAAGCCTACCAAATTTTAACTAGTTTTTTGACATTTATAGAGATGGTTATAGAGAGGAATATAAAGATGGATATAAAGAGGATTATAGAGAGAATCAAAGTGGCCAAGAGGCATTCCAGAACACTCTGCTAACCGAGGGTAATACCAAGACTGATGAAAGAAAGGCCCCTTTGGTATAACCATGGTATGTTATAGAATGTAAATGGATATGGCTTTTGGAATTTGTTACCTATCAGCACATTGGGTTCCATATTCTATTAACATTGGCATATGCCCAAGTGAATAAAAAAATTTATGTTTCACAAAAAAATGATGATCACAAATTGTGTATTCACATGCGTCGTCTTCTTTTTCGATGTGAACTAGTCAATTGATAAAGTGTAATTATATCTATGAGCAATATGATTAATATTACAATGAGTTGAAATCCATTGTATTGTCTCACTTATTCATTTGGTGGTTCATCATTATCATTTGCCACATAATCATGTGACAAATCCGCCAAACCAAATGAGTCATATAACTTCATCATTAATAAGCTGATCTTCAAAAGCTAATGGTGACGGTGACAATGAGTGAGATCGAGAAGGTGTGTCGTGTGTCGTCGATCCATCCGATGATGATGCATCACGTTCAACGTCATCATTAGCTTGTTAAGCTTGCACATGATCATCCTCCAAAAATGTGTCATCAAATCCATCATCACGATCTTGTTCATGAGGTGCATCAGCTGCCAATGCCATGTCCTCCACATCTCTAACCTCAAAAATTCTTTTACTTCGAGGAGCAACTTGAATCACGTACCACCATCTGGAATCTGAACGACTGGGGTGAAAGACCACCTATAATTGATCGATGTTACCATAAATGTTGAATCGTAGTTAGTATCCATAGCGATGTTGAAGTTGCTTGGGTATACATGACACAATATACATTTTTTGAAGTATACTGAAAATCAATTGATTGACAACAAAATATCATAGACATCGTGAAGACATAGAAGACATGTTCGTAGCTTTCCTGACAGTTGCATTGGGACCATTGGAAATAGCTTTGAACCATTTGACATCAAATATGAAAAAGCTGAATTGCCTAAATCCAATTTCGAGGAAGTTGAGCGGAGAGTAAGTTGGTGTCCGGCATGCTTGCTCGACTCTTTTGGATAAAATTTGCCATGACTCCCCAATCGTATGTGTTGCTATTTTTGTCAATGCATTCGTGGTACAAAAGTGTCGTCCATGCGTCCACAATGCATTGTCTTTTTTGTACTGAATGAAATAGAACTAAATGTGTTAGGGATAGAACAAACATGTACAAAATTGCACATACAAATGGTTTAATTAAAATGTGAATGATGATAATCATAGCTTACATGTAAATTGCACCCCCTTGCAAATTTTTGCTCTTTCCATGTTACTTCCTGGTTGTTTGCTGCAGCTTCTCTAAGGGCATCATGTAGCCAATCAAGTGTCATGTCCTTGGGTAGAAGTGTGGGGTCAGGTGAATATGATTGTCTTTTATGCCCTCTCGGTGAAAGTGGCTCGAGCGATTTGTCTTGGCCTCTTTGTATAGCAAAATCAACTTTTGCATTTATTTGCTATTAAGAATGCAAAACTTGTTTACCTTATCTCTGAAGGACTCACTCATTCTCATGATTGCTCCTTTTGCTTGAGAAACTTCTCCAACAACACGCTCATCATCCTTCTTATCCCAAAGACGAGGAATAGAAGGATCGCTATGAGCAAGGAACTCCGTGATATAAACCATGGACTCTTGCACTAGCCAAACTTTTGCCATGCTACCCTCAGTCCTTGATCTTTGTCTTACAAAGCCTTTCAATGATTTCATGAATCGTTCCAAGAAAAACATCCAACGACTATGGACAGTGCCTGAATTAAAAATTTGGATCAATGTTTGTGTGAGAACATTGCAATCAAGGGAAGCACTATCTGCATGCGCGAAAACAATCTGGTCATTGAGATACATATATGCGCAATGAGATCATCGTAAAATTTCAAGACATGCTATAAAATGTAATCCACAATGTTGAAGTGGAAGCAACGTCAAAAAACATGTCATGCCAACCTGTTAAAATTTATGCTAGTCATGAGGCTTTAGTCCACTTAGTTTGTTGTCCCTTGTGAAGGCAGCCTTTAGGCAGCGCATGTGTCCTATCAGAGCTTGAAATGAGGCTATTTCCTTCTTTACAATCGTCTCTTCTCTCCTCGAGAAGATCCATGGAGTCTTTTGGAGGATAGTTGAATTCCCCACCATCTGTGGCCATACGTTGGCCATCTTTTCCACTTTTTTAAGTCATTTCATGCACCTTTTTTTTATCTTTTGACTTGGTCAAGTGCTCCCAAATCGTGCTCTCGACATTCTTGAATATGTGGATCGGGTCCAAAAGATGGTTTATCAACAGTTCCCCCCAACATGGAAGTTCATGAAATATTGATAACCTCTTCATACAAGGAGGGAGTCACCCTAGATCTTGATTGGATCTTCAAATTTAAAGCCAATCACTTGTCTACAATATCAATGTAGATTATTGTTAGAAGAAATCTAAAGAGAGTAATTATAAAATAAATAAATGTCATTTACATTAATTGGCCAAAATATGTATTGTATCTTCATGTTGTTGGGATGTAAACCAACAAGACCATCATGCATGGGTGATCGGGTGGAAGGTATCGAGTGTGGCCCTCATAAACCATCTTTCGTAGATGTTGTGAGTGACGTGCTTGCATATACTCACTACAAACAGGGCATCTATTGCAGCCACTAGTTTTGAGCTCTACATTGAGAACAAAACAACCAACTTAATTGCGAGTCTAATGTTCGAATTGAAATAAAAGTTTTGAACAAACATAAGATTTAGTGCCATTAATTGAACCAATAGCAAGGATATCTCACCTGAACATTCTCCATATCTAAGAAAGTCGTGTATCATCCACATCAATATCCTCTTTAGCACAAAATCTCTTTGTCTATGTGATCTTGATATATTGCTCACATGAACTTTTTGCCATAGAATCTTTAGCTCATCTATCAAGGGAGCCATATACACGTCCATATTTTTTGCCTTGTGTTTTTGCGAGATAAGAAGGGCAAGCATTAGGTGCCCGTTCTTGACACTTAACCAAAGGGGGATGTTGTAATTTACAAGGACAACTGGCCAAGTGGATTATGATGTGGAGTGCAAACCAAATGGATTTACACCATCCATCGCCAACCCCAAATGCAAATGGTGAGGCTCATCCCTAAACTCATGCCAAGTAGCATCCATGTGCTTCCATGCTGGACAATCGGCAGGGATCCTCATAGTATCATCCGATGAATGATTGCTCGAATGCCATTTCATAAGCTCCACTATGGAACTACACTTAAACATATGGGGTATCCTGGGTATGATGGGAAAATGTCTTACCACCTTGGCGAGTATGGTCTCTCCTTGTAGATCTTGCCTGCAACGGTGTTCCTCACAATGTGAACACAAGATTGCCTCCTCAAACTCACCTCTATATAAAAGGCAATCATTGAAAAAAGGAAGGAAACTCTTGTAATCCATGCAGATTGCCGATAACATTTTCTTGGCTTCTTGTCGAAACGCCGCCATGGTGTTACTTTGAGGCAACATTTTCTTGAACAATCTACTACAAAATATTTATGTAATTAGTTATAGTTTCTCACAACACATGAAAAAATAATATGAGATGAGAGTTTGTCCATAACACACAAGAGCTGACAAGCTTACCCATACAACTCTATGACGCTTGCATCCGACCACCCGCACTTAGTCTGCAAGTTCAAAAATAACAAATAAGCTCGCAACTTCTCCTTCTTACTAATTGACTAATCGGTTTTAATCCTTATCCATTGTTTATCCAGTTCTGCGAATTTTCTCGTGTCTTTATACAATAGTTTGGAGAATTACAAGTGCTTTTACAAAGTTTGCAAAAATACATGGAGTTTGACAACAGTGTCGCATTTTCACTCTCTAGAAACCTGACAGTGTCGCCTGTCAGGAATCTCGTGTAAAAATACAGTATCATCTTTTCGTATTTTTTGCCTGTCAAGAATTACATGTATAAAATTACGGTGTCGCATTTTTCGCTTTTTTACAACAATATCGCCTGTGTCAAAAATTATGAGTAAAAATGTAGAGTCGCATTTTTCTAATTTTTCAAAGTGCCTCAAACATTTAGGAAATGACTTTGGCAAAGTGTGGGACTACCCCAATATTAAGGACATGAAATTTTGCGACACTATCATATTTCTCCAAAAGCCGACACTATCATCTTTTTGCGACACTGTCACTCGTGGCAGTTTTAGTTCATTTCTGCAGAGTGACAATTTACATTCATTTATGTAGACAGACTGTTAACGGCCAATTGTCACCGCTTATCAGCAAACAGTTTCTGAGAAGGAACTGGATGATTGCCAACAGATTCAAACCAACTGGCAGTCGTATTTGAAGACCTAAAACACTTAGTATAAATCCATTGTTCATACATCTTTTCAAGTAACGAATCAACATTGTGAATTGTGAAGGAATTGAGTGTTATTACACGCTCTTATCAAGCAAATCGTTCACAATCAGAAAGTATTGTAGTTATCTCTCTATCAAGCTTTCAAGCTTGAACTCTCTTGAGCATTCTAGCAACCTTTTAAGATTTATTTAGAGTTTCTATTGTGCTACTGCTTATCACCAGAGTTGCTTATTATTAGACTTATTCTCAGTTACTTAGAGATAGCATAGAGTGCGCGGTTTCTATTAGCATCTGATTTTGTTTTTCTGAATCAATACTATTTCTTATTGCGTTCAATATATGTCAGAATGCATGCATCTCTGTATGGATTTTTGTAACTGATAGAAATTGTTTGAGAATTTAATACTTTATGTTTGGCTACATAATAACTTAGTATCTAATGATCTCAAAGTTAGTTGCTAAAGATTGGACACGATTTCCATCACTCCTGCTTTGTTCAATTTTTGATAGGCGTAGTCATGCATTAGAAGTAGGAAGTTTCCGCTATTCCATTACTCACCTATTTTCGACATAGTATCAGAGCATACCTACATGGTATCAGAAC
The DNA here is from genome assembly GCA_029204225.1 of Diphasiastrum complanatum. Classification (NCBI taxonomy): domain Eukaryota; kingdom Viridiplantae; phylum Streptophyta; class Lycopodiopsida; order Lycopodiales; family Lycopodiaceae; genus Diphasiastrum; species Diphasiastrum complanatum. The sequence continues at coordinate 67,796,706 of CM055092.1, read as the reverse complement.
ATTCTTTCATAGTATCAGTGCTAGATCACTACTTTTTTATCTGAACCATCAGGTATCTGACTTGTGATCTCTATCAGGGACAAATACTATTTCGATATCAGACCAAAAGCTCTAATACTTGATATCTTTTGCGATATCAGATTGATGTCAAACTCTTCAGTTCCTTTCATCCTTTCAGTATCAGAAAATTGATTTCCTATTGTTGGCATCACTACATCTTAGTGTCATCAATACAATCGACAGACTAAGTTCCAAATGGATTCTCAAAGTAAAGTTGGTCTTATCGTAGACAAACTGAATGGATCCAATTATCATTTGTGGAAATTTAAGATGAAGACCTTGCTAATCGTCAACGAGTTATGGGATGTTGTTATAGTTATCGAAGTGAAAATTGAATATGACACAAAAGACTCAAAGTGAAAATCGAAGGATGGTAAAGCTTTCGCACTTATTCAACCTTAATATATTAGATACACAGATTGGACACATATCTAAAGCCAGAACTTCAAAAACAGTTTGGGACATCCTGAACTCACTATATGACGTGAGGGATGTAACTACTAAGCTACATCTACAAAGGAAATTCTTCACATTAAAGATGTCTAATGGTGATTCTCTTTAGAGTCACATTTACCAGTTTAAGATTCTCTTGCAATGGATGGCCGCTGTCAGATTAGTCATAGACGATCAAGATGCAATTATGACATTGTTTTCAAGCTTTTCCTCCACATATGAGAACTGGGTGATGATCATATTGACACACTCAGATTTAGCTCTTACTAGAGTTATCACTATGTTGCTGCAAGAAGACAATAGAAGAAGTCAAGACACTTTGTCTACTTCCTCCTCTCAAGCTCTATACGTCAACAGAGGCTTTAAGCAACAGAAGCAGAAAAGCTCCAAGAAGGCTGCAATTACTTATATAGACTAGCACATTGTTATTGTGATTCTAGTCAAGCCTTGAAAACCTCTGTTCTTGTCAATAAGGCATTACTATGGCATCATCGCTTAGGACACTTGAATTATGCATATGTTTTATACATGTATAGACAATCCAGGGTTTTTGATCTCGACTATGCTTATGGTAAGAACGATCTCCCTATCTGTCATAGCTGCATCTTTGGAAAGCAGACTAGGATTCCTTTTAGATCGAGTCATAGGCATGCAGCAAAAGGTCTGTTAGATGTTGTTCATACATATATATGTAGACCTATGCAAACTCCTTCATTACTAATTACAAAGTATCTCATTACCTTTATTGACGAATTCTCCAAAAGAATAGCTGTTTATTTTATTAAATAGAAATCAAAGGCTTTCATCAAATTCAGACAATTCAAAGAGCATGTTGAGAATGAATAAAGAGTATTCATATCTTATCAAGAACCAGACATGCACAACTGTCGAATTACCTGCTAGCAAACCTAGATTTCATTTTAGGAGCAAGCACATTGAGCTGAAGTATCATTTTGTCAAGAGAAAAATTTCTCAACGAAGAGGTCAGATTGTAGTACTGTAGAACGCAAGATATGACAACAGATATTTTTACCAAAGCATTAAGCTTGGAAGCACACAGAAGATTATCTGTATAACTAAGTTTGAAGGTCCAGGCATTCAAGGATTCAGAGTAAGGGGAGTGTTGGATTATTCTCCTTCTTACTAATCAACTAATCGGTTTTAATCCTCATCCATTGTTTATCCAGTTTTGCGGATTTTTTCGTGTCTTTATACAGTCTACAGAATTACAGGTGTTTTTTATACATTCTGTAGAAATACACGGAGTTTGACAACAGTGTCGTATTTTCTCTTTCTAAAAAACCCGACAGTGTTGCCTGTCAGGAATTTTGTGTAAAAATGCAGTGTCAGCTTTTTGTATTTTTCGCCTATCAAGAATTACTTGTAAAATTACAGTGTCGCATTTTTTGCATTTTTGCGACACTATCGCCTGTCAGAAATTAACAGTAAAAATGTAGAGTTGCGTTTATTGCATTTTTCAAAATGCCTCAAAAGTTAAGAAAATGACTTTGGCAAAGTATGGGACTACCCCAATATTAAGGACATGAGATTTTGTGACATTGTCGCATCTCTCCAAAAGTCGACACTGTCGCATGTGGCAGTTTTAGTTCATTTCTGTAGAATGATAGCTTACGTTCATTTATGCAGATAGACTGTTTATGGCCAATTGTCACCGCTTATTAGTAAACAAATTCTGAGAAGGACCTAGATGAATGCCAGCAGACTATAGCCAACTGGCAGTCGCACTTAGTATAAATCAGCTGTTCATACATCTTTTCAAGTAATGAATGAACATTGTGAATTGTGAAGGAATTGAGTGTTATTACATGACGCTTCCTGCGCTCTTATCAAGCAGATTGTTCACAATCAGAAAGTATTGTAGTTAGCTCTCTATCAAGCTTTCAAGCTTGAACTCTCTTGAGCATTCTAGCTCAGCCTTTTAAGATCTATTTTAGAGTTGCTATTGTGCTACTGCTGATCAACATCGCTGCTTATTATCAGACTTATTCTCAGTTACTCAGAGATAGCTTAGAGTGCGTGGTTTCTATTAGCATCTGATTTTGTTTTTCTGAATCAATACTATTTTTTATTGCATTCAGTATATGTCAGAATGCATGCAACTCTATATGGCTTTTTGTAATTGATAATAATTGTTTGAGAACTCAATATTTTATGTTTGGCTATGTAATCACTTACTTTTAGCCAGATGAATATAATTTAGCAGATAAAAAATAGTTTCATTCAATGTGCTATTCTTTATTAAGATGTGGGAATATAAAAACCAACAATCTTTGATAGTTGTGTGATTTTAGAATGCAACATTTTTTAGTTGATTTTAGCATTTAGTGAAGGCCTTGGAATAGACCTCGACAGAATACTAAATCTAATTTAGTCAGGGCCTCGGAATAGACCTCGGAATAGTAAAGCTAATTTGAGGGGCTTACCCCTCAAATTCTTGCTAATTTTGAAATCTCTGGCCATTGTTGCGGCATTTTTGAAAAAGGAAGAGGACTGGGTGATGGTATCGAGGGACGTATTGCCCTTTGTCCTCTCCCTTGTGTTTTGATCCCTCCTCACCCTCTTTATCCTCCTCACTCTCTTTAGCCTCCTCACATTTGATTGTTCCTTTTGTTGTTTCTCCTCTTGCTCTTGCTCTTTGTTTCCTCCTCTTGCTCCTTTTGCTCTTTGCTTCTTTATTTTTACTTACTCCTTGCAAAATCAAAAGTGGTGAGCTCAAGAAGAAAAGAGAAGGTGGAGGATGGAGGTTTTTTTATTATTGGATGTAAGGTAATCTCTTTCTCCATTTTTTTTTTCTCTCTCTCTTTCTCTTACATCGTAGTCTCCATCTTAATGTGATTGGACTTTGGTTTAATTGACTTCACATATTTTATGCAGGTTTCTTTTGAGGAAAAGGAGGCGGCGGATCCACAAATGATTCTTAAGGTAATGAGCTATAAGTGAGAATGGCTGTTAGAATAGACGGATGTGCAAGATTTTCTATTTCGATGGCCATTCTGGTGTCTGATTTTCTGTTCATTAGATGCTTTAGGATGCTATAGATATTGCTACTGTAGATCCATAGGTTTTTGTTGCAAGTCCATATTTGCAAATGGTCGAAATGCCCATTGGAATAGGTGGATGTGTGGGATTTCTTAAGGCATCACCTATTTTGATGGGTATTCCGATGTCAGATCTTCTATTCATCTATTGTAGATACAGTTTTCTGGTCCAGATACAAATTTGCATATGGATCTTCGTTGTTCTTTTTGTCAATTTAGTTTTTGCTTTGAGCAAATTTGGTCTTTTCAGATTTGATTTGTAAAATTTCGATTGTTGCAAGAATATTTTTTGTGATAATATACTTAACAAACTTCAATATTGGCTTATGTTTTGCAGGTCTTTAGTTGATTCCTAGGCTGATCACCATCGAAGTAGCTGAGGCACACATCGGTAGTAGATTCCAGGTATTGTATTGATAAATCTATTTATGTTGGGTGGCTTTTTAACATGTTTTGTAGCAGTTTGTCTCCTATTTTTTGTTGTAGATCCACATTTTGCAATGTAGGACTATTATCAATTTTTTTACATTAGATCTACAAATTTTGATAAATCTATTTTATAATGGGTAGATCTATCAGCTGGGGTGGGAATGATCTAGTAGTACAAGTCAGAATGATCTATCTATTTAAGACACCTCCTCCTCCTCTCCAACTTAAAATATGGAAGTAGATCCTCCTCTTCGAAGAAGCCTATACTCCTCATTCACCAAGATTTCTTGCAAATCCACCATACTTGGCAAAGTCTTTTGATTAGCTTTGAACAAGATTAGCATGATCATCCAACAAGCCATTAAGAACAACTTGAACAAATCTACCTCCTTAAATCTTTCATCAATACATGCTAACTCATCATTGAAGGCTTTAACTCTCCAAACAAATGCATGAGCACTTTCATCCTTCTTTTGTAGGCCCTTGATGTAGACTTGGACTCATTGACCTTCTTTAAAGATTCTCAAGCCTCACTAGATGTAGTGCACTTACCAACTTTCTTGAGAAGTTCATTAGTCACATTCATCTTTGTAGCATGAAGTAAGAAATCAAGGGAAATTGATATGAATGACAATTTATAAAAAAATATCTTTCCGAGGAGATGTATATCTGATTGGCAATTAGGTGATATTAAAAGCTAATGAAAGTACCACATTTGTAATTGGTGTAGAACACACATCAAAGATAGATGAGAGAGGAGGACGCGTTGAGAAAGAAGGTGTGGTGGCTTTGAGAAAACGAGACTGACTGGCTACCACTGATGAGAGCTCACAAGGAGGCAACCCACTAACTGATTGAGATTAGTGAGGTCTTGATAGATCAGCGAGGGGCTGTTAGCAGAAAAATTGAATCCCCATTGGGAATGTGTGCTCTTCTCAATCTGCTATCCACACTTTTCATAGGGAGCTGCTGTTCTATAAATATTGTGGAGGCATCAAGGTCAAATCTCCAATAGGTGGCAATTGGAGAAGGACTGCTCTCTGACAGAGTTCAGACATTAAATCTCAGTCAACGTCCCACATTATGTATGGTGAAATCAATAGGGTGAGTAGCCCTCATACTGCACGAGGTTGGGAGGCTAGTTTGCTACCTTTTACTTCTATGAGGCCATGAGCAATTTGAGTACATTCTTTCAACACCATGTTGCATGAGCTCTCCTACCATTTTTCATGTTTACCAATCCTTTTTTGCATGGCAAGAAAAATGGCCTATGCTGCCAAAGTTAAATTTTCAAGTAGAAGTTCACCAAGGTAAGTATCATACAAATGCAGATTATGTATCCTGGATAAGCATTGAAACTCATACTAACAATCGAAATGACAAATTTTTTTATGAAGAATTATTACTTCCATTGAATACCAACTCATTATATTATGATATCTCATAATACAATCTTGAATAAAAAAAGTATCTCAATACAAAGTTGGACTGTATATGATTATCTAGAATGTATTATACAAGATGGGACTAAATGAAGAATTATGCAAATGCTTAGAAGCATTTGAGATTCTCAATGTACTACATCCTCTTCATTCTAAAGATGCTCGTCAAAGAGTTAGTAAGGCCACATCAGACCAATTAAGCTTCCCAAATGGAGATATATTTGTGTAGCAATAGATTATGCCAAAAAGGTGGTGGAAGCTGAAGCAACAACAAAAAATATCTTTTTGGGGCCTCCAAACATAGCACGCAGGCGTGCTAGGCTTGGCCGCCCAAAAAATATATATATAAATAAAGAAATAATAAAATAAAAATAAAAATTCGTGCGGTCTCGCCTAGCATGCCAGTGTGCTATGTTTGGAGGCTGCAATTTTTTTTTTTCATTTTATATAGCATGCCAGCATGCTATCTTTAATGGTTGCCATTTTTTTTATAGTTGTTTTACTTAGCACGTTTACTTATTATGTTTGGAAATTAAAGAAAATATTCTGAAATAATATTTTTACCCAAAATTTGGTTCTCAAATGTGTCAAAATAGTTTTTTTATTTTATAATTTACTCAGCTAGCACACTAACATGCTAGCCGAATCAACTCCATAAAGAAATTTATGTTTTCAAAAAGTTCTTCAAAAAAACTTCATCTTTTTGAAATAAAAAATTTGCAAGCTAGCACGCCGGCATGTTAGCTTTTACAACTTCATAAACAATATTTATTTTAATGAAAGTAAACCTATATTTATAGAGTAACAAAGTACTTTGTGATGGACCTATTTAGAATTTGATGGATAGTCAAATTTTTAAGTATGCATCAAAACAGAATTCTTGTTTTTAAAAAATCATGTAGTGGCATAAAAAGAGTCACACCATGTGCTACCATTTTGTTGGATCATGGGTAAAAGAAACTCGCAAAAAAATTACGCGCAGAATGTCAAAACCCAAAAATTATCTTTCATATTTTTGGGCCTATCAAAACACCGAAAAAGTAATGACCATACAGACTCCATCTTATCTTGTATATGGGATATATCCTATCTTACGTATTGAATTTGAAGTTCCAACATATCGGATACAAGTTCAAAATGGAAGCATTAACGAAGCAATGTAAAGTTGGTTAATGCAAAAGAAAACTATCCAATTTTTTATTGGAAAACTTGTAAATGAGAGGAACTGTCCAAAGTTGAAAATTTTAATTTAATTCTTGAGGTTAATCCTATAGTTGAGTATATGCAAAAGTTTATAGCACAATGACATTTGTTTTGGGACTTTGACCTAAAAATGAGTAATCCTTTTTGGCGTTTTTTAATGGTCCTAGTTTTAGGCCAAAATCATCGATTTTTTTAATCTCTCCTTACAATCTACCATAGACACTCCTGACAATCTCTCAAAGATGACACAATAAAAGCTTTGTATAACAAAGAGAAAACTGTACATATAGTGTATTCATGCAAACTACATGACAAGACAGGTGCCCTATACTTGGCCTACCACCTGCCAAGCCTGATATAGCCAAATTTGACCGACAAACTTGGGACATGCCCCTTTGTATAGCAATCACTGTAAATCACACTACTGTACACTAATTTGTCTACATGTGGCAACTCGGCTAATCTAAGTAGCCATTTATGGGACAAATGACCGGTTGATATAACAAGTGCGGGTCCCCAATCCCAATTACTACTGAAAACTGTAAATCTTGATTAACTGAAAATGTGTACAGTTAATTACAATACTGCATTTCGAGCTTACAATAAAAACATATCAGAGAGATCAAATATGATTCTTAACAAGTTGGAGAGGAGGAAGCAATGTTCATCAAAGGCAAGTTCAAGGGCAAAGGCGAAGACAAGTGGTCAAAGGGTCAAGATCAAGGTGAGCCTTCTACTTTTGTTGGCAAGAAGAAATATAGATCCAACTTAAAATGATTTTATTAGGGAGTCGAAGGGCATTTTTGAAGGGATTGCTTCAAGAAGAAGAGAGGTCAAGGTGAGAAGCAAACCAATCTAATTGTTGATGAACAAATTCAAATGATGCTTTTGTTATGTCATCTTGTTTGTTGGCCAATCATGGAGAAAGTTTATCCTTAGTGGATTGATATTGGAGCTACATCACATATGACATATCATGAGGAGTATTATTCATCATTTATGGCATTCTAAAGTGACAAGAAGGTGATCTACACAGCCAATGATGGTGAGTGTGCAATCAAAGGTATTCGCTCCCTCTCTACTAATAGGAATATGAATTTGAAGGATGTTTTATTCATTCCATCTATAACTAAGAAACTCCTTAGTGTGAGTCAAATGCTTGACAAGGGATTCAAAGTGGATTTTGATGGTGATGCTTGTTTCATCAAGAAGGAGGATGAATCGATTGCAAAAGGGAAGATGCAAAGTAAGTTGTTCAAACTTGATGCTCATGTGGTTGCTAGCCAAGTACATTTTAGCAATGGAGGTGCTAAAATGTATGTGACTTTTATTAATGATCTAAGTAGATTTTGTTGAGTATATTTACTAAAAAACAAAGATGAGGTATTTGATGTGTTTGTCAAGTTCAAGATTGCAAGGGAAGTTTAATTTTCTACCAAGATCAAGTGCTTTAGGAGTGACGATGGTGGTGAGTACATTTCTACCAAGTTCAAGGCATTTAGTGATGCAAATCAGACAAATAGGGAGTACACAAGCCCAAGGACACCATAACAAAATGGAGTGCCCGAGAGGAAGAATAGAACCTTACCGGAAGGTGCTAAAGCCATGAGGTTATGTGAAAATCTTCCTATATCCTTCTGGGATCAAGCTTTGTCGTGTGCTAATTTTCTATGCAATAGATGGCCGAGTGTGGTATTGGATGGAAAAACCCCTTTTGAGATGTTGTTTGGTAGAAAGTCGAGTGTCATGTTTTTCAAAACTTTTGGATGCAGTTGCTATATCAACATCACTCTTGATGATAGGACAAAGGATTATTCATCTTCAAGAAAAGGATTTTTGTTGGTTATAGTGAGGTGAGCAAGGCTTACAAAGTTTTTATTCCTTTAACTAAGAAAGTGGTCATTGGAAGAGATGTAATTTTTCATGAGGTAAACTTTCCAAAAGTGTCTTCAAGTGGTGGTGTGGATGTTGGATATAACATTCTTGATGATACTTTGGATGTTGATGTTGAAGAGCCTACTTCAAATCAAAAGCCAAGGAGGACATCAAGGCAAAGGCAACAACCTTTGAGACTCACATATGATGAGAATGGTAAGCAAGTGAAAGTTACTCATTTTGCATTTCTCACATATTTTGGTAAATAAGTGGTTTCCATGGAATGGATGCAACTAATGGATCTAGAAAAAAATATTTTTTCAATGAATTTGATGTTCAAGTGGAAGATGAAGAGGTTGATCTCAAAGGGCTTCAACAACACAAAAGAAAAGGTGGCAATTTGGAGCTACTCAAGAGCATCAAAGGCGAGTCAAGTGACAATGATACTTTGGATCTATTTTTGCAAGTTATTGAAGACTCAAGTAAGGTCAAAGGAGAAACAAGGAAGTTTTACTCAAGTTTTCCTTATTTGTTCTATCTCATGTTTAAGCAATCTCATGTGAATGTGTGCAAAATATCAAGATATGGTGAAACTAGCTACATTGTTTTGCATCATTTTGATGTTGGAGTTCTACTATCATTCTTGGCTGGTATTGTTGATGGAAATGAAGCTAAAGGAGTCCCATTATATCACTCATTCATGGTCAAGTCATCAAGTGATGATGACATTTGTGGCAAGATGGAGATGCATATTGTATTTTCATGCTGATGATCAGATCTTAGTGATTTATGCAATTCTAGCATGCTAAAATTGATGATTTATATCTTGTAGATAAAACTAGATGTGCACAACAAATTGGCCAAAGATCTTAGATCCATTAAGTATGTTTTGGATCTGTAATTTTCATGAGTACACATATTTTCATGACATTGCTATTTCTCTCCTTTAGATAACACTAGCTGACACCATTCATATTCATAAATCATGATAACTATTTTAAGGCTTTCAAAGCATTTGATGATGATGAGCCTCATTTTTAATGGTTGATTGTCGTATTAGCAGATAGTATCAAATATGTTCAAAGCTCATATAGTTTGCTTTGTTTTGCTTTGTTTTCCTTGAGCTAGACAATTGTACTTATTACGCTTTTTGTGAAAGATATAATGTATCCATAAGTTTTTACTAATAATACTTGATCTTTATCCAATTATAATTTTGTGATTCTTTTTTCTTTTGCAGGACATATATAAAATGTCTTTCATATTAGATGAAGAAATGGTTGAATTTTTAGAGATGTCTCATGAAGACTACTTTATTGATGGTTTGTGAGATCTTAAATTGCGAGTATTGAAAACAAACATTTTGAGATTTTGATCGTGAATATTGGTTGTGAACATTGTAATACCGATCATGAATACTAATTTGAAATTGCGAATTCTAATAAACGAATATTCTGAGATATTGATCGTGAATATTGTGAATATTGATCGTGAATTTTGTGAATACTGATTGTGAATATTGTGAATATTGATCTAGAAACTGCAAATACTGACAAACGAATATTCTGATCGTGAATTTGTCTTTGTGGTACAATATCACATCGTTCTTGTTTTTTTTTATAAGAATAAAAATGTAACAAAACTTAATGTGCTTATTTAAAAAGCATTCATATTTCAAATAAATTTTGTAGTCGTGCTACTATTTGACCCGATTTATATTATTATCAAAAACACATTCGTTTATTTAAGGGAAACTTTTTGTTTTTGCATAGATTATTAAGCAACTAGTCATTGTTATACACAACATATATATAACCTGGCCAAGCCATTTATGGATAGATCTTGGCACCTTGAATGCCACTACGGAGTGATAGGGCTTCCAGCCATTTATGGATCTTGGCACCTTGAATGTAAGTACAAGTGGTTGGGATTAGAGCATGCACCTTTCTAGTGACATACCCATACCCATACCCCAACTGAGATGGACTGAAGGAATTTTCAAATAAAAATAACATTGTCTTTTCTGCAATACCACGGTTTCAGAAGACGCCATGACTTTTGCAATCTTCATAGCTTTCCCGAAATTGTGATCTGCATGGTATCTGCTGGGATCATACTCGCATAAAGAAAACCTAACCTCGACTTGCGGAAGCAGTGTCATCCCTTTCCATCCATTTGCTTGCAACGATAACCTGTATCATGTGCACCAGATGGTTCGCATTAGATCCGGGTACTGTTTCACAGATGCTTGAGTTACATCTGAATAATGTTGGCGATAACCCTTAGAATCTACGTCAGAAAACAGCCTAAGATGACCCACCCGGTTGCAATGTTTCGCTCAAGAAAAATTTCCGTTGCGTAGGTCTGCAAAACGAGGGCTGCTGCTAATATCCCTCTGAATTATTGAAATTAGGGGAGCTTCGAACATTCTTCCATTGGAAAGCTGTCGATCTACAACACCCTCCCATGCAAACAACTTAGGGGTGACCTTTCATAACAAGAGAATGACAGATAATAAACGAGTCCAGTAAGTCATTTCCCACTAGGCAGCGTATTACCTTTGTTACCAACGACGTATCAGGTCATGGGACTTTGCAAGACGGTGTAACATACCATGGGCACTGTCTGAATAAAGGATCCCCTTCGTTGTTTTGAAGAGCAAAATAATCAATATACAATGAGCAATATATACGATTTCCAGTACTTATGATACCATTCTTCTAACGTGAGGCGGTATTTGCTTGACAGTGTTGGCACGACCAAAATTTCGGTTTCAGGCTGCCAACAGAACAAGTGGTAGCCTAGACTTTCATCCTGTCGAATTTCTGCTACAACAACACTTTACGCAATACATCAATATGGGTGCGTTACTAAGTCACATCGAGGTCACTGCTCAAAATTCCAATCTTTACTAATGTCGACGAAATCATATACACAGGTTAATACGGAAACTGAAAAAGCTAGCTTAACTTGAAAAAAGCTATATGAACAACAAAACATAGTGTGTCACTCAAGTGGGGCAAAGGGGTTTCTTTTTTCACTTTTATAATCTACGGTCAAAACAGGTACAGCTAGCAAAGTGGTATGTATCAAGAAAAACCGAGAAGTATGTGAGACGCATACGAGTGGGACGTATTCAACGCCAAAAATATTCCTCTTATCCATTTTTTCTGTTTTCAGTTTCTATGTGCAACGTGTATATGATCGAGAGGTATACGACGTTATGGTCGCCTATCACTTTAATGGTATGCCTGAAGAATCTTTTATAGACGACACGGAGATAAAGCAATTAGTTTGATCACTAGGCTCCGCATCTGTTTGCACAAGATACTAAGTCAAACCTTTCTCAAATTTCAAGTTGAGCTGCAGACATATATAATAGTTGAGCTTGCAGCTCATTTACATGGATGCCATAGTGAAAAATCTATTACGAGATTGATACGTCAACTGCGTATACTGCGGCCAAAATTTTCACATACGTATTTTATAGCATATGCCTGTTCATTATTGGAAGGTGTGGATTTGTGCCGAAATTTACTGGGCGCATTAGTGTTCTGAATTCGCTTTCCAGCTACTTATGAATCAAACATTCCTTTCATCTCAAATTTGTTCCCTTTCACGCAACCTAGGAATGCGTCATCTTTATGAGCACTAGTATGTGGCCTCTTCTTGGTGGTTGTTGTTAGAGAATGGCAAGAAGAGAGCTCAACATCAAACCACAGAATCACAACTATAACATATAGTTTCACAGTCAATGAATACACAATAGAATAGACTCACACACACACACACAGGAGCATACACTGTGTGCTCAGAGAACAGAACCAAAATGAGGCAAGGATGAAAGAAAAATGTTTTATTCTCTTCACCACCAAACGTAATAGAGAGTCGGTTTTATTTACCTTAGTGTAAACCAAGTTTCCTACTCATTAACATGTTAAAAATTGGCTAAGTACTTCCCAACTAGTTCCCAACTAGTTGCTGTCACAAAAACTTCTAACATCCGTTTGGTAGTCTACAACTAACTCCTAAAATGTAGGGACTCTGCCCATAATGAGAGGCTAGTTTGCAGCAGTTAGGCTTGACTTCCTAACACTCCCCCTTCAAGCTTAACTGCTTGAATCCCCATAGATGCTATGTGCTCTGAACTGGTTGAGAAACACATCTTTCAGCAGCAACTAGGTAGTCACACGTCCTGGTTTAACTTGGCTGTACCATACGCGCGCTTGCTTTTTCAGAAAACTAGGAAAGATTTGCAGCTTGTCAGCATCAGCACCTTCGTTGTTTGAGTTAGCAATTGACTCGAATGCGAAACATAATTGTCAACATCATTTGAAGATGTTCCTTAAAAATAATCATAATTGATCTTCGAGATTGAAGTGAAACGGGGAGCAGGGCTTTCATAATTGGTTCTGGAACAGGTTTTAATTTAGTCTTAGGATCTGGATCAGACCCTGGTTTAGGATATGGTTCAGGATCAAGAACTGGATTTACAGTAATAGAACCTGGTTCAACTGCAGCAAAAGCTTCAGGACGAAATATTTCAGGTAATTTATTAGGATTAGCAAGAAGATTATCAAAGTAGGTTTCAGCTTCGTTATAAGTACAAAAAGGTGAATTTTCTTTTTGATAAGATTCCTGAAGACTTTTGAAAAAATCTTCTTGAAGTTTCCGATATCTTTCAAGTCGGGCAGCTCTGTTTGACAAACACTAAAAATGATAGTGGATTTGTACATTTCGTATCAACTTTATTTGGCTATCCCCGGCAATGGCGCCAAAATTGGCATATATACCAACAGAGAAATGATAGAATTGTGTAGTATTTAATGTTGAACCCCAAGAGGATAACACTTGAAAGTTGATTAATTTATACAGTTCTGACTACTTCAAAGAGGTTTTGTTGCGCCTCTGGTGTGGGTTCGTCTCTTGGTGTAGGTTCAGAAGGGGCACCAATATCTTCTTGGGGAGACGCCACTATAGAGTGCATACACTCTTTCTTTCCCGACTTGGATCTGGCACCATCTCGATGCATGCGGGAGCCGTATTCTCGAACCTGCTCCTCTCCATCTATCAATGCTCGTAATTCATCAAGGTGGATCCATTCTAATAAGAGGTGTATTTTTCACAGATTGTCTCCTCTGTCTTTTGAAAACTCTCTCCTCTGTCGGCCGGGCCAAACAGCTCTCTTTTTCTTCTTTATTAAGTCAGTTTCAATATAAAAGTATCTCCTCCTCAAACTAGCATGCTCACATTACCTGAGAACCATGTAGGAACCATGTCATTTTTGTCCAAGCAAGTACATGACAAACAAAACATACCAACCAAAGCTAACACAGAGGATCCCTCTCATTAGAGAAACTTAGAGCCCGACGAGGGCCTTTGATAAAGATGCTTTTTTATTTTTTTTCTTATTTTCATTGCCATGTGGACCAATTGAAACCTTAGCTTCGGGGTTCTACGTAACGTAGAATTTTCCAAATATAAATAAAATAAAAACTTTTTAAATATATTGCTGTTTTTTCGGGCGGCATGTGGAAATGCTATTGGTTGATGAGGCTTGCCCTTCCAGCTCATCACTGCCCAAAGAGACCCAAAAATATTGAAAATAAATATGACAGATGGTTGAGATGAGAAAATCTATGTACCATTAATGGATATGCATTGTCAAACCATGGTTAACAAGGATAACCAGAGCTAATTTGTGGCGCCAAATAGATCAGTATTTCAAATTTTTGCCAACACTTTTTCTCAAATTCATGGCTTTTTGTCTACGCAAATTTTCAGATTCATAGTTTATTGTTTCAAATTTTTGCATGCAAATTACGAATGGCGCCATCATGGAAGCCATGCTCCTCAATCGACTCCATGCTTCTATTCAACGAGACAGATGATAATGGATTATGGGTGCCAAGAAAATATTCAAAAAACTCTTGGGTTTTGATGCATCCATCATCAAGAGGAGCATTTCAAAAAAGGAAAAAGTCAAAACTATCATTTCGATCGTATTGGAAGGCCAGAATTTCGGATTTCAGAACATCATCAAGATGAAAATCTATTTCCGAAATTCTAGTCCAACATGTATATATGCATTCAGAGATAAATGTGCAAGGATTCAACCATCAGGATCACAAAAAAAGCAACTGTGAGGATTGATATTCTTGATACTTTGATTTTTGTCATTCATAAATATGTAATAGTAAACTTGCCAATCTGATCAATTTTCTCTTGTAGATTTATATCCATCCAACATAAATGAATGGGAGTCGAGTTCACAATTATGTTCATACCTTTCAGTTGCAAGAAGCTTATTAAACCTTAGGTAATGTCTTTGGAGATTGGAATTTCGTCTTGGAAATGGAATTGAGTTATATTATAGTTATCCTTTAAGGTTGTGTTGTCAACAATTTTCAAAAAAAAGTCATCTTCATGCCATGATGTTGATGGTGATAGGAGATCATCCTGCCCGGTGCTACATTGATCTCTATAACTATGGTGACATTTTTTTGTTGTCCAGATGAAGCTTAAGCTACCTTAGATGGTCAGAATGAAGACTTATAGGGTGCTATTTCGTGGTGAAAATAGATATCTCTCAACCTAAGCCCTTAAGTTATAAAATGGTTGAGGCATTACTTGGGTCAAAGACATTATATAACCAAGTTGAAAAGAAAGAAATACTAAGTGTTAGGCTATCAAAATATTCAATTTCTTGGAGGTTATACAAGTTCTTTTTGGTACATTGCATCTAGACTATAATTTCTAGATTTTTGGTTGAGTACCTAGAAGTTGCCATTTTAGGGCATACTTAGGGAAAGTGGCCAATGTGGCTGCTATAAATATCTACACTCATGTGGAGAATAGATCATTGTATTCTCTTATGATGTGGAGAATTCATCTTTGTTGATTCTATGTCTATCTCTTGTGAATTTCTCAAGATATCTTGATTTTCCTTGTAGAGAGAGAGAGAGAGAGAGAGAGAGAGAGAGAATGAGAAAATGAATCAAAGGTGAATGAGTTGATTTTGATTTTTGGTTTAAATTTTTTGTTTTGAGAAAAGAGATTGAGAGTGAAAGAGAGAGAGAGAGAGAGAAAGAGAGGTAATATTCGTATAAGAAAATGAATGAAATGTGAATTGATTTTCAATTTATGTTTTTAGAAAAGAGATAGAGGTTGAAAGAGAGAGAGAAGGAGAGGTAATGTGTGTGTGTGTGTGTGTGTGTGTATAAGAAAATGTATGAAATGTGAATGACTAGGAAAAAGAGAGATTGTGTGAAAAAAAGTTTGTGAGAGATATATATAGAAAGGTAATGTTCTTTAGAGAGATATTTTGTGTGAAGAGAGAGAGGGACAGTTAGTTTCTGGATTTCATTTTTGGTTTTGAGAAAAGGGGGAGAGAGACAGAGAGAGGGGGGGGGGGGGGGGGGGGGCAATGTGTGTGGCTTGAGAACCGCTCATGCTTATCTACTCCATTCCTTAGCTAGCACCCCCTATGCTTCTCACAATTAAGAATGATGATAGCTCTTCCTCTTGAGAATCTAGCACTCCCTATGCTTCTCCCAATCAACAATGATGATAGCTCTCCCTCTTGAGAATCTAGCACTCCAACTATGCTTCTCACAATCAACAATGATGATAGCTCCTCCTCTTGAGAATCGCTCTTAAACTAGAAGCAGGCTCATTTGCTCCTCCTCCTCAATTGGAAACTCCTTTTCTCCTCACATTCATTATTGGTAAGAGAGATATGAAGAGAGTGTGGCAAAGAAAGAGAGATTTGAGGGTAACTCTTATTAATTGGTAGCTCTTATTAAATCATCATTGGTAACTCTTATTAATTGGTGAGGCTAATGAGGTTTGGTTGAGGCTAATGAGGTTTAATTTGGTTGAGGGTAGGAGTGAGAAAACGTATATACCTGACAATCATTGATAGTTTGTATATGGTCTCACAAATATCTTTTGACAAGCACCCATGAATTGATATATTATATATGAATTAAATCATGTTTACCCAATTGTGATACTTGAGACCTTGAAGCTTTCCATCCGTATAGAAGGGGCAAAACCAGTTGGTGTTCTAATGTCATGAATAATGGAATGCACATGGTGAAGCTCCTCCTTAGTCGGTGTCCAAGGTGCTTTTGGAGCATGATCTTCACCATCTTTTATACAATATTCTTTTTTTTGGTATTTGATTCTTTTAGATCGTGCCTTGCAGCAATGATATAGTTTCACTCACATTTTTAAATATATGGATGAGATCAAGTAGGTGATTAATCCAAAGATTATTCCAAGATTCCAAACGATGAAATATAGATAACCGTTTCATACCATCAATTGGCTTTTGTTGAGACTCCTCCAAAGTCTTTTCCAATCTTCATATTAGACTTAGATATTGTCATTTCAAAGTTATTTTAGTTCAAATATATTTGAATTACCACTTTTAGAATGTGAGAGATTCAAATTTGAATGTTGGAGACATTGAATCTAATCCACATTATTGGTAGGGTTTTTAATATGGAGAGAAACCAAGATCAATAATGAGATACAGATCTGTTATATATAGCTATAGACGTGTGGGAAGAGAAGCTTTCTCTCTCTCTGATCTCATTTCATGCTTATACATGAGTTCTGTTGGGTTCATCTATCCATTGGTGCACTATATTGGTGATATCTTGCCATCTTGTGTGTAGAATGCTCATTTTATGCTATATTCAAATCCACACATGTGAAATACAATAGCTTACTGTTTTTTTATGGAAGACAACTTCAGTTCATCTAAATTTTGATGTCTGATCAAAGTCTTACTGAGTTTTATCTCTTTCATTAAGTAGATGCAGATTTTTCAATGTTGCAAATGTGCAGATTGTGTTGACTTTCATACCAAAGATCAAGAGGACAGATTTGGATCTTAGTGATTCATATTTCTTCACCGCCAAACTTGTTACAGTATTGACAATTTTCATGTTTCTTTTGCCTTGTATTGTTTCATCTTTGGCCTTTGATGCCAATTGTTGTAATTTGTCCTATCATTCAATCTCTCTTGAAATCAATCTGAATTGAATCTTCATGATTGACTTCTTCCATAGATGAATCTACCACCTTGACCTCTTCTGACAAGATCTTGGTCAAGTCCTCTATTGCACTGGATCACATTCTCATGTTGTTGCTCTTCTTGTAGCAGCAAACCTCCCAATTCGTCATAGCTGGGTAGCTGCTCCCATGTAGCTATTCTCATGTCCAAGGTTTAAAATGAGTCATTCAAGTTGTTCAACATCAATTGTAAAATTTTTTGGTCTTCAATTCGCTCACCAAACCTTGAAGATCTTGACCCTACAATGTCAAAAAACTATGCTTAAGCCTAAAAGATGCCCATGGATGTGAAAGATTCAACTTGTTTGATCATATTTGCTATATTTTCATATTTGGCAAACTGAGGCCAACTTTGTTTTTAGACTTAGATATTGACTTTTCAAAGTTCATTAGTCTAAATTTCATTTGAATAAACACTTTTTGAAAGTGTGGGAAAGTTAGAATGCGAGTTTGAGTAGATTCAAATTTAAATGCTGGGTACTTTGAATCTAGACCCAAAAATAGTAGGGTTAGCATTTTGGAGAGAAAACCAAGTGGCCAATTATATATGGTTCTCTTGGGTTCTACTATCCATTGGTGCACTATACTTGTGATTGCATGCAATTTTATGTGTAGAATGATCTATATTTGTTATTTTTGGATCCAGATGTGTGAAATATAGTAGCTTGCTGATTTTGTATGGACAGCAACAATACATTATCATTTGATTCATGTTTCATCAAGTTATATTAGAGTTTGCATCTCATTTTGTGTGTAGTTGCTGATTTTTCTACATTGGTGAGATTGGTAGGATTTTCTTCTTTTGTAACCAAAGATTAGGGACATGGATTGGATCATCAATGATCTAAAATCCTTCACATGGTATCAGAGCTTTTGTTTTAGGTTATGATTGAGGAAATCATATCTATCAATGATTTGGTGAAGATATCAAGGCTAGAGCATGCTAGAGGGGATTCTACACCAAAATCGAGTTTTTTGCTTTTGTAGATTGGATCTTTTGTAGATCAAAACCCTATATAGGTCTATAAACTTTATCAATTCCATTTTTTGATTTCACATACGGGATTTGGCCGATTTTTGGATCATTGGATCAGCCTAAGTGGTGGCTAATAGACTGCATATCAAATTTTCAGCATTTGCATGTAGATCTAGAATAGTCATTTTATTGTGATTTTGCCAAAACCCTAATTTTGATTGGATCTCTAGATAGTGAGGTTTTCGAACTTCATTTGAGTGTGTTTCAATCTTAAGAAGTGGCAAAAGGCATTAGATTGAGGATAGATCATAGGTTGATCAAGATTCCATGATTATATGTGTTGATTTGCTTGGTATACGTGCTAGAAGAGAATTTGTGAGATAGTTTCAAATCTTTGTGATTTCTTTTGAAAACATTTGTTGTTGTTCAAAGGAGTGCTTTGTGCATTGAAATAGGTTGAAAGAGAGGATCAGGTCATTGCTACATGGCAACCTCAATTGGAGTCATGTTCGAAGCCAATGATAGGCTTACCTCAAGTAACTATTCATTGTGCAAAGTGGATGGAATCACTTCTTGAGATGAATTATGTTCTGGATATTGTTGTAGGTTTGAAGGAGAGACCAGCAACACAGCAAGATGAAGTGAGGTATCATAAGAGGGCCAAGAAGGCTCTTCACATTATCAAGATGAATATTACCAATGAGCTTCTCAAGGAAGTTGGTAAGTGTACTTCATCTAAGGATGCTTGGGATTCATTGAATAAGCTTTATGAATCCAAGCCTACTCCTAGAGTGTTGTCTCTAAGAAGGCAAATTTTCTTGTTTGAAATAGAATGAAGAAAGTCCAAGTACTTTTATTTTGAGGATGAAAGCATTGAATGATGAGTTGGCTTGCATTGATGAAAGCATTAAAGAAGGAGAGCTTGTTCAAGTTTCTCTTAATGGCTTGTTGGATACTAATGCTAACATTGTTCAAAGTATTGCTATTCAAAAGACTTTGCCAAGTTTTATGGATCTTCAAGAGATCTTGATCAAGCTTCAAGCAAGAGGTGGATCTACATCAACACTTCAAGAGGATGCTCTGTTCACAAAGGGCAAATTCAAGGACAAACCCAAAAGTGAGTGGTCTAAAGTGCAAGATCAAGTGGATGCTTCTCCAAGTGGGAAAAATAAGGATAGATCAAATCTCAAGTGCTTTTATTGTGGCATGAAATGACACTTTACAAGTGAGTGCTACAAAAAAAAGAGAGATCAAGGAGACAAGCAAGGTAATCTTACTCTTGATGAGGATGGTTTGGATGTTCAAGATGCAAATGATGATGCTTTTGTGACGTCTTCATGTATGCTTGTTAATTATGGAGATCTAGATCCTTGGTGGATTGATAGTGGAGCAAGTTCACACATGACTTTTCACAAAGAGTATTTCACTTATTTGTTGGCATACAGAGATGACAAGAGGGTCACCTACACAACCAATGATGGTGAGTGTGCAATCAAAGGGATTGACAATTCCTATGTCTTGTGCTTTGTCTAAGTTGAACATAGACTACCTTATACTATATCTACATCTAGATCTACAAAGCCTTTTCAACTTGTACATTCAGATATTCATGGATTTACTACAATTAGCAATAGTGGAGCTAAGATGGATGTAATATTCATTGATGATTTTATTGGATTTTGTTGGATCTATCTACTAAAGAGGGGGATGAAGTGTATGATGTCTTTATCAAGTTCAAGAATGCAAGAGAGAACCAATTTTCCACAAGGATCAAGTGCTTAAGGAGTGACAATGGTGGTGAGAACATATCTACCAAGTTCAAGGCCTTTTGTGATGAGCATGGGATCAAGAGGGAGTATACAACATCAAGGATCCCACAAAAATTTGGAGTGGTTGAAAGGAAGAATAGGAATTTATGTAAAAGTGCCAAAGCTATGAGGTTAAGTGCTAATCTTCAAGAAGAGGTGTCTTTGTTGGATATAGTGAGGTGAATAAAGCCTACAAGGTTTACATTCCTTCTACTAACAAAGTGATTGTTGGTAGAGATGTCATCTTTGATGAGGGGAACATTTCAAAAGTGTCTTCAAGAATGATTGATAAAGGTGTGTATGGATCTAACATTCCTGATGTTGATGTAAAGGATCCTATTTTGGATAGTGATGATGGTGGACCTTCATCAAGTCAAAAGCCAAGGAGAACATCAAGGGAAAGACAAGCATCTTCAAAGCTCACATATATTGAAAAGTGTAAGCAAGTAGTTTTTGGAAATTATGTTGATTTCCTAACCTCTTTTGATGAACCCACAAGTGTAGATGAAGTAAAGAAAGGAGAGCAATGGATCCAGGCAAATGATCTTGAGTGTCAAGCTCTTATGGAGAATGAAACATCTTTTGGAGGACCTTCTTGTGTACATGGAGCTATGCAAGTGGATGGATGTCATCTTGCTGTAAATTCAAGTAATGGATCTGGAAAATAAAGTTTTCCAATGACTTTGATGGTCAAGCTGATGATCAAGAGGTTGATCTCAAAGGGCTTCAACAAGACAAAAAGGAAGTTGGCAATTTGGAGCTAGTCAAGAGCATCAAAGGAGAGGTAATTCGCAAAGATGTTATGGATCTATTTTTGCAGCTTATTGAAGACTCAAGTAAGGTCAAAGGACCAGCAAGAAAGTGTTGTTCAAGTCTGCTTTACTTGTTTTATCTCATAGAGGCATTTCTCTCTCAATTCTTCTTTCAAAACCTCTTCTATGAATGTTTCTGAATGGATGGCCTTCGTGCAAGTATTTACGATGATTTTCATAAACAAATTTTTTGAGACTACAAGAATATCTTGCCACAAAATTTGTGGCCCATAGAAAAAACAGGCATGTTTTTCGGCCATTGTAAAACCTGCCCAACAAATGGATGCTTTCAATCACTACTTGAAAAAAGTACATACCAAAAGACTAATTCTAGCAATATGATTATATGAAGTTGTTGTTTGTACAATAATAGTAAGGTACCGTATTTTACATGTGTGGATACAATAATCAACATAGAATTGCATTCTACACACAAAATTGCAAGATATCAACACTATAGTGGATATATGAACCTAAAGAGAAATCATGTATAAGTATGAATGAGATGAGAGAGAGAGAATGTATCTCTTACCATGCTTGTAGACTATTAAAGGAGGTCTATGCCCTATTTGAATGTCCTTTTCCAATCTTATCAACAATAGAAACCTTCTAGAACTAAAATCCTACTCACAATGTAGAATAGATTCAATGTTCAAAATATTCAAATTTAAATCTTTCCAGTGCCGCCAGGTCCTGATAATGAATCATGTCCTTATTCTGAGATCTGAATAAGGGAGTACTGAGCAGGGACTTATATTTGAGATATATCTCAGAAAATGCCTCCACACCTGGGCCCTCAGTTATAGAAGGTAGAATAAAAGAAAAAGGAGAAAAAAGAGATTTGAAGTACTCCAACCTATCAGTAATACCAAATTCATGAAAAAAAAGAAAGCAAACTAGATTCAAAATTAGACATATTAAACAAAAACAATAGAACTAATGTTTTAAATATCGCTCTCAGGCGCAAAACCCAGATCAGGCAAGCACGGCAAGGCAACGTGCACTTGAGAGAGATATTTCAAGTTGGAGTGTCGGATCCGAGCGCAAGAACAAAAAGCAAAAAAGAAAAGAGATGCGAAGCGTGCTTGAATGCGATATCGGACGATGTAGTATCGGATCCAGACGCAAAATAGTCAACGAATGGGTAATGAGAGCAAGCGGTGCGCTTATCAATATCTGGCAAAGCAGTCATAAACTTGCGTGAAAATCCGAGCCGAAGAAGACCTATTTACAAAAAAATTTTCACACGCGTGGATTAGCGATGAGGGGACACGTGTCGACTTGTGATTGGTCAAAATAAATGCGCCGTACCTAGAATGATTAATCTGACATCTATCACGTGCGAGAATGACACGCGTTGAGAGAGCATTCGCGCACGTGTCTCAGCCCACGTGGCCTAATAATAGGGTCATCATTGTTAGTACGGACAGTCCACATGGGCTAGTAATCTATTGACATGTGTCCTTGCCGTCTTTTCGCACATGCAAATATTTCGTATATATAAGTTCTCGGAAATTTCATTTTTTTCGCAAAATTTTTGCTTTTAGCTCCCAATATCGCTCTCAGGCACGCTCTTTCACCGTTCTAGCTTCTGCCCTCTCACAATGCGCTTGAGTCCAATACCGTTGATATTCCAATATCGCTTTCGAGCACGCATCTCGTTTCATAAAATAATCTCTGTAGATCTTGCGCTCAAAACTGATATTCAGTTCTGGTATCGATCTCTATCGCCCTTTCATCGCAAATTTTTTTGTTTATTTTCTTCCTCTGAGTATGATGGCCAGGACCAAATCCACTACCCATCCCATAACCACTGTACAGCCATCTCATTCACATGTTCACCCTGGTACTGGCCGTAGGCGTGGCAGGAAGCAGGTCTAGCTGAGGGAGATCAGAAAACTCCAGAGATCAACTGAATTGTTGATCCCTAGATCTCCTTTCCGTCGATCTGTACGAAATGTCACTTTGTCACTTGGGCTGGATGTTCGTTTTGTCGTGACAACCATGCAGGCCTTGCAGGGTGTTGTAGAAGATTTTCTGTCCCAATTTTTTGAGGATTCGTGTCTTTTGGCAGTGCATGGTAAGCATGTCACCATCATGCCAAAGGATTTCGTCATTCTCAAAAGGCTTTGGGATAGATATTCTGGTCTGCATGTTGATAATGCCAGCACCTCTAGAGACCTGCCTCTGGATAGAACCGATTTGCCTACTACCTCTAGGAGGAAGAGAAAGCAGCCTGTCCCCAAGAAGGCTAGATCTCGAAGGCCAGCTGCTCCCGTTCCTCCTAGAGTTATCCCGACCAAGAGACCCCATGTCTTTCTGAGAGGTATATTCAATTTATCTCTGATATGCATGTATTTTTTTTTTTAATTCAAATGTATTGTCATAGCATAAATAAAATTTCTATCATATTATTACTGATTTTTGTTCTATATATGCAGTGTGTACAGCAAAATGATGCTTTTAGTTGTGCATGGTTCGTCCTGTACAATACGAAGTTATTTTCTGAATGGTATAATTTACAAACGGATGTAGATATTGAAAAGGTAATATTCTATTCATTTGTAGTTCATTTCGCTTTGATTCATATTTTATTACTATCATTGTTTGTAATTCGCTGATTCTCGTGTTTTGTGATGACAATTCACTCTTGAGCCGTATACTCCTGATGATGTATATAGATTTCGACAAGAGTTGATCAGAACCTTTGCCCAATATGGTGTAAGCGTTGCACCTACAATCGAGGGCCCTCAAAAGGAAGCTGCTCCTGCCTTAACAGCCTTTCAGGTTGTTCAGGATGCAGACCTTATTTTATATGATCCAAAAGGAATAAAATTCCTTCCTAAGACAATTTTGTAGCAGATATTCCTCTTGCCTTAGAAGGCATTGAGGCCCTTCCCGAAACAGAGGAGGACGAGATTATAGGAGCAGCTGTTGCCTTATCAGTTCCTAATACTGATATAGAAAATATAGAAAAATTGATTGAATAGAGATCTATTTGTAAATAGAGAGACATAAAAAAAGAAGATAAAATCATTTTACTTGTAAACAACCCGTTTATGGGGCTTTTTATAATAGATTCTTACAATCAACTTGTGTCCATAGTCTAATACTGGAATGCAATTTTTCTATAAGGATAAAAAGACACGATGATTGGCATGTATTTGCTGATAGTGAATCTCAATGTTCTTCCATAAGTTGGATTGTTTCGCCAATATCTTTGCATTTGATCTCGAGCTCATGTCTTTTACGTACCTGCATAAAACTAATACAAAGTTAGTTAAAATTAGTACAGAGTTTTTATTAGAAAGTTTTGATTAAAACTATTCATAAAAGATCGAGTGTTTACAATTACTTACGAGTTTACCATTGAAAATGAATCTGAAGTCTGAAAATACATCATCTTGTAGGAGCAATAGTTCCTGCCGGATGTAGTTTAGACTCCAATCTTCTTCCACCTCAACACATGTCAAAACGACATCATTGTATATAATTTCAATATTTTTTCGTTTTGAACATCCAATGGCTTCCAGTCTTGATCGAGTGGCACCCATTTACCTTTATTTTTTTTTCAAATGTTTATATGGTTGAGTTATTTTGGACCATTAAGAATAGCAATGTCAATCACACCACTCCTCCTAGGTTGTTTAACATGGATGACAAACAACCAAATGCCAGAGATCATTCTTCCATATTGCACATAATGTCCATTAGATACTAGCTATAGTTTTGAAGAAAAAGGAAATTTAAACAATGATGATCATAATGTAGCACAACATCAAGTGGCTTACGTTGCACATATTAGTTTCACACCAAATTGAAGAACAATACTTTTCACACACAAACTCACCATATGTTTCCATTCCAACCATCTTATAGAACTCATAACTTGTTTGGAAACATTGCATAAGCCTTTGTACAACAATACTATCAAACTACCGAAAACTCATCAAATAGTTTGGATCCCAAAATTTATGTGTGACTAAACACTTCATCCTAGAATTTATTTGTGTGTTTAAGGTGCTTTGCCTTTTTCCACTTGTTACACCACATCTTCCATAGTTCCTAATGAACGTTTGTACTTTTTGTTAGCAATTACAATTGTGGGCTAATGGGAGAATAGTCCAATAAAATCACAAAAGTAGAGCAAGGAACCAACAACACTTTTGGAGAATTTTGAATTGGCATCCTCATATAAATTCATTATTTTAAAGTGTTGGTTGCTATGAGAAGTTCTAGTGTTTGTGAAAAATCGACAAATACAAACAACCCAATTGTTGAAATTCATTTTTCAGCACTTCATTTTAGATTTATAGGTGTTTTATATGGCTCACAATTGGCTAGTTTTGGTTATAAATTTCAGGTTTTAAGGTTTTATTTTACCCTTTTACTAATTCCATAATAGCTTTGTGGGTTTTTTACAAGGTTAGTTTGAAATTTTTTAACGAGCAAAAATGAAAACTAGCAAGCTTCTAAGAATTATTAGTTATCTCAACAAAGCTTTTTCTTATTTTTATGACAGTGTTTCTTGATATTATCAACCCATGGGATTAGAGCTTATAATGTTGTGTGAAAGAACCTCCTAAAGAGACTTTGATAGATGAATTTTGGACTTTTGATATAGTATATATGTGAATACTATGTGTATAAATGTGAATACTATGTGTAAAAATGTCTTGTATTAAGTAACACAATAGGGATTATTATTTTAAGGTGACATTGCACTACATGGTTGTCCTTTGTCGAGGCGGAGGCTGCAACATCGGCCCACTCAAGAAAGGACTAGTCACTCGTTTCAGCCAAAGTATAGTGAGTCACTGATTTGAATGAAAAGGACCTACTAACACACGTCCGGAAGTTAGAAAGAGCAGAAAGCGGGAGCAGGGAAGGAGATCAAAGCGTGTGATGCGTGCTGCAGCGCACAGGAGAGAAGAAAGAAAGGGTCTCGAAAGAGGAAGAAATTCAAGTGCGAAGGCGTGGCGAACGAAAGCACCCAAAGGCCTGGTTAACGAAAGCATTCAGTCCAAGGTGCCTGATCCTAGCCAAGTTAATCTTGTGGCAACCTAGCTGTACACTGATATGAGGATTCGCAAGGGATTTCTGTCTGCTGCCCATGGCCGGCCCGTCTCGTTGATTCATGAGTGCTCGACTTCTTTTAAGCTTGACGATGCTACAACTAGTCAATGCACACAGAAAGCTCCCGATAAGAGGATGGCAAAAGAGTGTCTTAGAAGTATTAAAGATCTTGATGAAGAGAATTGCATGGCGGGTTTGTATGGGACAGTCACAAAGGGATCTACAAAGGCATTATGGGGAACCCAGAAGCAGGACATGGAAGAGAAAGACGCGTACAAGAGTAGCAAGGGAAGATGCATCATGTGCGGAGAGGCTGGACATTCGTGTTTTGAACAGCTAGCTGCGTCTCGTGCAGCTCTCGCTGTTCAATATTGCTGCTTTGAAAGTGGTACACTTCCGAACGAAGTTTTGATGCTGCAGAAGTTCGAGGATGTTCGACGTGGTGAGCGTGGTCAGTTCTACTTTGACATACATGACGGACTTTCGGATCAAGTACCTAGGAAGGAACGATATGTTAAACTTGAGACAACGACCGAGAAGAGGCCACATATTTGTGCTCATAACGATGACGTAATCCAAGGTAGCGTGGACGGGAACAAATTTAAGAGAAAAACAATGAACGATATCTCAATGGCTGGAAAGAGGACTCAGAACATAAATGCACCCGCTAAAGTTCAGCACAAATCAACATCTTACTTCAATAAACAGGTGGTTCTTCGCGTTTTTGAATAAAAAACATGTACTTGAAATATTTAGCTGCAGTATGCATATTTGATGTTTTAATCTCGTATTACATTGCTCAGCCTATTTTCAAATGGCACCAATGTAGAATAAAACACGGATACGTTTTTCAGCAGTCCATCTTAAAAAGTGTTTGATTTAGTATCTTATGCAAAATAAAGTGCAACCCAGAAATCTAACTAAGTCCTTGATCTCCGCATCGTTTTTATTCTTGAGGCACATACTTAGAGAGAAAGTTCATAACGTTTACCTCCTAATTATATACACGTCGTCCAATGGCTGTAACCATGTTAACTTCAAGTTGCGCACATTAAAACTGAAAGGATGACTGAAGGATTATTTTGGGCATTGAAGATAGCCCACTCATATGCGCCTTCCATATGAACTTGGCACTTTTTCGTACTGCAGACCGTTTTGCTGGCTCCACCGTATTGATCATAGATGGAAAACAGAAAAAGAGAAACCCCTCTTTTCCCCGCTATGCTGACACGTTTGTTTTTTTCTCCATAAATTTGTCCTGAAGCTAAGCTAGTTATTGCAGCTTCTGCCATTAGCAACGATCTATGTGAACGATGTAATCCCCTAGTAATTTTTTTTGAGCAGTGACCTAGATGCTTAATGAGAGGAATATTTCTGCTTGTTTCCGTTAACCTTCAATATAGAGTTTCAGCAATTACTCTCCGTGTCACGTGGTAACATGCATAGTTAGCCACTCATATTCACGTTATGGGTGAATTGTTTCGGCTAGCAAAGTCCGCCAGCCTGATCTATGCTACTCGTTCTGTTGGCAGCCTAAATCAGATAATTTTATCGCGCCAATATTATTAGCCGAAAACCACCTCACGATGAAAGATAGGTACGAGTGGAAATCAGGTATGCTCGTTGTTTATTGATTTGTCTGCTCCCCGAAACAACGAAGAGGATTCTCTACTGATACCCGCCCATTATATATTGCAGCGTCTTGCAAAGTGGTATGACACAATATGAAGCTGACACCAAAGGTATATGCACTTCCTTTTAGTACATGACCTAATATTGCACCCATTTATTATCTGTTGTTTCGTTATTGATTAGAGTTCACAATCCCCATTACCGCTGATGCTCGTTTTTCAGTTTCTAAGTAGGTAAAATTCTGGTCAGAATCAGTTATACTGTCTAGTGCATTGGATTTGTGGACTATTTTGTAAGATTTGATCTTGTTTGCTTGGGTTTTAAAGGAAGTGCTGTAGATAGGAAGCCTTCAAATGAAAGAATGCGCGAACCTTCCCGAACTTCTGTAATGAAGAGTGCTATTAGCGGTATCGCAGATCTAGGCAACAAAAAAAATTTCTTGCAGGAATTCTTTAATCGACAAAGTCATCTTGGTCAGTTTTCTGCGGTATATAATACTTTGGAGGATCTCAAATCCTTGAGCAGTGATCCCAAAGCCGATCTACAATTTAATTCGGATCTAATTCAATCATCTTTGAAAACGTACCGGCATCTTTATAAAAGTGAGGAAGAAAATGCAGGTGTTTGCTGTAAATCAATTGATAACGAGGCTAAAGATTCTAATCTGGAAAGCACTACAAATCAGATACCATCTGATGATCATAATCCAGGTTATCGTTGCAAGCGCATGGATGGAAAGGGATGGCAGTGTCTCAGGCAAGCCGAGGCTGGATTTTCCTTATGCGAGTATCATCTCAGTAGATTTCGTGCAAATCACATTCGCAGGAAAGCTACCAAGGTTGTAAAAGTTGTCATGCCTTCCAAACCTGAGCTATCTGGAAGAAAAAGATCTAAGAAGAAATCGGCAGGAACAATACTCGCTGAGCAGGTAGTAGCAGACCGTTTTCCTCAACCTTTTCAGAGGAAGCGCAAGCCTATGAAAGCCCGGTCGATTATGTCAATCCATTAGAGTTAGGCTGAGAAGTGAGATGTATTCCCGTGGCTGGCACTTGTATTTACATGCAACTTGATTATGCTATTTTTGTTTCAGTTGATAAATTGATGCGCTTTTGTAATGAAAATTCGGTATAATGAAACATGTATCGTTGCAAGTAATCTTCCATGTTGCTATTGTTACTCTATTTATGTACCCTGAAATTGCCCTTGACCCCACTGTAATGGCAGACAGGGCCCATTTTCCTGCTGTTATGGATTGAGTGCGCCCCTCTAATTGGCTGAAGATCGTATTCAGCCTCAAGCAAGGCATAATCAGCCTTGACAAGTGCATAAGTTTGCCCATTATGCAAAGCATAATAAGCCATCATAATCGAAAATGATGGGCTTGTGGATAATATTTTGCTTTTAAGCCTCCAAAAATCTATGCAAGCATCAGGCAAAATCCTTAACATATTACCGAAGAAGCCGGGCACAGTGCCCGGTAAGGATTTCCAAAATATTTTGGGCGAGGCTCGGAGGGGCCGAGCCTAAACTTTTTTGAAATTCCAAACTGGGCAAAATGGTCTTCCATTGCGTAATGGGTACCTTAAACTTTTTCACATGAACATTACTAAGCATAATAGGCAGTTTAACTTTGACCGACCATTATAAATGCACCATGTGGCAGTCGCACGAACGTCGTACGTACAGGCACGTATGAAAAGGCGGCAGAAAAGTGCAAAACTTGCATTTGAAAAAAAGCAGATATATTTATTGCATTTTAATCCGTTTAAAAATGGGCATAATATTCACAAGGTATTTATTACGCACTTGGATCATTTTTTGATATCTAGACTAAGGTCTCGAATTCATGGACTTTGTTACTGGTTTGCTTTGTATCTTGAAAGCACCTCCAGGAGTGGAATATGCATCCACCTTTCTCTTTCCTCTCAAATTCGCCATTCTCTCTTCAAAATGTTCATTCTCTCTTTGGAATGTGCGTTCTCTCTCCACTTTCTCACCTTGCATTATGTCGTGGAAGCCTCTTGCGCCACGGCCCTTCAATGCAAGGAATTCTTATGTTTCATCCACGAGGGCTAGATTCCATCCTTGCCTCTCCCTATTTTTAGGGTTCCATCCGATTTTTAAGCTGAGAATAACATCCAATGGAATTTTCAAAATAAGTTAGCGAGACGTATTTGCAAGAAAAATTTAGGTCTCGATATCATATAGTAAATTGAATTTGCCAGATTTTGTCTCATACTAGCTTTGACGGGCACAAGATATTACTACTATATATTATTTCTACAATCTTGGCATTGCCCTTTTCTAACTTGGCTGTATTTGTATTACTTCAAAGTTATGTTTCTTCTATTTTTTTGAAAATATTTAATAAGATTAACTTTTTGACCATCCCTTGGGTCTCATTGAAATTTGATTCTATGTTCCAATAATATGATATTTTCATTTAGTGTCTTGTCTTTCTTTTTAATCGAATTCCATGGGATCAAATGGGCTTGTAGGTCTTGTAACTATCTTTTATGATTGTCTTTACTTTGTTGCTTGTTTTTATTGAAATATTTTGCCTTGCTCACCTATTCGCTAATGGAGTCAACCATGCAAGCCCTTTTTTAAGCACCTATGTTCTACTAACCAATCATCCCATTTATTTGATTCCTAGGTTGGTTGGTTAACAATGATATTGTTGTTAAGATGACCATGATCTTTTTTTACACTAGTAGAATTGACTATATCGCTACTTGGAAAAGAGTTTCCATCAAGGGCATGGCTGGTGCAAATATAGAATGATCTTAAGTTGGCGTTAGCACACCACCAAATCAAGAAAAATATGAAAATCTTGTAGAAAATGGTGACCATGTAGAAGGTTGAAAATAGGTAGTGCTTTAGTTATGGTGTCTAGATTTCTT
This sequence comes from Diphasiastrum complanatum, assembly GCA_029204225.1. Taxonomy (NCBI): domain Eukaryota; kingdom Viridiplantae; phylum Streptophyta; class Lycopodiopsida; order Lycopodiales; family Lycopodiaceae; genus Diphasiastrum; species Diphasiastrum complanatum. The sequence goes on along the minus strand of CM055092.1, from coordinate 67,765,894 downwards.
GATTATGTTTCAAATTCTTATGTTTTGAGGCACATGTTTTATTCTCAGTTTGATATGCGTATGATGTAATTTCAGTTTTTTTTATTATGATGATCTGGGGTAGATGTTTGATTACCAAAATTTATAGCTAAGTCTCAAAAATCATCAAAAGCACATATAGAAAAAAAGGAGGGTGTATCTCTTCCTATTTTCAAACGTAGATATTTTACTAGAAGTAAGACTGGAGGTGAGGGCTTGATCACCCTTCTATCTACCATGGCTATGATGGCAGGTTGGCAACCTCAACATCCATTGTTAGAGAGCACCAATATGTGGGGTTGACAACCTCATTTGGGAAGAAGAAATTGTTCAATAAAAAATAATCACTACACAAGACATTTTTTGAAAAACTTATAGTTGTTAAAGCTCCAAAACTATCTTTCCATGGAGGCAATATGGATGGAGGAAGACTCCCTCCAACAGTATCCTAATAAAATTGGCATCCTATAAAAAAAAAAGTCTATTGAGTACAATGCTTTATGAGTTGAAGGGACTGTGAATAGTTACTTCATACCCTTATTAGACCAAATAAATTTTGTTTATGATTAAGGACTCATGTGATTCTAATTTATGCATTTCGTATAGATTCCTTGTATTGTTTATGCAATCAAGACTTGATTCTATGACTCATTATGATATCAATAGTTAGTTGCTGATGATTATGAGTTGTTGATGATTGATATGGTGGTATGTGTAGGTACTCTTTTAGGGATATCAAATTAGTAATTTTGTTGAAATTAAAAAAGGCTTGGTTTTAGTATGTATTTATGGTCTCATTTAGTTACCATACATATGGATTAGAAGGACTAGCCATCTGATTTGTGAGTGTCTAGGTCCTCTCAGGAGTCCCAACTGTGAATGGCTTCAAGGATCACTATGAATGGCTCTAAGGAACCATTGTGGATGATGTTTGCTGAATGTTATGATTGAATTTTTGTCACCACTACAAATATTTTTAAGAAATTAAGAATCCAAAATATATTTGATTCTTGAGGTAAAACATGAAAATGATTTATGAAATCACATAAATCGATGGGACTATCCAAGGCTTGATCACCCTTAACTATGCATCACTGTGACACATGGTTAGCAACCTTGACATCCATTTGCAGTTACGGTTTTGTAAGTTATAGATATTTACAATGTTTTCATGGTAGTAGTTCATTCCACTGGTCTTTATGGCCAATGTAAGTAGGCTCCAGTTGCACTACTTTTGCTATAGTGGATTTGCAACACTTGTGGAACATTTTCTTGAAATTATAAATAGGATCATTTGGAATGTATCAATTTTTGGCATTTTGTTTTCAATTGCTATAAATGTCATCAAAAGCATTCCAAAGCGATGGTATATTTTCTGAAAATGTGCCACCCAAGAATGTTTGCAATGCCAACATATAATGGAACATAAATTTGTAGACTTTTTCAAGATTTTTTAAATGTTCTTATGGGATTAGAAAAAGCTATTTCGAATATTAAAATAGAATCTAAGCAAATGCAAGCAATATTGCACTTTGTTTGTTCTGAGAAATTACAATTACCAAAAGATGTGGAACTATTAACAAAGCCCAAGAACAATAAAAGAAAGTGGCACAATAAAAGTGTTAACTGCATGATAACCTATAGTTGGAAAGATAATTGAAAATATCTCCTTAACTTTGCATCAACAATTTCCATATCATTGTTTATGTTTGCCCCATCAGGCCTAGGCGGTAGCTCCACTATCCTGTTATACATGGAGTCCACTTGTGAGTGGCTGGCATTCAAGGAATTCATTTCCATGCACACAGGGGTATAGTTTCTGGTTGAATAAATTATGTGGAAAAAAGAGATAATATCTATGTAAATTAACAAAAGCAAATTCTAAAATAAATGTGAGTGACTTACTTTTTATAGTATCGAAGGATGAAGAGATTTGCCTCCACCCATAGCATCTTGACGATTTCTTGTTGGTTTCGGTATTCAATGAATGCCCAGAATAAGGAGAAACAAATTCACAGTTGCTCGTGATGCCATATGTACATATATGTACAAAATATATTATTCCAGCCTCAATGACTGGATTTGAGATGTCAGAGATCTTTTCTTTCAACTCATTACAATGTCAAGGATTTTTAAAGTTTCTATAGTTTATCTCATCTATACAAAAAAATTTCTTCTAAGATCATCTAGATCATTTTCGCTATATATTCGTCACCCCAAATGTATCTCTCTAAATCCAAAAATGCATCTTTGGGATTCGACAGGTAATTGGACAAGTAGTTCTTTGCAATATTTCCTATCTCCATGGGCATTCGCCTTCTAGTGAATCCAGGCTATAACACTTGATGATAACTGTTACATAACCTCATCACAATTCTAGGAAGGTGTGTAGCCTTTTTTTTCTTCCATTAAAGGCATGGTTAAAATGTTTCTTGTTGGATGATAAGATCCACAAGAAAGCCCAAAAACCGCAAGGAGGGAGTATGTGGCCATGAAAGATTCAACTAAATTGGTCATATTTGCCATATTTCCATATTTGGCATATTGAGGCCAACTTTGTTTTCAGACATAGAGATTGACTTTTCAAAGTTCATTAGTCTAAATGCCATTTAGTGCTATCTTTGAGCGACTAAAAATGAAAAGTCTGAAGTAAGCGCAATGCTGATAAGCAGTGGCGCAATAGCAATCTCTAAAACAACTCTAAGAAGTGAGCTAGAATGCTCATGAGTGTTCAAGCTTGCAAGCTTGAGAGAGAGAGAGAGCTAACTATTCAAATGCTTCTAATAATCTTAAAATCTGATGTCAAATTGTGTGAATATGAACAACTATTTATACTAAGAAATTAGGTCGTGAATTGCAATCGCTAGTTGGCTAGTGAGGCAGCTGGCATCCATCCGGTCCTTGTCATTGATTGCTGATAAAGGCCGCAAACGTTCTATCTACATAAATGAATCAAAACTGTAGCTCTGCAGAAATGAACTAAAACAGCCACAGACGACACTGTCGAGTTTTTCACGAAAAAGGAGAAAGTGCCCTTAAATCTCTTTTAGGGTTGCCCCACACTTTGCCAGAGTCATTTCCTTAACATTTGAGACTCTTCTGAAAAAACAAAAAATGTGACACTATGTTTTTACACGAGATTTTTGTCAGGCAAAAAATGCGAAATAGAGACAACGTCGTAAACTCCGTGTAAATTTGCAGACTGTGAAAAACACTTGTAATTTTGTAAATTGTGTAAATTCATAGGAAAATCCGCAGAGCTGGATAAACAATGGATGAAGATTAAAACCGATTAGTCAATTGGTAAGAAGGAGAATAATTCAACATCAAGTTCAAGAATGCAAGGGAGAACCAATATTCCACAAGGATCAAGTGCTTAAGGAGTGACAATGGTGGTGAGTACATATCTACCAAGTTCAAGGCCTTTTGTGATGAGCATGGGATCAAGAGGGAGTATACAATATCAAGGACCCCACAACAAAATGGAGTGGCTGAAAGGAAGAATAGGACTTTATGTGAAATGCTAAAGCTATGAGGTTAAGTGCTAATCTTGACAAATAATTTTAGGATCAAGCTTTGTTGTGTGCCAATTTCTTGTGCAATAGGTGGCCGAGTGCTATTTTTGATGGAATGACACCTTTTGAGATGCTATTCAAGAGGAGGCCGAGTGTCAACTTTCTAAGAACCTTTGGATGCACATGCTCTGTCAACATTACTCTTGACGATAGGACCAAGGATGATCCATCTTCAAGAATTGGTATTTTTGTTGGATATAGTGAGGTGAGTAAAGCCTACAAGGCTTACATTCCTTCTACTAACAAAGTGATTGTTGGTAGAGATGTCATCTTCGATGAGGGGAACATTCCAAAAGTGTCTTCAAACATGATTGATGGTAGTGTGGATGGATCTAACATTCTTGATGTTGATGAAAAGGATCCTACTTTGGATGGTGATGATGAGGGACCTTCATCAAGTCAAAAGCCAAGGAGAACATCAAGAGAAAGATAAGTACCTTCAAGACTCACATATGATGAAAAGGATAAGCAAGTAGTTGCTGGAAATTATGTTGTTTCTCTAACATCTTTTGATGAACCTACAAGTGTAGATGAAACAAGGAAAGAAGAGGAGTGAATCCAAGCAATGGATCTTGAGTATCAAACTCTTATGAAGAATGGAACATGGAGATTGGTGAAGCTACCTAAGGACAAGAAAGCTATTGGATGTTCTCATGCTGTAAAATCAAGTAATTGAATCTATAAAACAAATTTTTTTCAATGACTTTGATGGTCAAGTTGATGAACAAGAGCTTCATCTCAAAGGACTTCAACAACATGAAAGGAGAGATGGCATTTTGGAGCTAGTCAAGAGCATCAAATGAGAGGTAATTGGCAAAGATATTAAGAATATGTTTTTGCAGGTTATTGAAGACTCAAGTAAGGTCAAAGGAGCAGCAAGGAAGTGTTGTTCAAGTTACTTTACTTATTCTATCCTGTTTGAGCAATTTAATGTGGATTTGTGCAAATTGTCAAGATATGGTAAAACGAGCTACATTGGTGAGCATCATTTTCATGTTGGATTTGTACTAGCATTCTTGGCTGATTTTGTTGATGGAAATGAAGATAGTGGAGGCTCATTATACCACTCATTCATTATCAAGTCATCAAGTGATGATGGCATCTTATTGCAAGATGGAGATGGAGGCTCATTCGTGGAGTTTTATGGTGGATACATGGCAACAAAGGACAAGGAGGGAGGAAACATGCAAGCAAATGTTGATCACTCACATTTATTGGTTGTTTGCTGTATTTTTCCAAAGAGTTCAAAGTTGGAAGCATGGTGGAATCATTTCATTTACATTCTATGTGATTCTTCATGGCTCATTGAAGTGGTATTGTATCATATTGTGAGAGAGCAAGTCATTGCAAAGGAGGTGGAGCTTCAACATGTGTCTTCCAGGGAATGTGTAGCTGATATCTTCACCAAAGCATTGGGAAAGGACTTGTTCATGAAACATAGGACATCACTTGGAGTGTTATCAAAGTCCATGCTAAAACTATTTGAAGAGGGAGTGTGAAAGATTCAACTAGTTTGATCATATTTGCTATATTTTCATAATTGGCATATTGAGGCCAACTTTGTTTTTAGACTTAGAGATTGACTTTTCAAAGTTCATCAGTCTAAATGGCATTTGAATAAACACTTTTTGAAAGTGTGGGAAAGTTAGAAGGCAAGTTTGAGTAGATTAAAATTTGAATGTTGGGTACTTTGAATCTAGACCCAAAAATAGTAGGGTTAGCATTTTGGAGGGAAAGCCAAGTGGCCAAATAGGGTTTGGACCTATTGTAAAAGGATGTAACTCGTGGAGAGAGTGATCTTCTCTCTTGTCTATCTCATTGCATGCTTATACATGGTTCTCTTGGGTTCTACTAGCCATTGGTGTACTATACTTGTGATTGAATGATCTATAATTGTTATTTTTGGATCCACACATGTGAAATACAGTAGCTTGCTAGTTCTGTACGGACAACAATAGTACTTTATCATTTCATTCAAGTTTGATCAAGTTATATGTGTGTAGATGCTGATCTTACTACACTGGTAAGATTGGTAGCGTATTTCTCTTTCTAGCCAGAGATCTTTCAAGTGGATTGGAATTTAATGATCTGAAATCCTTCACAATGGTGTCATTCTAGAATATGATATAATTGTAGGGTCCGGGAGTTTTGATTAGCACTCTACTATGCTTTTTTTTTTCTTGTCTTTATGTGTATTATAGTTTAGGGTTTAGGGGGGGGGGGGGGGGGGTGAACAATAAGTTCCACAAGAAAGCCTAAAAGTCGTAGGGAGGGAGCATATGGTGACATTTCGGAATAGGATATAATCGTATGGTTCAAGAGATTTGATTAGCACTCTACTATGTTCTCTTTTTTTTTTTTTTTTTTTTTTTTTTTTTTTTCTGTTCATGTGTATTTAGGGTTTAAAGTTTAGGGTGTGTGTGTGCGTGTGCATGCAAGTATGATGCCATTCGTTTATGTTTCATGCTTACTAGTTCATGCTACTCTAATTTGTAGGATCTTGATTTATTCATGTGTGTGTGTGTGCATGCGTGGTCCACATGTAAAGAAGTCGATACATGTGAGTACACAATTTGTGATCATTATTTTTTTGTGATGCATAAATTTCTATATTCACTTTTGCATAAGGAAACTAATGTTGAATTGAATGTATTGATAGGTAACAAATTCCAGAAGTGAGATCCATTTACATTCTGTTTTATACCGTGGTTTATACCGAGGGGCCATTTTTTCATCAGTCTCAGTATTACCCTCGGTTAGTAGAGTGCCTTGAATGCCTCTGGCCACCTGGGCCCTCTTTATAGCCCTCTTTATAAATGTCTCAAACACAAGTTCGTAGTGGGAGTCCCTCCCCCATGCACTCTAATGCTAGTGCCTCTTCTGGACATTCCAGCCGCAAAAAGAGAGATTGTAGGAGGATTCGCCTCACCGGCGGCTCTTGTTCGGGCGATGATGCCGATGATGTCTTGCTTCATGCGGCCTCGAGTCTAGCACATTCATCTAGCAGGCCTCGTTGTAGAGATTTCTGACTTCAAAAAACTCTAACTCAGGAAGCAACACATATGGCGCGTGATACTTTGACTCTTGCATCTGTCACACTTAATTATCTTGACACCCCCACACTCTCTCCTCACATTTTTCCTTCTTTGGTACCCTCACCCCTATGGGGTCTCCGTGGCACAGTGATCGCTCTTGCCAGGCCACTCCACTCATTTTTTCTCCCATTCAAACCCCTGTTGGTTACACTCCTGCTCAAACTCCTCCCCAAACTTCTCCTCTTCATATCCCTCCCCACTCTTCTCATGATCACCTTCAAACTCCTCCTCAAATTTCTCCTATTGTAGTCAATGTGAAGTTTTTAGCACGTGTGAACTTCACCACACACCCTATAGGACCTTACTGAGGTGTTGTGATTGCACAAGATTGATCAGAGAATAATATACTTGAAAAATCTATGGCATGTGCAAATGGCATACATCTGACTGAAAAATCTAACTTCTTACTATGAGGAATGAATGTCAGAAATAATTCAAAGTGCTTAGTATGGGAAAAATAGGCTGCTCTCGGGTAGAGAGAGAAAATCAATGATGAAACACTCGGGTAGAGAGAGAATGAGTCCAAAACACCAAAATCTCATTATTCACAACAATATGGAAAACATGCCAGGATTTTCCTACATCAAAGAGACTCAAATTCCTATAGTGGAGTTGCATGGAAAATCCACTCAATTCAGTTAACTCGACTACTACATGTCAACTCATAAAACTGCATGACATTGCATGTACTGCATTTCAACTCATAAAACTGCCTAGACATGTGTAGATAAACTTTTGCATGACATCAAATTTGAATCTACCTAACTCAAACTCGACCTATTCTAGAAGGTTATGTGCTCAATTCACATACCTTTATGTACAACATGGATTATAATGGAAATAACCATGGAGATGACCCAAAACTCGAGATAGAAAGATAATATTTTACTAATCTTCACAGTCAACTCCCCCACTCCTCTCGACACTCCCTTTGCCACCTCTCCATTAGCTGACGTCTTGCTATCCTATGACATAGATGCAGAGAAGCACATCATGGAGGATGACTACAGTGGTCGCGTCATCACTCGCATGAGGCAACTCACATACATGGTCTTCAATAGGGACATTTTCAAGGACTGGCACAAACAAAGTGATGAGAAAAAAAATTATGTCGCTGACCAGTTGTATAAAGAACTTCCAGTCCCCTCCCATGATTCGGAATTTGACCGAATCTAGATGGGACGAGGCATGGGAGGCATGATGAGCCACTACAAATCAAAGATCCGAGATGTGGTGAGAGCTGACAAATCTAGGCCATACAATGTGCACAAGGACGATTGGAAGTTTGCAAAGAAAGGATTTTGAGAACATCCAGACCGTTTCAAGCAACAAAGAGAGGTAGCTAAAGAAGCGTATGAAGATGGGAGGGCCCTCTCACCTGGGTAGTGGTGGCCAAGGTTGTTTTTATGCCCATTTTGTAAGCCTCTCTACCCATAAGTTGAATTTGATATTGTCGTAATTTATGTTTTATTTGTGAATTTGTTTAAAGTAAATTACAATCACCAATTTGTCGGTTCATGCAAAAATTTTCTTTAAAGCGGTCTCCCACAAAAGAGGTACAAGTATGCATACTCCAACAACATGCAATCATTACTCAAATTATTGGAGAGACGAGGAGTAAATATTGATTGGGATGGATATTTTGAGGTATGTACTATGGTTTCAACATATATTTTGACTTCATTGCATTCATTTGGTCGGACAATCTAACAGCATCATTTACTTACGCATCTTCATTGCATGTAGGTATTGTAGTCCCAGTCTCATGCATCGTAGTCACATGAGTCTGATGACCATGGCTAGGATAGAGACGATTCAACTATATCTAGGCATCTCATATATATATATATATATATATATATATATATATATATATATATTTGTAATTGGAACATTTATGTATCAATATATAAAATTTGTTTAAGTTAATCCTCTACATGGATCTTCAATTGCATGGAGTCCAGTTTTAGGACAAAATGGAGCCATTTAGCAAGGTTATAACAATGTCCATGGGAGAACCTTGGCCACCGCTTACAAGGTGAGAAGGTCCCTAAAGTCTTCTGTAGCTTCTTAGTGGCCTCTTGTTGTTGTTTGACATGATCTTAATTTTTGGGGAATCATTTCTTCACAAACTTCAAGTCTTCCTTGTGTCTAGCTTTAGATGGATATTCTAGATCTGAGGTATATATGACTTCAAGATATACTTTAACTTCACTACATTCATGTGGTCTGACTTTCACTCTCGTCACATTTCTCAGATCACTGAATCATTTTCATTGGATGCAGATATCACAGTCTCAATCCCATGCATCGCAATCACATGAGTCTGATTGTGACGTCAATGGCCAACACGAGGACAACTCAGCTGGATCTAATTATCATTAGGTATTTCAATAATACAATTTGTAGCATATCTCTATAGTTGGAATATATATGTATGAATATATATTCATTGAAGTCAAGTTTCCTTCATCAATGTTTAAGTGCTTAAAATGTAGCTCAAATAAATTTTGCAAATTATTTTATTAACAATCATGAACAAATGATTTTGCTTACCAACTTCATAAGAAGTGGTGCAAAAGATTTCTGGGGTCGGATGGAGTCCATTTTTAGGGCAGAATGCCCTATTTTATTCTTTTGATTTTGTAACTCTTGGAATAGAGTGCCTGGGTATACCAAGAGATGTACCTGGGTATATCCCTCGGAAGAGACATGCCACCAACAGCCTTTTAAGAGGGATATATCGAGGGACCTCGGTATATCTCTAGGTATCTTTATGCTATAAACAAAGCAGAAATGTGACGAATAAGCCTCAATTACCGAGGTAATTATCGAGAATCTTGTTTTGAGGCTTACTTCATGGTATATACCGAGGTTTATGATGTTTGCCAGAAAACAATTGTTCATAAAAGCCTCGGTAATAGGGTCAAAAATCCTCCAGAATATTGTAGTGAATCACGAATGCATGGATTATACATATTTGTTGCATATAAAAAAAAATTTAAACTCACATTTCCAAACATTTGGGCAGAAGACGGTTGAAACTATACTTGATGAACAATTCATCCCCAACCTTGATAGATCTGGTGGCACAGACCATTACATATGTGCCCTTTTTTTTTCCATTGGTGCGTTCCTCAAAATCACAATTTGTGAATAAAGGGTGGCCAACGGAACTAGATATGTATGCAATGATGTTTCCATGCACATCTAGACATCCATCAATGTATGTATGACTTGCCCTTGAGATATCCCTCAGTATCTCTATGCTACAAACAAAGCAGAAATGTGATGAAGAAGCCTCGATTACCAAGGTAATTATCGTGGATCTCGTTCCAAGGCTTACTTCATGGTATATACCGAGGTTTATGATGTTTGCCAGAAAGCAATTGTTCATAAAAGCCTCGGTAATAGGCTCAAAAATCCTCCAGAATATTGTAGTGAATCACGAATGCATGTGAAAGATTCAACTAATTTAGTCATATTTGCTACATCTATAATTGGCAAATTGAGGCCAACTTTGTTTTAGACTTAGAGTTTGACTTTTCAAAGTTATATTAGTCTAAATGTCATTTGAATTACCTATATGGAATAGAGAGAAAGTCAGAAGTCGAGTTTGAGTAGAGTCAAATTTGAATGCTGGGTACTTTGAATCTAGACCCGCAAATAGTAGGGTTTACCCAAGTGGCTAAATAGGGTTTGGACCTGCTGTAAAAGGATGTAACTCGTGGAGAGACATATCTTCTCTCTTCTCTATCTGATTTCAATACATGGTTCTCTTGGGTTCTACTATCCATTGGTGCACTATACGCATGCAATTATATGTGTATAATGATCTATATTTGCCATTTTAGGATCCACATGTGTAGCTTACTAGTTTTGTATGGACATCCATTACTTTATCTTTTGATTCATGTTTGATCAAGTTCTATTAGAGTTTGCATCTCATTTTGTGTATAGACGTTGATTTTTTTACATTGGCAAGATTGGAAGAATAGCTTCTTTTGTAATCCAAGATCTTTTTATGGACTTAATCATCATTGATATGAAATTCTTCACATGGTATGTAGCTGATATCTTCACCGAAGCATCGGGAAAGGACTTGTTCATGAAGCATATGACTTCACTTGGAGTGTTATCAAAGTCTATGCTAAAACTAGTTGAAGAGGGAGTGTGAAAGATTCAACTAGTTTCGTCATATTTCCTACATTTTTATATTTGGCAAATTAAGGCCAACTTTGTTTTAGACTTAGAGTTTGACTTTTCAAAGCTATATTAGTCTAAATGCCATTCAAATTACCTATATGAAAATAGAGGGAAAGTTAGAAGTTGAGTTTGAGTAGAATCAAGTTTGAATGTTGGGTACTTTGAATCTAGACCCAAAAATAGTAGGGTTTACATTTTGGTGGAAAAGCCAAGTGGCCAAATAGTGTTCAGACCTGCTATTAAAGGATGTAACTCATGGAGAGAGATAGCTTCACTTTTCTCTATCCCATTTCATGCTTATACATGGTTCTCTTGGGTTCTAATATCCATTGGTGCCCTATACTTGTGATTGCATGCAATTCTATGTGTAGAATAATCTATATTTGCTATTTTTGGATCCACATGTGTAGCTTGCTGGTTTTGTAGGACAACAATAGTACTTTATTTTTTGATTCATGTTTGATCAAGTTCTATTAGAGTTTGTATCTCATTTTGTGTGTAGATGCTAATTTTTCTACATTGATGAGATTGGTAGAGTAGCTTCTTGTATAACCCAAGATCTTTTTATGGATTGGATCACCACTGATCTGAAATTGTGGAAAACTTTCAACCCGCTCTAATCACAGACCTAACTCTCTAGATTTTCCATGGATGGCGCATGGATTATCCACGCGTGGATAATCATCTGTAGAACAATTGATCAGATAGATCTTGATTCTGCCAACAAAGCGCGTAGTTTACTTGACAAAGGATGAGAAAGAAATGGACATGAACTCAAAACTTCAGTCAAGTGCAAGTGGATCTATAAGATCAAAACAAGTCTTGATTGAGAAAACATCAGATACAAGGCAAGGTCGGTTGCTAAAGGATTTTCACAGAAGTATGGGATTGACTACACTGATACTTTTTCACCAGTAGTCAAACATACATCAATTCGCTTGTTATTTGCGTATGCAGTGGCTCCTGATTTGAAAATCCATATTGTGGATCAGAAAATTGCTTTCCTGCACGCAGAATCAGAAGAATACTTATTCATGGACCAACCACTTGGTTTTGTAAGCCAAGAGTATCCAGAATACATATGTCACATGAATAACAGCATTTATGGTCTCAAACAGGCAGCAAGACAATGGTATAGAAAGAAGGATGAAGCACTATGTTCCATAGGCTTCAAATCTCTATTTGTTGAATAAAATGTCTATATCAAATATGTCTAAAAGGAAATAATCATTTTAGTTGTTTATGTTGATGACACACTTATCTTCTCAAGAAGAGATAAGTTTGTTTTAGATGTCAAGAGAGACGTTTCTGAAATATTTGAGATCGCTGACCTAGGAGAAGCTAAAATCTATCTAGGCTTGCAGATTGTGAGAGACTTTGAAGGTGGTAAGTTGTATTTCACCAACAAAAGTACACTCAAGAGATCATTGAAGACTTCAACATGCTCAAATGCAAAGGTGTGCATACTCCCATGATACCTAGAACAATACTAAGCAAGGCATATTGTCCGTAGACTCTCGAGGAAAAAAAGAATTGCCAAGACACCCTATCGTAGGCTGATTGGATCATTGTTATATCTAGCACACAACACCAGACCTAATATAGTGTTTGCAGTATACAGGCTGAGCCAATATAATCAGAACCCAGGATCGTTACATTGGAAGTCGGCAAAGAGAGTACTACAATATCTCCAAGAAACGAAATACTATGGATTGTGTTATTCAGAAAAACTAGATTTCACATTGAATCATACAGTGACGCAAGCTGGGCATCCATGAAAGATGATAGCAAAAGTATTTCAGGAGGTTGTACTCTAGCATTTGGCGCAACCGTACTCTGGATTAGCAAGAAGAAAACAGTTGTAGCTCAATCTTCATGTGAAGCAGAATATGTAGTAGCAGCCAAGATGGCAAAGGATCCAATATGGATTAAATAGAAATTGGAAGGATTTGATGAATCTAGTTCTGAACGTATGTCTTGTTAATGGATAACACTTTAGCAATCTGTCTTACGAAAGATCCTATATTTCACTCGAAAACGAAGCACATAGCTATCAAGTATCATGTGATTCAGGACTTAGTCGAGAAGAAGATACTGAAGACGGTCTTCATACCCACAAAGGAAATGATAGCTGATATCTTTACAAAGCCACTAAGACGTAAAGCCTTGTTCAGGAAGATTGGGGTTAATCCAACTGCCACTTTGAGAGAAAGTTGTAGAACAATTGATCAGGATCTTGATTCTACCAACAAAGTGCACAATTTACTTGACAAAGGATGAGAAAGAAATGGATGCGAACTCAAAACTTTTTCTATTCGTGACCAACACGAAACATTCATGAAAGATTCGCAAAACAGTGTCTTGTTCAAGCTCACCTGTCACGAAACTATCCCGAACAGTTTGAGAAAATATTCTAGCTTCCTTCAAACTCAAGAATTGTCATCTATTGCGAACAATTCGCAAAAGATGAAAATGTCACGAAGAGACAAGTGTTGCAAACAATTCTCCAAACATGAAGCTGAGACAAAGAGACAAATTGTTGTGAGATATTCGCAAACAGTATTTATTCGTGCCTGGAAACAGAGCATCTATTTGAATATCAACTATTATAAATGGTTAGATTTCTACTGTTACAGTAAATAAAAGGCCAAAAGACATGTCCTATAGCAATATAAATACATTTGCACTACTCGTTGAAAACAACTCAATCCGAGACAAAACAGCGAGATAAGATAGCAAGAAATGTATATTGATGAATCAGATTTAGAGTTATAAAAATTCATTTTTGATCAATAGTTTCTTATTATCTAAATTGTCTTATGTTGTCTCATACTTCAGCATATAATATCTTACTTCTGCATATAATTTCCACACGCATATTCAATCAGAATAAATATTGGTCTATTAGTACATAGATCAGATAGACTCACGATTGAAGACACTAATATTAGTTTGATTTATTCAAACTTGCATCGTGTTCTCTGTGGAAAAATAATCACTATTTTTCCTACATCTTCCACGTAGTATCCACATGGTATCCACACAAAAGTCGACCTCTTTTTTTTGTGAGTTCAGTATCTCATGGATTATTAACACATGGATAATCCACACAAAACCACTACGCCTATGCTGGTACTTAGTATCGGACTGCAGCGTCCTGGAAATCTTTGCGTAGAACATCCACGTAGTTTAAATTTTCTAATTTTGATCTCAAGTGTACAACTGTTGCTGAAAGTGATGTTTGCATGGATCATCCATGGCTGGATGTTCCACGCATCTGTATCCACGACTATATCTATGCAAAATATTTTTTTGATGTTGCGTGGATATTTGTGTGAATATTTTGATGTTGTGTTGTTGTTGTGTGTGTGTGTGTGCGTTGTGAATAATTGAAAAAGATTATCTATGTTAGATATAGGGGTCTTTTTTTTTTATATATCAAGCATCTAGGTGTAGGATGTTGATAGGACCAAATTTGGCATAGATGGCAAATTATTCATTTCCACTTATAATGCCACTAATTAGCCAAAATAGAGTAAGAGGCTAAACTCGTGCCAATTAGAGTGTAGACAAGTGTAATACTTTTGCTTGATGAAATTTAAGAGGTTCAATAGGATTTAGAGGTGGAACCTTGAAGGGTCCAATATAATTTGAGGTTTGCTTGAAAATGGTCCAATAGAATTTAGAGGTGAATGGATCAATGGTCCAATAGGATTAAGAGGTGGCAAAATGTGGTCCAATCATAGTTAAGCATAGTGGTAGCTCATGGATCTACTAGTATCATTGTACTCCTCATTTGGATCTAGTTGATTTTGAGATTGAGTGGATTTTGTGAGTAATTGGTTTTCTTACCTTCTCTCTCTACCCGAGAGCTCATGATGATTTTCTCTCTCTACTCAAGGAGAGCAGCTTGTTTTTACTTAGATTATTTTTGGAACACTTCCCACACGTGTGAGTGAGAGTTGGAAGCGATTGAATGCATGTAGTAGTGTATTTTTGCCATAGAATCAAAGATAGATGAATCTCAATCTAGTCTTGATCTTGGTGCATCTACACACCTTAGGAGATCACAAGTACATGTTGTGGACAGTCCACACGTGTGAAATCAACATGGTATCAGAGCCTACCTAAGGTTACCATGCATTTTGATCATTTGAGTGAAAACTATTCATCAATCTTGAGCTAGAAATTGTCAAGATCCATTTTCCTAGCTATCTTGTCTAATTTTGGATCAAAAGAGATCAATAGGGCATTGATTGGGTCTGACTTGGTACTGTATGGAATCAGGTGCTGAGACATGTGTGAGGAACATCCAATTTCAGATTGAGAGTTCTCTATCATGCTTGATCCATCTATCTTGCTTGATAGCTTGTTTTGAAGCTATTTTTGTCTAGTTTCTGTTGCAATCAGTTTCATTCCATTTGGTTAAGCCAATCAGAAGTTATAAGCTTTTGAAGAGGGTTAGGTACGGCACCTGGACCTGGGTGGAGACAGTTGGTTTGGTCAAGAGATTGCTTGTTAGATCTCTGTTCACAGTTGTATGGTTGCCAATCTCATCTGTAAGTGATCTAGACATTATTTTGAGATCATAGCCAATTTGTTTTATGCAATATCATTGTGTTTGAGTCAAATTTGGTTACTTAGTGTATTTCACACGTGCTAAGAGTAAATGATCCTAAATTTGTCCATATTCCATCATTTGATGTGAAATAGATCTTGTTTTAGAGAGATTTGTGTAGCTAGTGAGAATCAGTTCACAAATAGTTGCAAGATCTTTCATAAGAAGAGATAGGACTTCATTATTGGATCCTATTGAGAGTGTGTAACAACATTTATTGTTCATCATTTGAGTTTTCTTCACTTCAAATGGCTTCAATGAGTTCATCTTTGTTGGAACCAGTGAAAGATTGTCCACTTCAAACTACTCAATTTGGAAGATGAGGATGGAGTCCATCTTGATCCTACAAGACATGATGGACATAGTTCTTGGCCTTGAAGAAGAACCACAAGTTCTTCAAGAGGTTCAAAAATACAAAAAGATAGCTTGGATGGCTCTCCACTACATTAAGATGAGTGTCTCTAATGAGATATTCAGGGAGATAGGTACTTGTACAACAGCCAAAGAATTTTGGGATTGTCTCAAGTCTATCTATGAGGCTAAGAACACCTCTAGGCTCCTCACTCTTAGAAATCAAATCTTTCAAAGTAGCCAAAAGAGTGATGAGCGTGCATCTAGTTATGTTTTGAGAGTAAAAGATATTCATAGAGAGCTTTCTTGCATTGGTGATTCCATCAATCAAAATGAACTAGTCCAAGTCATTCTCAATAGCTTGAGAAGTGAATTTGATAACCTTGTCCAATCCTATGCCATTAAGGAGGAGCTACCAAGTTTGGAGGCTCTCCAAAGTGTGCTAATTTCTGAAGAATCAAGACAAGAGTATAAGCTCTTGAGGATGGACAAGATTTCTCTCACTCATAATGATGGAAAAGCCCTCTTTGCCAAGGACAAGCACAAAGGGAGGAGCAAGAACCAATTTCAACAACCTCGAGCAAGGACAAAGCCAAATTCAAAGACAAATATGAGGAGGAAGATGATTCCTCTAATGCTTCATCATCCAAGCTCAAGAAGAAGAAGATCAAGTGATTTTATTGTGGCAATAAAGGCCATTATGCCACCAATTGCTTCAAGAAGAAGAATCAACTCAAGCAAGCCAACATCACCAATGAGAAGGAAGACCCTATTGCAAGTGATGGAGAGGGATCTCTTATGGTCTCTAGCTTCTCATCCACTCCTTTCAAGAAGGACAACTTATGGTATATTGATAGTGGAGCCTCTTCACATATGTGTAGCTCCAAGGATTCTTTCTCTTCTATTGCCCCTTATGATGGAGTCAAGAAATCAATATACACTGCAAATGATTTTGAATGTCCTATTGAAGGCATAGGAAACATTCCCTTAAAGCTTGCATCCTCTAAAGTTCTTTCTCTTTCTAAAGTGCTTTATGTGCCTAAGCTTACTAAGAATCTCATTAGTGTTGGCCAATTGCTCGATAATGACCTTGATGTAAAATTCAATGTTGATACTTTTACTATCAAGAAGAATGATGAGATACTTGCATTAGGATCTAGATTTGGAGGCATCTATAAACTAGATCCAAATGAATATGTGAATTCTTGTAATGTTGCTCTTGTGAACAAGCTCTCTATGAAGGATTATGGCATAGGAGGTTGGGACATCCCAACTACAAATCCATGCTCTCTATGATCAAAGAGGCCAAAGCTATTGTCTTGCCAAAGTCATTCTCCAAGAAGATCAAGCCTTGTGAGGCCTGTGCTTTTGCTAAATCTCACAAAAAGCCATTTACAAGATCTTCTATCAAAAGCAAGCATCCTTTGAAGTTAATCCACTCGGATGTGCATTTCTCATTAACTATAAGCAAGGGAAGAGCCACTTGATTTGTTACTTTCATTGATGATTTCACAAGATTCACTTGGATATATCTTCTTGCTTCTAAATCTATGGTGTTTGATCATTTCCTTATTTTCAAAGCTTATGTAGAGAAGCAATTCTCATTCAAGATTAAAGCTCTTAGATGTGATGGAGGTGGTGAATATATCTCCAATAAATTTCATGATTTTTGTGAGCTTGAAGGCATTAAAAGAGAGTTCTCGTGTGCCTATTCTTGGGGAGAAGCCATTAATTGTGCAAATTATCTTTGCAATAGGCTCTCACATATAGCTCTCAGAAGAAAGTCACCATATAAAATCTTATATTTGAAGAATCCTAAGGTTGATCAGCTTAGAGTTTTTGGATGCATATGCTTTGCCCATATTCCCTTGGAAACAAGGAAGAAGGAAGATCCTAGTGCATGCAAAGGGATCATGGTCGGATACTCGTCCACCAAAAAGGACTATAGAGTCTTTGTACTCTCTACTTCTCAAGTTATTGAAAGTAGAGATGTTGTCTTTCATGAAGATCAACATTCATCCTTTTAAGAGGCCGAGATCAAGAAGTATATGGATGCATCACCTATTATTGATTTTGAAGACAATTATGATGTGATGGGGTCGAGAATTGAAGAAGACTCTCCTCGGATTTTCTCACCAAGAAGATCCATGAGAGATAGATCTGAGCCTAAGAGGCTCTCATATATTGACAGAGGCAAACAAGCGGATCTTGATTCCACTAATTATGTTTTTTATGTCTCTCATGAAGAGCCAAAGAATATACAAGAGGCACTCAATACCAAGGAGTGGTATGATACCATGAAGCAAGAGTATGATGCATTGATCACCAACAATACTTGGGAGCTTGTGGATCTTCCATCCAACAAGCATGTGATTGGTTGCAAATGGGTATTTCGGATCAAGTACAATCATGATGGCAGCATCAACAAGTATAAAGCAAAGATTATGTGCCAAAGGATTTTCTCAAATCCATGGCCTTGATCATGAGGAGAACTTTGCACCCGTTGCAAAGATGGTGACAATAAGAATTCTTATTTCTCTTGCTTGTTTCTTTAAGTGGAAGGTGTTCCAATTAGATGTATCCAATGCTTTTCTAAATGGTTATCTTGAGGAGAAGATCTATATGGAACAACCTCAAGGATTCATCAAGGATGAGTCCAGAGTGTGCTTGCCCTTCAAAAGTCTTTATGGACTCAAGCAAGCACCAAGATCATGGTATTCAAGACTTAATTCTTTTCTTATCTCACTAGGATTTACTCTTAGTGACTATGATCCTTCCATGTATCTAAAGTTTGTTGATAGTAATATTGTCATTCTTCTAGTTTATATTGATGACATTATTCTTTGTGGAAGTTGTATCAAGCTAGTTGATGAAACTAAGCTAGCATTTGGATGTGAGTTTAAAATGCAAGATCTAGGAGAAATACATTAGATCCTAGGCCTAGAGATTGATTTTTATGAAGATCATGTTTTTATATGCCAATCTAGATATGCTCACTCTATGCTGAAAAAATTCCATATGGAAAATTCTAAGAGCATAGATACTCCAATGGAGCATATTGTAAAAGATCCTAATAAAGGTGATGAGAGATCCTTCGAGGACATCACACTTTTTAGGAGTCTTGTAGGCTCCTTGAGTTGGCTTACCATTACTAGGCCTGATTTAAGTTTTTGTGTGCACAAATTGAGCCAATTTATGCAAGATCCTAAGATTCATCATTGGAAGATGGCCAAGAGCATTCTAAGATATGTATCTTCATCTTGTGATTATAGTGTACGTTATAAAAGTGAAGATCTATCCATTGTTAGGTACTCGGATTCGGATTTTGACAAGATGGATCGAAAGTCTATTAGTGCATACACTATCTTTCTTGGAGGCAATCTAATATCTTGGCTTTCCAAAAAACAAGATACTATATCTCTCTCTTCATGTGAGGCCGAGTACAAAGCACTCACTACAACCACCAAAGAGGTGCTTTGGATCAAGAGATTATTATTGGAGCTAAAGTGCATCAAGGAATATGACCTACCAATGATCAAGTGTGATAATATCTCGGCCCAAGATCTTGCCAATAATCCCATATTTCATGCAAGAAGCAAGCATATAGAAGTGGCACACCATTTTGTGAGAGAAAAGCTTATTGGAGGAGAAATCTATTTGGAGCATGTCAACTCGTCCTCTTGTATTGCCGATCTACTCACGAAGCCTTTGAGCAAAAGTGCTTTCATCAAGCATAGGTCTAATCTTGAAGCTATATCAAGATTAATGCCCAAATCTTCATATATAATTTTTCAGGAGTGTGAAGAATTGAAAAAGATTATCTATGTTAGATATAGGGGTCTTATGTTTTTTTATATCAAGCATCTAGGTGTAGGATGTTGATAGGACCAAATTTGGCATAGATGGCAAATTATTCATTTCCACTTGTGATGCCACTATTTAGCCAAAATAGAGTAAGAGGCTAAACTTGTGCCAATTAGAGTGTAGACAAGTGTAATATTTTTGTTTGATGAAATTTAAGAGGTCCAATAGGATTTAGAGGTGGAACCTTGAAGGTTCCAATAGAATTTGAGGTTTGCTTGAAAATGGTCCAGTAGAATTTAGAGGTGAATGGATCAATGGTTCAATAGGATTAAGAGGTGGAAAAATGTGGTCCAATCATAGTTAAGCATAGTGGTAGCTTGTGGATCTACTAGTATCATTGTACTCCTCATTTGGATCTAATTGATTTTGAGATTGGGTGGATTTTGTGAGTAATTGGTTTTCTAGCTTTCTCTCTCTACCCTAGAGCATGATGATTTTCTCTCTCTACCTGAGGAGAGCAGCTTGTTTTTACTTAGATTATTTCTGGAGCACTCCCCACACGTGTGAGTGAGAGTTGGAAGTGATTGAATGCATGTAGTAGTGTGTTTTTGCCATAAAATCAAAGATAGATCTTGAATCTCAATCTAGTCTTGATCTTGGTGCATCTACACACCTTAGGAGATCACAAGTACATGTCGTGGACAGTCCACACGTGTGAAATCAACATGTGTATGTGTGTGTGTGTGTGTGTGTGTGTGAGAGAGAGAGAGAGAGAGAGAGAGAGAGAGAGAGAGAGAGAGAGAGAGAGAGAGAGAGAGAGAGAGAGAGAGAGAGAGAGAGAGAGAGAGAGAGAGAGAGAGAGAGAGAGAGAGAGAGAGATCAGAAAGAATGGAAAAATCACATTGACAAACATGAGCAACATTTCATCAAACACTCAGCATGGGAAAATCAACTAAAAAAAAATCTACATTATTCATTTGTTCATATGAAATACATGCAAAAATGCTTGAAAGAGAGACTTAAAGTACTCTACATATTCAATTATTCCAAATTCATTCCGAAATATCAACAAATAGTTTTTGCATGTTTGGCTTGTATGTCTGCACATTTGAAGACCCTACGACCACACATATGTGTGAGTGATGAGGTGTATAAGAGGCTGAATCCCAAGGCCATTTTCACATTTTTCTTTACATGTTTTTGGTGATATCACTTTTGTGCAATGCGCTTGACACTGCAAAGTACCACCACTCTACACACACACAAAAGCAATACTGCATCTATACATATTGCTTCTCTACACATTTAGGATTCTTGCTTCAATTTTGCAAGTACTCTCACATAGATAAGTGATAATACCCTTATGGTTTACTAATGTGGATAAGGTAAACAGACATAGAGGGATTTTTTCTCTCTTACTCTAATAATAGAGCCTTGTTCATTTTTACATCCACCAAGGGGAGGCCGAAGGCCTAGCAAGAGTAGGTGAAAGGTCGATAATAGAAAATATTTGAGATCTACAAAATTGATTATTTTTTGAGCTCCTTTCTACTACATAGCTTGTTAGAGCATCTGGATCATAACGTGAGGTTTATATATGGGGAACTATAGTGTCTTTAGGATGCTATTGAAGATTATCAAAGCCTCATTTTTTATGATTCTTTTTTGTTGATAATTCATGCGAAAGCGGATAACCATAATGCCAAAGGATTTTGAGCTTTTGTTTAGAATGAGGGAGGGATATTGTAGGATTCACAAGAAGGATCCATATGCACCCAAAGATAAGCCTCTTGATAGGTCTAACACACATAGGCTTTGGAAGCAAAAGGCCCCTAGAAGGAGCTTGAAATCCAAAGCATAAAAATTCCTAAGAGACGAGGCACATTAATTTGCAGGTGTTCTCACAATCTAGAGAAGATGTCACTATAGATAATAATTTCTTAGATGTTGTTTTAGATACTGGAACATAAAATTTGGACAATCCTATAAATACTACATAGCCTATTCTTGCTCTTGCTGCTCCTCCTCCTCTCTCTTCTCCCCCTCATCCTCACCCCTCCTTTGGCATTTATAGATTTTCAGCAATATCTATAGTTTTAAAAAGATATATTTGATTCCATCAATGTTGTTGGCATACTCTTTTTGTTCAAAACAGACGAAATTGACTGTGGTAGAAATTTTAAAGTGAATCATTGTGAGGATTTGAAGAGCATGAAGTCTTCAATAAGTTATCATGTCATAGAGGCAAGACTACAACTTTTGCAATTTAGAATTGCAAGGGACTCAAGAAGAGAACTTTTTGTTCTTAGCAATTTCTGCTTGTAGTCCATTAAGGGAGGAAATGAGACCTTGGCACATATTCGATGAATGCACACCAATTATAAAGTACATAATGGTGTCTTATCATACTAAGTCCTTTAACTTCTTGCTTTTTGATAGTTTTTTTTATGCTATGTAATTGGATGCTTTGAGTGTGTTTTTCGTCTATTAAATAGAATATGTTTTTGATTTTGCACTGACCATTGGATCCTAAATATACTCTTAGTGGAGAAAACTGTAGGTAATACCTTACAGATTTTTTTTGTAAAAAGATAAATTTTGCCAATAACACGCACAAGGACATTGATGATTTGTTACCGTCAATCTATAGATACTTTTCATCAAACAATGTCATAGTTGGGAATTGTAAAATTGTGACCTTGGAAGTAATTTTTGAATATTTTAGATTAATATATGCCTTGGAGCTCTGTTTAGTGTTATTCTCTATATAAATTTTTGACATATTGATTCAATTGAAAATTCCCCAGTAAAATGTCTCAATCTTCAAGATGAAGCTTATACTTCATAGGTAAGTGCAATTTTGATTTCATTGATGGAATACAAATCTATTCTAATATATTGGTCACTGGTATGTGAATATTATTTACCTTGCAACTTACCCTTGATGAGGACACAAAATCTGGTGTGTACAGACTCAAATAGAAAATAATCTTGATCATCCTTGCAAGGGCAAGGCACATAACTATGCAAAATTACAAAAAAATAGATATTAAGAGTTTATGATTGGATGCATCCCATGTGATGCCATATAAGATTTAAGACTATTTATAATCGTAGCCTTGCTTGTACTCTTCAATGGTCATATGCTTTCCAAAATCACTAAGCTACATAGTAATAGAAATCATTAACAATCTCAATACAAAATTATAACTATAGGAAAAATATTATGCTTACAAATGGGCCTCTAGATTGCCCCTTCATCTTGAATCCAAATGGCTTTGTCCATGTTTTGCAATCTTCTCGGCGACGACTTTGCATTGTGTTTATATTTATCAGGATTTTTTTGCAACAACTTTCATTTGACCTACCTCCAATCTTGTTTGGAGGGATTCCTGGGATTTTTCATAGCTCTTTTCATCAATTGTCTTTTATTTTGAATCCAAAGAAAATTGTGCTTAGATCCCAAGTCCTACTAAATGTATTGGATCTTGAAAATTTACAATATAAAGTATGTACTATTTTACTTTTATCTTGCAATGATTGGACGGACCAGTCGGTCATGTAGTCTTTTTCAAAATACAAAGCAACTACATCATGCAAAAGGCTCTAAGGTAAGGTGCATCCATGGAAGGTCTCCTCTCAAATGATTCACCTAAAGAAGATAATACCAAATTTTTTATTCTCTCTATTTGTTGAGGAGATATTGCTCAAATTCGTCATGAGGTCTTCTCCTAGATGGCCTCCCACTTGATCTTCAACTAGCCCTTCCACTTGACCTTCCACTTGATGACATCCTATCAAACAAAACCTAAAAAGTGTGAAAGCAGTGGAGAGTGGGAGAGTAGTAAAGAGTGGAAGATTAAAAGAGTAAGCAATAGGAAAAGCAACTGAGATTAAACAAGCAACAGAGTAAAGCAAGAGCAAGAGCAAGATCTAAACAATGTACGAAAATCTTGAGAAATGGATGTGTGTGTGAAATATAGGACAAATTGAAAGTTAGCACTTATAAAAGAGGTCTAGTATAGAATCACATGTGGGAATAGTACACATGCAGCACCACTTACTTCTAGCTTGCCCTCACGCGATTAGATCAAGCACTCAAAACTTTCTAAATTTGGGTGTCGCCTATTTCTATTGATAATCAAAAGGGCTTCGAACTAGCAAAAAATGTATTCGAGTCACACTAAAACAAAACACAAAGTCAAGTATCATTTCATACATGAAAATCAACATTTTAGATATGTGGATATGACTCATTGCAATATAATATCTTCACCAAATCCCTAAGCATAGATTCTAGGAATAAGGTTTGCATATAACCTCTAAATTAAAGCTGAAGGAAAGCTTGATGTGAAAGAAGAAATATCTGATTTTGTTTTTATAAATACTTTAACTTAATGGAGTCTTTTAGTGAATGGTTGAGGATTTAGGGTTTAATGGAGAGCGTAGTCTAAAAGTTCTCTCTTTCAGATGAGATATAGAATTGTGCAAGCGCATAAATAGAACACGAGTAGCACGCTGCATGATGGAAGCATGCATTCTTCGTTTTACAATTGTTTCAGTATAGCCAGGTACAGTAAATTAAATGGCACAATACTACCGTATGCCCTGAAGGAATTTGCTCAAGTTGTGAGTGTCATTGTTAAAAAAAGTGTGTATTTCTTACCTAGAAACGACCATCACAATAAAGCTGCATTTTTATGTGCCAAGTTGGATATATCTCACCCTAGCGTGAGTGGTTTCACAATTTCACATTATGTAGCAAACTTTCAAAGGCCCCTTCCTCTGAGATGCTTCAGGAAGACGGTCTGAAGACTGATACTACCTGATCGGGGAGCATTGCCTTTGAACCTTTTTCCGCCAAATAGCTCGGTGTCGGAAGGAATGGTATGGGCATCTTCTATACTCTTGGTTGCTTTCCTGCGATTGTGATTTGCACGAAATCATCTAAGATGATACTCGCATACGGAAAGTCTAGCTTCGGCTTCCCGGCAGGCAATGCCATCCCTTATCATACATGCGCTTGCAACGATTACCTGTATCAGGTGCACCAGATGGTTGCTGATCGGTAGTACTTTACCATTAGCCTCACTATCAGACCGCTGAGCCCAAAGCCTTGCATTTGCTTCCTCACCATTATGTAGAGGCTGGTGCCGGTTCAGATATGCTCTACACCTGAATTACGTTGGTGAGAAGCTTTGGGATCGACGTCAGAGAACTGTCTTTGATGACCTTGCCGACTGAAAAGTTCTTGGAAGTAAAATTTTCTTTGCAGGTCTGCCAAATGAGGGCTGCTGCTGCTGATAGCCATCTTTGTTGAAGAAGTTCGAGTAGGTTCGAGCACTTTTTCATTTGAAGGCTACCGATATACAGCACCCCCCAGTAGCACCCATGCAAACAAGCGTAGGGCTTATATAATATCTTACATAGGTTTCCACACAGCACAGCTGCACCGTCATTTAACGTAAGCTATTTGTGAGCCAAAAATAGAACTACTTAGTGAATCAAAATTTGAAATTCCTCCAGCATGCATCATGTGAATGATGCACACAACTACGTGGTGGGCGTTATGTGCATCATTTCAAATCGTGTGTGTCATCTATGAGGTTAAGCAGTACGGGGGTTATGACGTTTTATTTACAAAGGAGTGACAGATAATAAGTGCGTCCAATGGGTCATGTACTAAAAAGTAGCGCTTATACCTTTGGTGCCAGGGACATATCGGGTCATGCCACTTTTCAAGACGCTGCAACTATCATGGACGCTTTATCAATATAGGATCCGCTTCGTTGTTTCTAAAATCAGGAAAATTTAACAAACAACGAGCACACCTGATTCTCAGTGCTTATACCTGTTTTTCAACTCGAGTCGGTCTTTGCTTGCGACGATCGATCAATTTCCTTCCTGGATGAGGCTGTGAACAGAACAAGCGGTAGCGCACATCATACTATTGAAGTTTTGCTAGCAGAACACTTTCCCCAAGTTTTGCTAGCAGAACACTTTCATGAATATATGAGTGGCTTACTTGTTGGGTTATGAGAGAATTAAGCAATGTTTTGTAACATGATTCGATAACATGCAGATGAAATAGCCTTACATTCAAAAAGTAAAGATAGATTGAACATATCAAGAATGGACAGAAGCTGTCATCATTCAACAAAAGAAGATATTACCAAGAACTCTGATTTTTTTTGGATGCCTGATCCTCCCAGCGTGGGTAGGTTTTTATAGCCAAGGTCCAGGCAGGGTAATGCCAAGAAGAAGATAACACGGATCGCTACAGGCGGTGCGGATTGATGACCTTAGCAAACACAAAGTTGTTTACATTACTAAGCATGTTGTGACTAAACGCGGACAGTTGCTGAAACTCTATATTGAACGTTGTCCAACTCAGCAAAAATTTCCCACTAAGCATCAGAATCACTACTCCGATTTGGAAGCTTTATCAGGGATATCACATCTCACACACAGGTTCTTGCTGATAGCGGAGCTGAAAAAGCTGACATCACTTCAGAGCAAAAGTCTGAACCAAAAACACGAACCGGTCACCCGAGATGGGATTTTCTAATATTTTTCCATGTAGGATAAAAAAAGGAAGATCTAGCAAAGCGGCCTGTGGAAATAAAAGGAGAGAACTATGTGAGAGACATATGAGTGGGCTGTGCTTGATGCCCGAAGTAATTGTATATTGTTCCTTTCTGTTTTCAGTTTCTATGTCCAACTTGAACTTAATTTGCATTGTAACATCCTTTCTAGAACAAACACATATTATCAGGTTGTTATGATGGACCATCAGTCTACTGATATATCTTACGAATCTTAATTCTTGGCGATTTATTCAGGTCACTAGTGTGCACATTAGTTTGCATAAGATAGTTAATCAAACCCTTTTCGAATTTCAAAACGGGATGCTGCCATGTATGCGAGTATTTCTTGCAGCTGTGTACACGTCATGTAATTTTACATTAATCGCATTTGGAGCTACATTGAGGAAAATAATTTCAAATCGAAAGGTAGCTGTGCATACTACGACCAAATATTATCAAGTACGTGTTCTGTGAAGCTAAAAATTTCCTGTTTTTAGATGTGGATTTAAACTTTTTGTTCCTGTTCCCCCTAAGAATCCATCACCGTCATGAGCACTAATATATGGCCTCTTCTTGGGCTAGTTGTCTGATAGTTTCCATACTGCTCCTTCCTATTGCAAGATCTAGATAACTTTTGCAATGCACCTCCTTTCTTCCGGATCCAGAGTACTTTTAAGTTGTTCTTTTGCCCTCGTCTTTTGGGGGTTGCTGTATGCATTGACTGGTTGCATCTTCAAGCTTCAAAAAGTATTGGCGCTGATCAGTCATCCAGATGGGACGGCCATGGGCAACAGGCACAACTCCCTTGCCAATCCTCGATCATCCTTTCGCAGACTCTTCCTCCTTCGAGTTATTTTCACTCCTATTCCTCTCTTCTCTCAGAGATCAGCGGAATGCGGCCAACATGTCCAAACATCAGACACAAAAACGCACGAGTCTATTTCGACCCCGAACAACGAGTGTCAGTATGTGTTCCATACAAGTCGATATCGACTCGACTCGATATCAGAGTCGAGTTCAAAATTGATATACTGGATTTCGACTATGTAGAGAGATATCGTCGATATATTTCAAAATTCATCTCACACGTTGTAGATAGATTTGTTCAATCTTGTAGCTCGCATCTGAAGTTTCTCTGTGAGACGTTTGTAGAAATAGAAGTGGCAAGTTGTTGGATTAATTATTTGTTTTTCATCAATTTCTTTCATGAATATTCTAACCATGTGACCTCATTAGCATTTTAGAAGCAGTTACGTATTTAGATTCACAGGAAGATTGTGCAAATTGGTTTTTACAAACCCAACTTATTGCTGATCCACAAAGCATAAAACATCCTCCTGTCATTGACTTGCTATCATTCTTGCTGCTGGCCTGGCTTGCATCACAATATGCTTGCATGCTAAAATCCATTTCACCATTGTATCAAGTCATAATTCTTCATCAGATATTGCTCAATCTTTTTAGCTATTTTTCATTCAGTTTTTCTTCTAACAACAATAATGAGTGTTCTATTTTGAAGATAGATATATGTAGCCATTGAATTTGCCCAAAAATTAGATGATTTGATTGGCTTAACAACTTATTACAACATCCAATAGTAGTGTCATTCTTTATTTTAGCCACCCCCATTATGATGTGTTCTATAGGGCATTGTGTATTGTCTTACAATAGGTTTGATTCACTTAAAACCCTTTGAAAGCATTGCTGGTAGATTCTCCACCGTTACTTGACTTTAGTTCCAATATTGCCTTTGCACGTGCTCCTTTTCTATTGAATGGATTTTGATGTTGAGCCTTCTCCATTTAGAAGCATTTCCATTTTGTGCTTCAATACCCTATACTTGATTCCAACAATAACCAGGCTAATTTCATTAAGTAAGTGTGTGACCATCTATAAACTTGTCCATATGACAATTCAACACAAAATATTGAGGCACTCATCAAACTCAACTATGATACGACCATATCAAAGATCAATATTAAAATGTAGTCAACATGTATAAACAATAGACACAAAAATGCACCAATCTAGTTCGACCCAAAACAACAAGTGTGAATCATGTTCTAACCTAATATGACTCAATGTTTGTATTGGTATAGAATTGAATCAACATGTCTTGATATTAGTATTGAGATCAAAATTAATGTAGTGGATTTCTACTATGTCAAGAGATATAGTCAATATAGTGAGTTTTGATTAGGTTAGGTCATATCATAAAATATGCTCTTTCTGATTGTTGCCTCTACTTGCGACTTCTATTTCGAGATACTTCTCACACATAAGCTTCAAATGTTGGAGCTACAAGATTGAACAAGTCTATCTACAATAGGTTAATGAGTTCTAATGAGTCTTAGTACAAAATAAAGATACTCTTGCACACAATGAAACATTCTAAGCATTAGCACACATCCAATCACTAGAATATTGGCACTATATTAATCTTGGAAACAAGAACACACCTTGAACACATATCTACACACATTGCGCTATCTCATGTTTCTACTTTATGCTAACTCTCAAGTATCTATGGTTGTGTATCTTACTTGCTCTATTTTCACTATCTAATGTGATGAAGGTGCCCATATTTATATTGGTTTACTAACCATCTTCTAATTTTTGTTTTGTTAAGTAAACTATATTGCTGCTTAAGCCACTACTTAAGTTTGTTATGATATGCAATTATTTGGTGTGGTGACTAGTGCAATTCCTTGTCTTTACTAATGACTTGCCAAAACTCTATGTCAATCTAAATTTTGGCCAAAAGTTTGAAGTTCGTAATTATGCAACTTCATCATCTCTCTTCTATTCCAATGCATTGTAGCACACACCATACATATACAATTGATTCTCATCTTGCTTCTTGATCTTCTTTAACTTTCTGACATGTTATTTTATATGTAAAAAGGTCAAAAGTCTAGTTGTTGTAGGTTGTTTTGGTAAAACAGAATCACCATCTTTTCTTGAGTGGGCTCCCAACTCACCTAACAACCTCCTTCTCGACCATGTATGATGATGTCACCTTAAAACTAGAATCTGTTTTTCTTCTATGTTATTAAATGTGCTCTTATAAACATGTACTTGTAATATAGACAAATCAAAGTCCAAATCTCATCTATCAAAGCTAGGTCATGAGGTTTATTTATTATCAAACTAAGTAACTATTAGATCTTGATAAATTTACAAAAAAGGAGGGGGATCATCAAAAGAGAGTCCCTCATACACATAAGTCTTGTATTTAAGAAATTTCTATAAAATAGAGGTTTTAAATAAAAGAGAAATAACTTTTAAGGATTTCCAATTTGGAGTTTATGAGATACCATTGAGGGATCTGGATCTATATCTCATAACCTCACCAAATACCCTAAACAAGTTTAACCAATGGTTTCAACTATTAGCATTACAAATAATGTAAATAGTAACCACTGGACTACAAATCATTCTCGCACAAGAATTTCCCTTTGAAATCAATGACATCCCATACCATCAATTTTCTCTCCAAGAAAGTTCTTTGCTTTTAGATCTGCTCAACAAAAAATCAAAAAGATTATTTGATCGTCCTATAACCAAGTATAGGATACGATCTTCAACCATTTCCAAAAAATACTTCCAACCATAAAATTCTCCATTTCCTTAAGTTCTTTCCCCTATAGATGACGATATCATATGGACGAGAAACCTCGTTCATATACAACTGAAATAACCCACGTGTATTCAATAAAAACAAAGAGGAACCATTAAGAATTCAAAATACTAAAGTATATACTAATAGATATCCGATATCTATATCCAAAATGGTACACAGAATTCAGTTCCTTCAAAAAAATCTTTAAATGCACTAATTCAAAGATCTAAAAACTCTCTCTGGATTTCCAATACCAGATATGCACATATCTATTCCACCAAGTATTGGAGTACCCCCATATTCATTCCTAATGGATCCCAATAATCCAATAACAAAATTGCGATTTAACAAGAATTTGCACATGGTTTTACCCTCACGCAAACAACCCATCCGGTTGGTACTTCAAACAAGTTGTCATCCAACGGCCTCCAGCTTCAAGAATTAGGCTACCCCACCTCGCATTGCCCCAGCTGCCAATCAGATTCTATAAAATGTGGTTCTACTTATCATGTGGCATCACCATCAACGGCCTCAACAAAAAAATAGATTGTTTCCAAGCTGAAATGAATTGATGCCCTTGATAGATCAACTCGCACTTCTCCTACTTGGCAAATGAGATTCAAATACAGAGGTAATGGACTAGATTCTTACTTGCAGGCCTCCAAATGTTCAACGTATCATCTGCAATAGCAGCTTACACGTTTCTATTGCAATAGCAACTTACACGTTTCTCTCTGCTGTAGGTTATCCCACATAATGGATATAGCTTCCAAAGGAGTCCTCAACAGCCTAACATCATTAACGACTGTCTAGAGATCACCGAAGGTTCAGAAAGAATTTGAAAGGAGGATTCCAAGCTTGTTTACTTAGGGTTCAAAACACAGGGTTACCACTCTTCACCAAAAGATTTGATTGCAAAACTTGACAGACATTTGGTGCTCTTTAGAAGTCCCAACTTACAAGTTATGCACATAGGTGTTTTTCCCCAGAACTCAGATTGCATGCATCCACAAACTCATTCTTTATCTGCTACAATTAGAGAATCATCAATTTACTATATCCAATTAATGTTTTTAGTTTTTAGATTATAATTTCATAGGAGGATTAGTCTAAAAGAACTTAAATCCTCACATGCAAACCATAAAATTCAACATTCCTAGCAATAGTCCATTTATTCAATCAAGATAAATTGACTTCCTAACCAGTGAGTTACCTGCCTATGTAATTGACTTTTGGGTAGATCATGCATGTGATACATCTGGCTTCCTATTCACTTATGAAATGAGGCAAAGTCAACAATCAAGGTGGCATTCCATTGTAGCAAGGCATCTTGGCATGCCCACATATGGACTGAACTCGGACTATGTCAGGTAATGTATTGAAATAATTAAAAAAGTGAAACAACACAAACTCGCCGTTCACTTATGAAATGATGCAAAGTCAACAATCAAGGTGGCATTCCATTGTAGTAAGGCATCTTGGCATGCCCACATATGGACTGAACTCGGACTATGTTAGGTAACGTATTGAAATAATCAAAAAAGGTGAAACAACACAAACTTGCCGGTAAGCTCAAAGCTTAAGTGCAAGCTTGTTCGCTCTTTCAGCGCTTGCTTTGAATATCTTTGTCACACACACAAGCAATTCAAAATTAACACTCTATTACACAATTGAACCATTCTCGCAAGCAATATGTTATATTCTTGTGAATACATTATATAAAGATTAAATAAGTTAGGGGTCATAGATATAAAGCATAATATAGTTAGGGGTCATAGATTCAGAGCATAAAATCTTATATTAATAATATGCTATAACACACACATGCCAAAATGCAAAACTCTCTCTCTCTCTCTCTATTAAATCCTCATATATTACCCTAAATTCTAAGTCAATGCAAAATGCAAAACACACACACACACACACACACACAAACACTCCTCCTCCTCCTCCTTCTCTCTCTCTCTCTCTCTCTCTCTCTCTCTCTCTCTCTCTCTCTCTCTCTCTCTCTCTCTCTCTCTCTCTCTCTCTCTCTCTCTCTCTCTCTCTCTCTCTCTCTCTCTCTCTCTCTCTCTCTCTCTCTCTCTCTCTCTCTCTCTCTCTCTCTCTCTCTCTCAAATTACAAATTAACATTCAATTACTATCAAACACTATCTATTTATCTATTATGCTAAATTGAAAATGCAAAAAACACACACATTCTCTCTCTCTCTCTCTCTCTCTCTCTCTCTCTCTCTCTCTCTCTCTCTCTCTCTCTCTCTCTCTCTCTCTCTCTCTCTCTCTCTCTCTCTCTCTCTCTCTCTCTCTCTCTCTCTCTCTCTCTCTCTCTCTCTCTCTCAAATTACAAATTAACATTCAATTACTATCAAACACTATCTATTTATCTATTATGCTAAATTGAAAATGCAAAAAACACACACATTCTCTCTCTCTCTCTCTCTCTCTCTCTCTCTCTCTCTCTCTCTCTCTCTCTCTCTCTCTCTCTCTCTCTCTCTCTCTCTCTCTCTCTCTCTCTCTCTCTCTCTCTCTCTCTCTCTCTCTCTCTCTCTCTCTCTCTCTCTCTCTCTCTCTCTCTCTCTCTCTCTCTCTCAAATTACAAATCTAACATTCAATTACTATCAAACACTATCTATTTATCTATTATCCTAAATCGAAAATGTA
Source organism: Diphasiastrum complanatum (assembly GCA_029204225.1). Classification (NCBI taxonomy): domain Eukaryota; kingdom Viridiplantae; phylum Streptophyta; class Lycopodiopsida; order Lycopodiales; family Lycopodiaceae; genus Diphasiastrum; species Diphasiastrum complanatum. Next base: position 67,733,357 of record CM055092.1, on the reverse strand, counting down.
AAACACACACATATACACACTTCCTCTCTCTCTCTCTCTCTCTCTCTCTCTCTCTCTCTCTCTCTCTCTCTCTCTCTCTCTCTCTCTCTCTCTCTCTCTCTCTCTCTCTCTCTCTCTCTCTCTCTCTCTCTCTCTCTCTCTCTCTCTCTCTCATGTGTGAACTTGCTCCACTATCAATCCACTATGGATCTAAATCTCCAAGCGAAGAATGCATCCAAGCAACCTGATCAACAAGCAAATGCAATTTCATGGTCAAAGATCAAAGCACATTTCTAGATGATTCACGCTTTCTGGATTCTGGAGCAACTCAACATATAGCCAATCAATGTGAGATCTTCAACTCCTCTTCTATCCTAAGTCTAGTCAAGCCTTGAAAACCTTTGTTCTAGTCAATAAAGCATTACTATGGCATCATCGCTTAGGACACTTGAATTATGCATCTATTATGAACATGTTCAAACAATCCATGGTTCTTGATCTCGACTATCCATTATCAAGCATACATGAAGACATCACAAAAGCACCATCATTTGTATTTTGAACACCCAATCCATTCTCATCAAGAGTTAGATTACCTTCCTTGATCTCTCTTCTTCTTGTAGCACTCACTTGCAAAGTGTCCTTTGATGCCACAATAGAAACAGTTGAGCTTTGACTTGTCTTTCCTTTTGCCCTTGATCTTGCCCTTTAGACCACTTACTTTTGTTTTTTCCCTTGAATTTTCCTTGAGGAACATAGCCCCCTCTCCAGCTTGAGATGTTGATGAAGATCCACCTCTTGCTTGAAGCCTATATTCTTCATTGCTCAAGATTTCTTGAAGATCAATCAAACTTGGCAAAGTTCTTTGAATATAAAGACTTTGTACAATGTTAGCATGATCATCCCACAAATGATTAAGAATAACTTGAACAAGTTGTCCTTCCTTAATGCGCTCATCAATGCAAGCCAACTCATCATTCAAAAATTATACTCTCAAAACCAAAGTATTTGGGGCCTCTTCACTCTTTTGCAAACATTGAGATATTTGTCTTCTTAGAGTCAACACTGTAGAAGTAGACTTGGATTCATAAGGCTTCTTCAAAGCTTCCCAAGCCTCACTTGATGAAATACACTTACCAACTTCCTTGAGAAGTTCATTGGTAACATTCATCTTAGTCATGTATAGAGCTTTTTTTTATCCTCTTGTCATACCTCAATTGTTCTTGTTGTGTTGCTGGCCTCTACAACAATATCCAAAACGTCATTCATCTCAATAAGTGATTCCATCCTCACTTTCCACAATGAATAGTTGCTTGAGGTAAGCCTATCATTGCCTTCCAACATGTATCCACTTGATGTAGCCATGTTGCAATGACTTGATCATTCTTTTCCAACCTATTCCAATGCACAAAGCACTCTTTGGAAATACAACAAATGTTTCCAAAAAGAAATCACATAGATATGGAACCTCTCAATTCTCTTCTAGCACTTATATCAAGCAAATCAACACATAAAACACTCAAATGAAGTTAAGTAACCTCACAATATAGGGATCCAATCAAAATTAAGATTTTGATAAAATCACAAAAAATTGAATATTTCAAATTCTACATGCAATGCCTAAAACTTGATATGCAATCTTGTAGCCACCACTTAGGCTTTTCTAATGCATAAAAAATTGGCCAAATATAGTATGTGAAGTGTGAAATCCAATTGATTAAGTATATAAACTATTTTGGGTTTTGATCTACAAAAGATCAAATCTACATATGCAAAGAACTCGATTTTTGAGTAGAAGTCAATCTAGCATGCTCTAGCATTGATATCTCCTCCAAATCCATGATAGATGTGATTGCTTCCTTCATAAATTGAAACACAATAGCTCTGATACCATGTGAAGAATTTCATATCATTAAGATCCAAAACATCCCTTAGAAAGGCAAGTAAATCACCAGCCTTGCCAATGTAGAAAAATCAACATCTACTCTATCAATGAGATGCAAAATCTAATAGATCTTGATCAAACATCAATAAAAACATGAAATGAAGTTGCTATAAATACAAAAATAGTAAGCTATTGTATTTCACAAGTGTGAATTTAAATATAAAATTTAATGGGCATTATACGCACACAACATTGCAAGATCTCACCAATATAGTGCACCAATGGATAGATGAAGACATAAGAGATCTTCACTTCCCATGAGTTACATCCTTTTATAACAGGTCCAAACCTAATTTAAAATTTTGAATTCCCTCCATAATGAAAAATCCTACTATTTTTGTGACTAGATTTAATGTCTCTACTACTCAAATTGAATCTACCAAAAACTCATGTTCTACACTTTCCCACACTTTCCAAAAGTGTTTATTCAAATGCTTTTAGACTAATATAACTTTGAAAATTCAAAATCTAAGTCTAATATGAAATTGGCCTCAATTGTGTATTTGGCAAACTATCAAACTATGACCAATCTTGACGAAACTAGTTGAAATCTTTCATAGGGATAATATTACATGAATGGTCAACGACCTACTCTCTTTTAGCCATATCTTGTAAATTACTTGACTGACATACTAGGATTGACATGTAGATGATGGAGCTCTGGTACTCATTGATGGCAAGCTAAGGTAGATGCAACAGTCTCTGGATCAACAATGACAAATTTAGGTTTTATATATCTACTTCATGAGCATGGTCAATCTTTTAGAAATTAACTTTGAAATTATTGGAGCTACGTAACCAAACAATGAAGAATTAATTACCAAACAAAAGCAATATGAGATCACAAAGATTCTGACACAATATTGAACACAATAAAAGATAGATTGATTCAGCAAGAGATGAGCACAAGACAATTGCGGATAGAAATTGCGTAAATATGGTGACAAAAAAAAAAAAATGACATGGGAACCCATTTTTTGTAATTTCTTAAATCACTATGTTTAAAATGCTTTGCAATTTTTTTATTTTCATGGTAAAAAAATATCATCTTGTTGTGAAAACTAAAATCATACTGAAAAACTAGATTTAAAGTTTTAACAACATATTCAATTTTGCGCATATTTTAAATTAGTTAATAATAAATAAAATCATTAAATATAAAAATACTAAAATCAACAAAAAAATCTATTTTACTTATTTGAAAATTTTTCTGGTAACAAATATTTTGCATGAATACAATATAGATTCAAATTAATATTTTTAAAAAAATTTAATTTTTTGAAATAATTATTGTACATATTCAGAAAGATTTTTGTAATTTAGATCTTTAACATATAAATTTAGATTTTTGCAATTAGGTCTATAATATAAAAAGTTTACTTTTATATACATCTGAAATTACATGACTTTTGAAAATATTAAAATTATTTAAAAAGAATCTTATTTTTAGTACTTTCATAATCAATAACTTGAAATTTTATAAAAAAAATTTACATTTTAAAAGATGAAATATATTAGTAATTTCAATAATATTCATTAATTTTTTGAGAATTTGATTTTAGAACAAACTTAAAATATGATCGTCATTCTAGAACAACATTCATTAAAATAAACATTTAGTAATTTATCTTACAGATTAACATTAAAAAATAAATTTTAAAAATATTTGAAAATATTTCAAGTAACAAATAGTATTAAAAAATGTATATGAATTTAAAAACTTCACGTCAAAAAAGTTTGATATTCATATATTCAAAATAATCAAATGAGTACACTATTCCCAAAAGTCATCAAGATCGTTGACATCTTTGTGCTGGAGGTCCAGCCTCAGTAGAAACTACGACAACCTCTTCCACGGTCTTCTCTACAATTATAACATTATATTCTTAAACTAATACATCTGCAAACTCCCATATGTCACCCACTTTTTCACTAGCGGGAGGTTGTGGTTCTTTTGACAGTGGAATTATAGAGTCTTCGTCAGATTTTGTAGACTTTTCTACCTCAGTTAATTCATCTAGCAAAACTAAAATAGACTCCATTCATATTATTATAAATTCTACTAAGCTAGAATCTAATTCTACAGTAGCAACATGCATGTCTTTTTACACAATGCATGCACTGGTCGTGCCGCTACCGCTAAACAAATCTAATTCCCAGTTTGTTGGGTATGAAAAAATTTCAACAAGATGATTAATTAATTGTTGTGGCTTTTGATAAGGACAAGCCACGGAACTTGTCATTGAGATTTTCAGCTTCTTTGTTACTATTGGAAATTGGAACAAGTTTCCAAAGTTGGTCAGTCCGGTGATGTTATAGTACAACATCGAACGTTTGCCATTCAATGAATATTAACCAATGCTTATGTATTCAATCTCGTTGCACAACCGTGCACCACCAGCATTACGAACATTAGGCTTGTACCTACAAAAAAAAAAAAATTTAGTTTAAACAATTATCTATGTTATGCTAAACATAAAAGATTAAAAGTAAATTATTATTTTAAACAATGATCTATGCTAAGTATAGAATTTCAAAAACTAAAACAATAAAATTAAGTTTTAAGAAAGTAAAAGACATACCATATAGCATTTTCAATCCCAACATTGCAAAAAGTTAGAAGAGCTTTTTGCATTAAAGCCGACTGTCAACTTGAATGGAATATTACAACTCTCCAAATATGAGAAGTTGTGATTTCAAGAAATCTTTGCATCACACTATGGATCTCAGTGAATCTGAATGGAAAATCATTATTTAGATATTCTTTCATCTGAAATCCATAGGGAATGTCCACTATGCAAAGAGTATAGGGTATTTTCTCTAAAAAATTTGAAATCTCCATACAATCTTTTTCTTCCACAGTGTTAAAACACGGTTGATCATCGACACATTTTGGGAGGAAAGTCTCTGTTGTATTCTCCTCAACAATAGTCTCACCACATGCCAATCTTTCTCTGTCTCTTTTGTATAGCCTTTGCTTTAAGAATATGTCGTTTAAACTGTTTTGGAAGTACTTTATTTTTCTTGTCTTTAGTCGACTAAAAGAAGAGAGAATGCAACTATGCTTAGCATAAGATGTACAAAAGAAATAATAAAAAAAAAATTGATTTTAAGAAAGGTAAGGATGAACATAATAAGTAATTAGTAAATTAAACTTCTATCTTAGGCTTGAGATCCTAACAAAGAGAATATGATTATTATGCTTAGCATAAGATATAAATGTTTAAAATAAAAAATTAACTATATATTTCTATGTTAAACATGAGTGAAGTGAATATCATTTCTCTAAATAATCTCAAAAGAGGAGTGAGAGCTTCATTTTTATTGCTCAAAGGATAAAGCCTCTTGCACTCCTCAAAATCATTACCGTTCAACCATGTTACTTGGGCCTTTTGAACTTTTATGAATAATTTATGCCTGTAGTAAAAGACAAATTAATGATCAATATCCAAAAAAAATAACAAAACTTGCAATCACTATTAAAAAATATTATTTAAAACATAAAAAAAATCTGACCTTTAAAATTTCTTGTCCATTTTAACAAGGAGAGCTGACCATCAGGAACCCTCGAAAGGACACTAATTACAAGCTCGAAAGAATTTATTTCTTGCATATTTTTTTGCTCGAAAATACTCATATTTGTTGGTATGAATTTTAATGTGTGAGTGGTGGCAACATTTTTCTCTTTTTGAATTTTGAGCCTCCTTGAGTTGGCTGGCTCTTTATTTCAAAATTTTCTTATTTTTCAAAAAATTTATCCACAAGCGTACAAATCTAAAAAAATAATATTGTAGAGACAAAATATTAAAAGCTTTGTAAATTTTACTTGTTAATAATAAAAATTTTTGAACTAAACATTCTATGCTAATAATAGGAAAGCAATTTTCTGGCCACTACGAAATACAAGCTGATAAAAATTATCATATTTAATCAAGCTTTGCGTTGGATTCTTAGAATCGAATGGCAGGCCTGTTTTTTGGGCACAAAGTGCCTTAAGGGGTTAAAATCTCCAGCTTTGAAAACTCTGACAAATTTTTTGTGAAAAAAATCTAATCTTTTGTATGACCATCATTTTTATCCGATAGTCTTGGTCAATGTTATGGTGCAAGACAAGAAGTTTAGCTTCTTTCACTATCAACCCAGGGAACGCAATGACACTAATAGTTCGGAAAGAAGCAACATGGGGATACTCCTGAGACAATTGCTTTCTAGTTTGTAAACTATGAATGCCTCCCAAAATAAAAAAATGATAATTATCTAAAGAAAAAAAATTAAAATCGACAACAGATGAACATTCAATAGGGTCTACCAAAACAACAAAAGGTGTCACAATTGCTTGCATATGATCTTTAAATGTACATGTGTTGTATTGGGCTCTCGAATTTCCATTGGTTGATCTCCAGTGGAGGGATCAATGGGAGGATAATTGCACTGGTCTATATCCAAAATTGAAGTAGTTTCTCTAATTTGTTTTATTTATGAATTTCATCTCTAAGTTTAGAGACCTCAGATGAATCTCTCAGAGGTTGAATGGAGACTCTGAACAAAATTTAAGTAGACTTTTTTGTTTGGCCATTGATTTGTTTTTAGACTTTTACAAACAAACGACTTTTTTAGCTACTTTGGGTCGTTTGGCCATTGATTTGTTTCAAGACCTCGGTTTCTCTATCCCCTCTTCAGTTTGTACAGGAGCTTGAGATCCTTTTTGGAAAAGGGGCTAAGTTTGAGGGCGTAGATTTTTCAGTACCTCAGTGTTGGAAGGGACAGTGGAAGAAGCTATTTTTTCATGTCCCAAAGCCCCTGACTTTGTACTATGGGAAGAAAAGATTAGATCCTTCTCCTCAACAACAACATCGCGCACGTTTTGTATACATTATCTGAGGCTCTATATGACAAAAACTAGAAGAATAATATTAGAGAACTTCAAATAATCATAATGTAATCTATGCTCAACATAGAATGCAATTGTTACAGTACTAAATAATCCAAAACCTACTTCATTGCAAACGAGACTGATGATCTGAGTAAAAATCTACAAATTTTTCTTTGAGTGTACCTACCAATGTCACAAGGGCTTTGTCAAAATACGTTTTAATAGTTTCATCGATGCAAAGTCGAATCTATCGATGTATAAATTCAAGATAGGTCTAAATCCCTCATTGTTTGTGAGAAGGCCAACTCACATCATTGTGTGTGTGTGTGTGTGTGTGTGTGTGTGTGTAAGTATGATGCCATTAGTTTATGTTTCATGCTTACTAGTTCATGCTACTCTAATTTGTAGTATCTTAATTTATGTGTTTTAGATTCGTTAATGTTTCATGTGTGTGTGTGTGTGTGTGTGTGTGTGTGAGAGAGAGAGAGAGAGAGAGAGAGAGAGAGAGATAGATAGAGAGAGAGAGAGAGAGAGAGAGAGAGAGAGAGAGAGAGAGAGAGAGAGAGAGAGAGAGTTAGAGTCCCCCTGACAATATGTACTTTGCTCGAAAATGGATGGTTGTAATTTTTCTATTTACCAATTAAGAACAAATGATACTGCTTACCAACTTTGTTTCATGCTACTAGATTATGGTTTCTGTTATATATTAGTTGATGTCTCATGCTTTTGTTCTCAAAGATTAACATTTTATGGTAATTAGCTTTAAGTATGACGCCATTAGTTTATGTTTCATGCTTACTAGTTCATGCTACTTTAATTTGTAGTATCTTGATTTATGTGTAATTATGTATTCATTATGTTTCATGCCTGAGAGAGAGAGAGAGAGAGAGAGAGAGAGAGAGAGAGAGATCATGAAACAGTTAAAGGTAACCAACATTGGCTCCCAATTCTAGGAAGGTGTGTAGCCCTTGTTTTCTTCCGTTAAAGACGTGGTTCAAATGTTTCTTGTCGGAATATAAGTTCCACACGAAAGCCCAAATGCCATAGGAGGGAGCATGTGGTGACATTCTAGAATAGGGTATAACTGTACGGTTCGGGAATTTTAATTAGCACTCTATAATGTTTTTTTTTTTCTTCTCTGTGTGTTTTTAGTGTATATGTGTGTGTATGTGTGTCTATGTGTGGTTTCTGATGCCAATATTCATTGCTAATGGATCATTGTTTCTAGAGGCATAATTCACTACTGCCAATCGCATTGATGATGTCAATATCCATTGCTAATAGTGCTACATGGCAATCTACACCTAATGTAGGTTAGCTCGAGTCAAGAGGAGTGGTTGTGTCCATTTGGTAGTGAATCCTACTTTGTAGGATCTAGACCTTGATTTGTGATTAGATTTCTACCAACCATGCACCTACCAAGCATGACTCTAGGATCTAGGCTAGGATTTCATTTTAGTGCAAGAAAGTTGAGTCTACTTCCTTATTACATGCTGGAAGTTTACCTAACTTAGCAAAGGAAGTGAGTTTTGCTATGTATTATTTTTGGAGCACATTGTCAACTCGAGGTTTCTACTCTCATGTACATTGTTTTTTGATGATCCAAATGAAACCAACACTTTGAAGACTTCAAACTCAGCCTGTAGGCTATACTACAACCTGTAATACACATGTGCCAACTCGGATTTGTGTCTATGATTTGTACTTTCATTATCACTGCATCATTGGTTGTGAACCTGCCAATCTAGCTCAAGTTTTTCGTGATTAGTTTTTTGATAGATTGGTAAGCAAGCGCATAGTAACTCTTGTGGATCATTTAAGATCCAACTTTTGGGCTGATAGGTTGTCACAAAAGATGATGGGGCTCTCTAAAAAATCCAGCAAGTGATCCCCAAGTATTGTACTTTCACAAAGTGGGGATGGTGGATTCGGATCTTGATCTAAGTTCTATATTTTCTCACTACTCAAGATGTTGCAACTTCGAAAAGCTGATTTTGGGAATGTAGACTCTTGGGAGAGTAGAACCTTTGAGATCAAGTTTTGGAATCTGAGTGTGGGGAAAGCAAAGAATGTAAAAAGTTTTTGGAATGAGGAGTTTGGGTAATGCAGATGTTTGGGAGAGCAAAGTTGGGGAATGTGAAAGTGGGAAACATAAAAAAAAAATGTACAAGTCGGGGAATCTGGAAAATTTTGGGAATGTAGGTTGGGAAGGTGGTGTGGGGTAATGTAAAAGAATTTGGAAAAGTGCAAGATTTGGGAAGTGATTGGCGAATGCAACGGAAAATGGAAGCTTTTGGGATTGTGAGGATTGGGAAATGCACTTCATGGGATTTTGGGAATATGGAGTCTAGGAATTACGGAATTTGAAAATATGAAAGTTGGGGGATGTGGAAATTGAGATTTAGGAATATAAAAAGTTGGAAAGGCAAAAGTTGGGAATGTAAAATTTGGGAATGCAAGCAGTTGGCAAATTTGAAAATTTTGGAAAATGTAGGATCGAGTGTGGGAATGTAAAAATTTGGAAAGTGCAAAATTTGGGAATGTAGGAATGTGGAGCAGTACTGGAAATGTGAAAGTGGAAAGTTGGGGAAGATAGATCCTGGGAATGTAGCTTAGGGAATGCAAGACCTAGGAAGGCAAAAATGATAGAGTGAAACTATGGGGAAGATGGATCTTGGGAGGCAAAAATGTGTGGGAAGAAATGAAAAGTTTTGGAAATGTGGAAATTGGAGAATGCAAATATTTGGAAAAGCAAAAAGTTGGGGACTGTGAAAGTGGGGAACTTAAAAATTTGGGAATGTACAAGTCGGAGAATATGAAAAATTTGGAGCAACTGCCAATGTGCAAAATGTAATAACTTTATTAGCTTTTGTGATCTATCCTCGCCCCTTGGATATGTGATAGAGCAATATTAGGCAAGGTACAGTAAAGAGGGTGAATTCAGATAAAAATTTTGGATGTGTAGGGAAATTTTCAAAGTTATGCAAAAAGACCGGCAAGAAATTGTCATAGACAGTAACTTTGCAAATCAGTGTAAGTGCCAGTATTCAAAATGCAATAAGTACTTAAACTTTTGTGATCTAGGCTCGCCCTTTTGATATGTAATAGAGAAAAATTAGTTTAATCTTCGTTGAAGATGGCAAACTTAGATGGTAGCTCTGGAAGTGTAGAGAAATTTTCATATTTATGAAAAAATAACTGGCAAGAAATAATTTGTCATTGACTAACTCTGGAATTAGTTTAATTGCCAGTATTCAAAATGCAATAGCTTTTTGAGATTTTGTGATCTAGATTCTCCTTTTGGATATGTGATAGAGCAAGATTATGAGAATATTCAGTGAAGAGAGTGAACTCAGTTTGTAGCTCCAAAAGTGTAGGAAAATTTCCAAAGTTATGAAAACAAACTGACAAGAAATTGTCACAGACAGTAACTATGCAAATTAGTTTAAGTGCCAGTATTCAAAATGCAATAACTTTTTAAACTTTTGTAATCTTCCCCCTTTGGAGATGTTTTAGAGCAAGATTAGGGAATCTCAATGAAGATGGCGAACTCAAATGGTAGCTCTAGAAGTGTAGAGAAATTAGCAAAGTTGAATATAGAGACAGACTGGTGGACAATTCTTTTTTCTGGTTTTTGGACAGTGTTTTAGTTGAATTTGTTGAGGGATTAACTCCATATTTGTCAGTGATTTTAATCCTAAAGTGAAAAATTCACCAACTAGTCACCTACTAGGCATGACTCCTACTCCACTATGTACATTGAGTTTTTGTGATCCAAATACAACCAAATCAATTTCTACTTGTTTCTCAATGTGAAGGCCGTACTCTCAGCTTGACGGCATACTACAGCCTTTAGTGTTGGATTATTCTCCTAATAATCGACTAATCGGCATTTTAATCTTTGTCCAACTTTTATCTAGACCTGCAAATTTTTTCGTGTTTTTACATAGTCTGCATAACTACTTGGAAACAAGTTACAGTGTCGGCATTTTTGGGATTTTCTCTCACTTCGACTTTTTCACAAAATGCCAGATGCCTCCAATATTAAGGAAGTGTCTTTAGCGAAGACCTTCGCATTTTTCACAAGACAATTTATTGTTTGTCTTAAAGGCTATAGACTTGCTCTTACTGTTTTGCAAGTAAGTTTTTGGGAGACTCTCTGGATGGATGTCAGCACATCATAGCCAGCTAGATGACGCATTTGATGACCTAATTAGTTGTTCTACTGGTGGACGTTGTCGCATTTGCTTAGTATAAATAGTTGCTTGTATTTCTACATTTGTGTGTATTGATCTTACAACATTGATGCGATCAAGGAATCAGCAAGTATTGAATAGTTAGCTCTCTCTCTCTCAAGCCTACGAGCTTGGACACACTTGAGCATTCTAGCTCACTTCTTAGAGTTTATTAGAGATTACTATTGCGCTTACTGCTTATTAGCATTGCGCTTAATTCATACTTTTATTTAGTTGCTTAGAGATAGCGTAGAGTACGCGTCTTCGATCTGCAAACTTGTTATACTCATTTACATCTGTTTCATTTCATAGTGAATCAATACTATCTTCATTGCATTCAGTTTTGTCTTAGAATGTATGCATTTCTATAGTTCTTCGCGACAAATTATTTGTCTGATAATTCAATGCTTATATGTTTGGCTACGTAATCACTGTAGAACTAATGATTTCAAAGTTAGTTACTATAAGATCGAACGTGATTTCTATCACTTTTGTTTTTGTTCGAAATTGATAGACATAGTTATGCATAGAGAAAGAGGAGAATAGTTTATTCTGCTGCACACGATAAGTTTTTTTTCTTTCTTGTCATTCGAACTCTTTTCATTCAATTTTTTTTTTACCTATCTTTTACACACATATTTTTAACATGGTATCAGAGCGTTGATACTTCTTCAAGAGCTAATACTATATCAGAGTGCAAACTCTTATACTTGATATCTTTTGCGATATCAAATTATTCTTCAATTCAAATCAATTTGTTTCGGTATCAAAGAATTGAATTCCAATTGTAATGCATCACTGTATCTTTCTCTTAATGACAATCAAACTATCAACAGACTAAAGTTCCAAATGAATCCTCAAAGTAAAGCCAGTCTTATTGCAGACAAGCTGAATGGATCCAATTATCATTTTTGAAAATTTAAGATGAAGACCCTTTGCTAATCGCCAACGAATTGTGGGATGTTGTTATAGGTATTGAAGTGAAGCCTGAAGATGACACATACGACTCAAAATGGAAATCGAAGGATGGTAAAGCTTTCGCGCTTATTATCTTCAATATATCAGATACTCAAATTGGCCATGTAGCTGAAACCAAAACTTTGAAAGAAGTTTGGGACATCCTGAGCTCACTATATGATGTGAGAGACGTAACTACCAAATTGCATCTTCGAAGAAAACAAGATGTCAAATAATGATTCTCTTCATAATCGTATTAACCAATTTAAGAATCTCTTACAACATATGGTCGCTGTCGAGTCAGTCATAGACGATCAAGACGCAATTATGACATTGCTTTCAAGCTTGCCCTCTACATATGAGAACTGGGTGATGATTGTCATGACACACTTAGATTTAGCTCTTACTTGAGTTATCACTATGTTGTTGCAAGAAGATAATTGAAGAAGTCAAGACACTTTGGCTACCTCTTAGTCTCATGCTCTATATGTCAACAAGGGCTCAAAATGACAAAAGCTAAAAAGATTCAAACAGTCTACATCAAATCAGAAACAAACTCAAAGTCAATACGAAGAATATAGCCAAGCAACCTGATCAACAAGCAAATATAGTTACAGCATCTCCTGAAGTCAAAATGGATAAAGGTGCTTTTATGGTCGCAGACAAATACGCAAATTCAGATGGTTCATTGTTTTTGGATTCTGAAACTACTCAACATCTGACTAATCATCATGAAATTTTTCATTTCCATATGCCTTACATAAAAAAGAAGTATGTTCATCTTGGTGATGATAACACTCACACTATCAAAGGTGAAGGTACTGTAAGATTAAGATTCCAACATGATCAATTCAAACTACTGTCAAAAGTCTTGTATGTTCCTAAACTCTCTGTAAATCTGTTATTAGTAAGTAGAATTACAGATTTAGTTCATAGGGTGGAGTTTAAGTCTGATCAATGCAGAATTATTAGTAAGAGCAATAAGATACTTGCACTTGACAAGAGGCATGGATACTTATATAGATTGGCACATTGTTATTCTGATTCTAGTCAAGACTTGAAAACCTCTGCTCTTGAAAATAAAGTATTACTATGGCATCATCGCTTAGGACACTTGAATTATGCATTTGTTTTGAACATGTCCATACAACCCCGAGCACTTGATCTCGACTATCCTTCTGGCAAAGTCAATCTCCCTATCTGCCATAGTTGCATCCTTGGAAAGTAGACTAGGATTCCTTTTAGATCGAGTCATAGGCATGCAGCAACAGGTTTGTTAGATGTTGTTCATTCAAATATATGTGGACCTAGGAATACTCCATCATTGCTAGATGCAAAGTATTCCATTACCTTTATTGATGAATTTTCTAGAAAAACAGCTGTTTACTTCATCAAGCATAAATCAGAAGCCTTCATCAAGTTTAGACTTTTCAAAGAGCATGCAGAAAATCAAACTGGCAAATGAAGTATTCGTGGGGCATGACTGATTTTGTGTCGTGTGGTGTCGTGTCATATCGCCTTTTCTCAAAAATTCAGAATTGAAAGCTAGTAAGGCTTTGGCATTAGAAACAAAATGTTTCTTCACAATGGCTTATGCTCTTGTACTTGGATCTGATACCATGTGAAAGTACTATACTTTAGGACCATAAATGGATCCACAAAAGATCCACAAGAGCGATTGGATGCTTGTTTAACAATATATCAAAAAACTAGTCATTAAAAAGTTGATCTAGATTGGCAATTTGAGAAACAACAAGCATTAACAATCAAAAGCATTGATCAACATTGAAATCCAAGACCACATGTGTGTACTACATGTTGCAAAGAGGTTTGTAAAAGATAAGGTCAAAAAGAATCAAATGAAAAGAGTTCGAATGACAAGAAAGAAAGAAAACTCTCCAGAAGGACTATGGTGTACTTTATCAAAAAGAAATCAAAAGCCTTCAATTGCTTCAGAATCTTCAAGGAGCGTGCCAAAAAAGAGACTGAAAGAACAATCAAGGCCCTCCTGTCATATGTTGCGGCTGTTGATCTCAAAGTGCATCAACTTGATGTGCAAACAGCCTATCTGAATGGAGTTATACAAGAAGACATCTACATGATCCAACCCGAAGGATACGTTCTGGAAGGTATGAAAAATCACGTTTGTGGGACCATTTCCCTTTGTCTTTACCTTTGCCGTTGACTTTGTCTTTTGTGAAGAAAGCCTCTTCACCTCCAGGTTTGCAAGGATGCCATTAGGGGAGATTTGAGCTCCAAAAAGACCCTTTAAGAATTCGTGCAAGATGTCTTTTATATTATTAAAATATTAAAACACTAATACTTTTGACTTGCCATAACTTTTTTATTATAGCTTAAAACTATGTCATGTAACAAATCATTGGAAAGCCCTTGTTGAGCGCTTTCCAGTGCACCAAGCTCCGCTAAATTTGGACTTACCACTAAAGAGTTGTGCCATTTTTAGTGTGGAGTCAAAATGTGAACTCAAAAAGTTACGTTACTTAGATTTCAAATTTGAGTGCTTTCATTGGTCCATGTGTAAGAAAAATTTGAGAAAAAAATATAAAAAGAATTTTTATAAAGGGTCTTTATTGGATTTAGAACTCCTCTAATGACTATCAAGCTTTGATTGCAACCTATGTTCTTCAGCCAATAAGATTTCTTGCAAGTCAACCACACTTGGCAAGACTCTTTGAATGGCGAAAATTTGCACAAGGTTAGCATGTTCATCTAGCAAACCATTCAACATAACTTGGACTATTTCACCATCTTTTATGCTTTCATCAATGCATGCTAGATCATCACTTAAGGACTTAACCCTCAAGACAGATGCATGAGCACTTTCTCCCTCTCTTTGTCTACTAGAAAATATTTGCCTCCTTAGGATCAATACCCTAGATGTGGACTTTGATTCAAAGAACTTCTTCAAGGCATTCCATGCCTCACTTGCACTTTGACTTTTACCAACTTCCTTGAGAAGTTCATTGGTAACATTCATATTAATGATATGAAGAGCCCTTTTAGCCTTCTTATCAAACCTTTGTTGCTCTTGAACTGTGGGTGGTCTTTCTTCAGTTCCTGCAACTATGTCCATGAGTCCATACAACTCAAGTAAGGATTCCATCCTCACTTTCTAGGTAGAGTAGTTTGATGAACTCAACCTATCATTAGTTTCTAAGATGATCCCACCATTGAAAGCCATGAATATAATGATTCTTCAACTTTTAGGCTCTGTCCTAATGCACCTAGCACTCACTTTTCTCTCAACAAATGATGGATAAGGAGATCTCAGAAGATCTAGAACCCTAAAACACTTCTATCTTGAACATGGCTGATTTCCAAGATAGAAAGGAAGATTGAAAACACATGCAACACTTTGCACACACTAACACTAGATTACAAACTCAAACCAACCTGAACAGACTCTTTCTTGAGCTTAAACTTTCCAGCAAGTGACCAGATCAAGTTATGGTGTGAAGAGTTACTTGCATTCTTAGAAAATACAAAAGACTAGGCTACCAAGAATATCTAGAATTGAACAAACTTGATCAACATATGATCAACACACTAGGATATTGATTCAACCTATAAAACCACATGTAAACCACACTTCTAAAAGTTTATAAACTCCAGCAAGTGATAAGTACAAGCTTTAGAAGTGAAAGAAAGAGCACACTTAGTGCATCACAAGACTAGCTTCACTAGCTTGTCAAATCTTGGTGTTTAGATGTAGATCTAAGATCAATTCACATGAGAATGCTCCTTAACTGTTAAGAACCTGAAAACACATTTGCATAATATTTAAAACCTTCCAACAAATGCTCCAACCAAATTACATAAGGAGAGTTACTTACATGCTCAACAAAGTACACCAAAATTTATGCAAAAGATTGTTGACAATCTGTTCACCCAAAAGGAGATCTTTCATCCAAGTGGGAGCTTTGTTCAGCCTTTGGAGAATTATAAAATCACTCAAAGAGTTACTTTGTCATCCACTTAAGGAGAGTGTTCATCCACAAACGAGAGTGTTCATCCACAGAATTGGAGATTGTCAACAATAGATTGAACAAAACATTGTTAGTACGGAATATGCACAAGCCTCACAACAAACAAATGACTGATCTGATCCAAAATAGTTCTCAGTCTCTGATCTTCAATAGACCTGAAATATGCTTTTGATCCACAAATTCAACTCACAAAACAAAGGTTAGTAAGATTTGATCAACAATGCAATGCATAATCATGCTAGAACTTGATCAAACATCCAAATATCACCATAAATGAGAATCTTACTATAAATAGTGGCCATCTAGCTCTGATATCATCACCCATGTGAAAAAGTGGTTCTTGAATGGGTCTAAGATCCCAAATGTTCTGGCTAAGATCTTTGCAAAACAAGCTACAAAAGCTAGAAATGGCAAAGCATCCTAATGCTACCTTTGATACACATGAACTTGACAAAGCATTCAAGAGACAAAAAACTTATGAAAGATATTGATGGCAGCCAAAAATAGCAGCAAACAGGTCATGGAACAACACCCTACCACTTTTGGATAGCACCTAAGATCATACACAAGATCTTGAAGACAATATACAAAGCAATGCTCACAAAGGAGAAAGAAACTGTGACAATGATCTACTGATCTCACTCAACAATACAATAAGTTTTTCCAGCATGTTTCTCCATGCATTTTCTACTATTTATGGATGAGGAAGATGACTCTCTCTCCTCTCTCTAAAAGATACTTGATCCTGAATATTTCCTATATAGGAAAAATAGCTAAAAATGACATATATGACCAAGCCTGGTTCACACGTGTGAAACTCCAGTACCAAAACTATGTACAAAAATCACCAATTTAGGCCTCAAACTAGCTAGAAAATGTGGACAATTTTCACACATCATATACTTGCATCAATTACCTATTCTTAGTCCATCCTAGACTTGCTATTGTGGTAATTCCCATGTCCCCTCACTAACATTGATTCAATTTTTTTTATTCAAGCAATGTCCATAGCCGTTGGATGTTTTTCTTGGAACAATTCATGAAAACATTGAAGGTCTTTGTAAGACAAAGAGCAAGGTCCAAGGGTAGCATGGCGGAAGGATGGCTAGTGCAAGAGTCCATGGTTCGAATCATGAAGTTCCTTGTTCATAGTGATCCTTCTATTCCTCGTCTTTGGGATAAGAAGGATGATGAGCGTGTTGTTGGGGAGGTTCCTCAAGGCTTGGTAATCTTCATTTCATATTAGGAATAGAAGTTTCAAGAGGCAAGGATTTGAGTTTTATTTGTCAATCCAAATATGCTTTCTCTATTTTAGAAAAGTTTGAAATGAAATATTGTAAAGGAGTAAACACTCCTATGGAGCAAAATGTAAAAGTTTCCAATACTGATGATGAAGCATCCTTTGAGGACATCACACTATATAGGAGACTTGTAGGCTCCTTGATCTATATAACTATAACTAGGCCTGATCTAATTTATAGTGTAGGTAAACTTAGCCAATCTATGCAAAATCCATTGGTTTGTCATTGGAAAAATACAAAAAGGGTGTTGAGGTACATCTCCACCACCAAAAACTTTAACATTTTATATGATGGATCTAATATTGCCTGAAGGGCATATTCGGATGCTGATTTTGCAGGTGATAAGGTGGATAGGAGGTCCACAAGTGCTTTTGTTACCTTCTTTTGCAATGGCATAGTGTCTTGGCTTTCCAAAAAGCAATATACTATTTCTCTATCTTCAACCGAATCGGAATACAAGGCACTAACATCCACAACAAAGGAGATCTTATAGTTGAAGATGCTTGTGGTAATGTTGCAAGTCATGGAGGTCAAGAAGTAGCCAATAATATATTGTGACAACCAATCAAGCCAAGCATTAGAAACCAATCCCACATTCCATGCAAAGAGCAAGCACATAGAGATTGCTCACCATTTTGTGAGGGAAAAGGTTCAAGCAAAGGAGATCAAGCTACATCATTTGCCTTCTTCGGATTGCCTTGCTGATCTACTCACTAAAGCCTTGCCAAAGGTTTCCTTTATCAAGTTAAGATCAGCTTTAGGAGTTGTAGATAGATGTAATATAGTTATATCATGTAAAAATTGAGGAGGAGTGTTAGAATTTAGCAATTTTCAGATGATTTTTGATGTATTTTGACATCTATGTGGATCCACATGTGTGAGGACCTGTCCACACGTGTAAAATGACACTTATAATATTTAGATCCATTTTGATTAGCTTTCATTTGAGTCAAATATGACATCTTCTAAATTATAGGAGTTAGGTCCTAGATTGTAGGAATCTAGAAGGTCAACACAAACCACCAATGGATGATGAGGCAAACTTGATAGATCTTATCCAAAATGGATATGAATAAGTACAATGAGTTTTCCCACATGTGCTAGATGTAGCTTAGAGAGAGATTATGATGATTATGTACTTGATCCATGATGGATCCATTATTGAGCTAATGATGAGAAACATTGGTTTGTGAAGCAATCTTGGTGTTTACACTCTCTTAGGCACTTTCTTTGTGGATAAATGCTTAGTAAATGTTTAGTAAACTATTTCTCTGTTATCAAGCCGTACAGTAGTTGTACTTCACACATGTGAAGTCGTGGGTCATCATTATTTGATTGTTCTTGCTTGGAATCACAAAGATTGTCAAGTAGAAGCTAGATTTGGAAGCTAGTCTTGATATAGATCAAGATCCCAAGCTACCAATCACTCTTTGTGATCATTTGTAGATCAAATTCAGTCCTTTACTCTGAAATTTGACATGAACTCCACATCAACTGAGCGACGAGTCAGATAAAGAAAGGACCGCAAGCCTGTCTGCAGCTACAACTCTTGTAAACCAAGATGATTCCGGACCTATATGAAGAGACAAAGGCAAGAGCATTGTAGTACCTGAAGAATCTCCACCTGAAAAATCTCCCAAGAGATCACATTAGAGAAACTTAGAGCCTGAAGAGGGCCTTTGAAAAATATGCTCTCC
Organism: Diphasiastrum complanatum; assembly: GCA_029204225.1. Classification (NCBI taxonomy): domain Eukaryota; kingdom Viridiplantae; phylum Streptophyta; class Lycopodiopsida; order Lycopodiales; family Lycopodiaceae; genus Diphasiastrum; species Diphasiastrum complanatum. The sequence continues at coordinate 67,714,363 of CM055092.1, read as the reverse complement.
TTTTTTTTTTTTTTGTTGCCATGTGGACGAATTGAAACTTTGAAATTGGGGTTCTACGTAACGTATTTTCCAAATATAAATAAAATAAAAACTGTTAAAATATATTGTTGTTTTGTCGGGCAGCATGTGAAAATGCTATTGGTTGATGAGGCCTGCCCTTCTAGCTCATCACTGTCCAAAGAGACCCAAAAATATTGAAAAGGAATATGACAAATGGTTGAGATGAGAAAATCGATGTACCATTAATGTATATGCATTGTCAGATCATGGTTAACAGGGTTAACCAGAGCTAATTTGTGGCCCCAGATAGATCAGTGTTTCAAATTTACGCCACCACATTTTCTCAAATTCATGGCTTTTTGTCTACGCAAATTTTCATATTCATAGTTCAGTATTTCAGATTTTTGCATGCACATTACAAATGGTGCCATCAAAGAAGCCGTATTCCTCAATCGACTCTGTGTTTCTATTTAACAAGACAGATGATAATGGATTATGGATGCCAAGAAAATATTCAAAAAACTCTTGGGTTTTGATGCATCCATCATCAAGAGGAGCATTTCGAAAAAGCAAAAGGTCAAAACTATCATTTTGATCTTATTGGAAGGCCATAATTTTGGATTTCAGAACATCATCAGGAGGAAAATCTATTTCTAAAATTTTAGTCCAACATGTATATATGCATTCAGAGATAAATGTGCAAGGATGCAATCGTCAGGATCACAAAAAAAACAAGTGTGAGTATTGATATTTTTGATACTTAGATTTTTGTTATTCATAAACATCTAATAGTAAACTTGCCAATCTAATCATTTTTCTCTTGCAGATTTATATCCATCCAACATAAATGAATCGGAGCCGAGTGGATCTTTAGCAGGTGTGTTAGATGTTATTCACACTGATATTGGATAGCTGCAATATCAAAATAGAACTGCAAAAGATCTAGCTGATAGTGAGAGCTTTTTTATGAATCAATGTACATTCCTGATCCAAAAGAAAATTTTGGACAAATAATATCAATTCCATTACCTAGTTTTGAAAGTGATGAATTGATTGCACCTACAGTTTCAGAATTGCTCCTAGTCTCTCTCTCTCTCTCTCTCTTGGTCTCTCTCTCTCTCTCTCTCTCTCTCTCTCTCTCTCTCTCTCTCTCTCTCTCTCTCTCTCTCTCTCTCTCTCTCTCTCTCTCTCTCTCTCTCTCTCTCTCTCTCTCTCTCTCCTTCTCCTTCTCTCTCTCTCTCTCTCTCTCTCTCTCTCTCTCTCTCTCTCTCTCTCTCTCTCTCTCTCTCTCTCTCTCTCTCTCTCTCTCTCTCTCTCTCTCTCTCTCTCTCTCTCTCTCTCTCTCTCTCTCTCTCTCTCTCTCTCTCTCTCTCTCTCTCTCTCTCTCTCTCTCTCTCTCTCTCTCTCTCTCTCTCTCTCTCTCTCCTCTGCTTCCTTGCTTGCTCTCTCTCTCTCCCTCGCTCCTCTGTCCCTCGCTCCTGGGCTGCTACATCTCTCCCTCACTCTCTCTCTCTCTGTCTCTCGCTCTTGGGCTGCTGGCTCTCTCCCTTGCTCTCTCTCTCTCTCTCTCTCTCTCTCTCTCTCTCTCTCTCTCTCTCTCTCTCAGTCTCTCTCTCTCTCTCTCTCTCTCTCTCTCTCTCTCTCTCTCTCTCTCTCTCTCTCTCTCTCTCTCTCTCTCTCTCTCTCTCTCTCTCTCTCTCTCTCTCTCTCTCCCCCCCATGTCTCCTCTCCCTAGGTTGGTGCTGCTACTGTGCTCTGCCTCCTGTTGTTGCTCACTGTCTCTTCTCTCTCTATCTGTGTTTGTTCTCTCTCTCCCTCATTCATTTTGTATTTGTTTTGTTTGTTCTCTCTCCCCCTCATTCATTCTATGTTCATTCTATGTTTGTTAACTATGCATGAATTTTCCTTGCAAAATTAGTTTTCTTATAATCTGCTCTATGCTTCGATTCAGCATGTTTGTGTGAGCGTATAATATTTAGAAATATTTTAAGCCTAATATCGGATATATCGGATCTTTTTTATTTCATTGAAGTTGAGGCTCTTTGCATTTTGAACAAAGAGCTTGATGAATTTTTGGATATAATTGACTTTGATGCTTGTGATCTTCTCCCAAGTGTTGACGATGTACATAATGATAAGTTTTATTCAGGGAAAGATTGCTATGAAAATGGCTGTGGAGGAAATGTGCAACAAAGAAGATGATCTACCATCTGAGGAGGAGTTTCTCAGAATCTAAACTCAACTTGGTTTTCCACAACCAACTGTCTATTCACCGATAATATTGACATTGAAAGGTGGACATAATATTGATGGAGAGATAGTAATCAAGGAAGACAAAGCTGAATGCATAAGTTTTTTTATCTTATCATGTACTAGTAGATTCATTATATCAGATTGTGTACTGGAGCTTACTTTGTTTTTTATCATTTCAGAAAACAGTTTTCCTTGATGATTTCGCAATCCGTTGAGGAGGGCAGATATCTTCTACTGGAGAATTTTCAAGAAATCATGCACTGGGCCACTATCTGAAGTTTTTCAAAAATAATGAGATAAGTGTTGCCCATTCAAAGTTTCATCAATATGGTGAGACTATGATTATGGCAATCAAGGCACTGTCTCATTTTCTTGGAGGACATAATTTCAATAAGGTGCATAAAATAATTTTTGTAAAGAAAATCATTGCGGTTAAAATTTTAGAATATGGACCGGTGAATTCCATACTCAGATCATCTCATTTTGCATTGTATGCTACTTACGTTGATCTGAGTAAGCATGAAACTATGAACTATTGGATCCATACGAAAGAAGAAAATTGTTGCATGATTCTAAGTTGCAACTTTCATTCACAGCTAGAAAACTTTGTGTTTATCCATGCGAGACCCGACACTTAGTTGATTTTTTGAAATATTGTTTGCGTGGAACATCCACGCGTGGATTATCCACACCAAAAAAATTTTGAACATGCCTCCGGCCAGTCTACCGGTGTTTTTTTGACACGGCACCGAAAAATTTATGCGCGTGGATAATCCATGCAAAATTGAAAATTTTGGCAACTGTTTGGGAGAGAAGGTTGGCGGCGCCGGAAAGCAGTTTTGGCATGGATAATCCACGCGTGGATTATCCACGCAAATTTCAGTTTATTCATCGGACCAGACCAGAAGTTAAAGATATCCACGCGTGGATATCTTCTGCATGGATTATCCATGTATTTTTTTTTTTGCATGTTGATAACGACATGAAATAAGTTAAATAAATAAAGTGAATTATATTATGATTAGGCTATTTTTTTTTTCTAATGTAAATTATATTATGATGAGATTTTTTTTTTTCCTTTCATGTTCATAATGAAATGGAATTAGTTAAATAGATATTTTTCTAAAGTGAATTATATCATGGTGTTCCTAGATGATTGGGATTTTTTATGAGGGCGGCCACCTACTTTTATAAGACAGTTGACTTGAGCTACCAGGAGGGTGATTATGCATGATCTAAGGCTTTGAGAGCCAGAGGTTTAGGGTCTACCCTAATGGCACTCTACCTAATCTCATATCGGAGATCATTTGATATGGATTGAGAGCTCATTTTGTACATACTTCGAGAGATTATCAAGAGATGGTGATTTTGGCAAGTTTGCTCTTTAATATGGAATTGATGAATGATGATGAATAGATTTGAATCTGAACAAAGTATTATATTTTTCTCGTGTGTGACAAGATGTGAAAATAAATTATTTTTAATTTTATTGTGGTGTTCAAAAGCTCTTGCCAATTAGATACAAAATATGTTGAATTGTGTGCTAGTTTTCTATCTATTAGATATAAGTGAAACCTTTGATGCTTTTTCAAGGTTTTAGTATCCAAATGAGGTTCATAACCTTTGATTTTAACATGGTATCAGAGCCCAAATGCAACCATCAAGGCTCAAATACAAGGAAGAGAGAAGCAATTACAAGTTGATGATTGTTTAATTTTTATTGTCCTTATTACTACCTTAAGTTTGATGATGTTCCTTCAAGTGTGAATGAAATTGTAACAAAAGAGTGATTTGATGTAATGAAAAGTGAGGTGAGTACATGATGCATTGTTTGAGATGAAGTCGTACATCTATTTTCACCGACATTATCTCCAAAAAAATGGGATTGAAGTCAAACTATGTCTATTCGTTTCGCTTACTTGACCATAAATGAAATTGATTCTCACATTGCAAGAATCAATTTCATTCAGAATTGAAATAATCAATTTTTATTCAGAATTACAAGAAGCTCATAAATAATCACTGTGCATGAACATGATGTTTCAAAATGATTAAACAAATATTGTTATACACAAGAATGTTCTGATAATAAAGTATCTAAAAAATAATACCTTCCATTCGCATCCTCTTGCAAAGTCTCATTCTGCGTTTGATATTTTTTGTCCCTGTTTTGTTGCTTTTTGTAGTGTGTCATGCATCCACTCTATAGTGCATTGCTTGGGCAATGGCTCAAGATCATGTGAAATTTACCTCTATTTTGTCATTGGTGCTTTCTAGACAAGGCCCTCTCTCTTTTTTCTTCTTCATATAGGTCTAACCATTTATCCATAACTCCACAATTATAAAGCATGAATGTAGAAATTTTTTCTCATTGGAAGGGTGCCAACCTATGGACCTTTCCCATCCCTTGAGGTTTTTCACTAGTTACCTCTTCGGCTTCCTCATCATGTCACAATAGTGGAGCAGATGGATGTAGTATGCACCAAGTACATGTAAATACCCGACAATGATTGTTTTTGGAGCATGATCTTCACCATCCTTTATCCAATATTCTTTTTTGGTGTTTGATTCTCTTAAATCGTGTCTTGCAACAATGGTATCTTTTTCACCAATCAAGTGTTTCCAAATAGATTCACCCACATTTTTAAATATGTGCATGGGAACAAGTAGGTGATTAATCAAAAGGTTATTCCAATATACCAAACTATGAAATATAGATAATCTTTTCATACCATCAATTGGCTTTGCTTGAGATTCCTCCCATGGTATTCGCCAATCTTTCACGGACATCCTCTTTGGAGGCATCTCTCTCTCAACTCTCCTCCAAAACCTCTTCTATGAGTGTCTCTGAATGGATGGCCTTCATGCAAGTATTTACAATGATTTTCATAAACCACTTTTTTTAGACTAAAAGAGTATCTTCCCACAAGATTTGGCCCAAACTTAAAACAAGCATTTTTTCCAGCTGTTTGAAAGCCTGCCCAAATCACTATTAAAAAAAGTATATGTCAAAGAATAATTCAAGCCATTGTAGTATATCATGTAAATGTCAAGAATTACTAGTTGTATGTAACTGTAAACAAACTCCTATGTACACAAGATAAACATTGTTTGAATGATTACCTGAGCATTCACCTAATCCTGGATAGTCATGCATTGTCCACATTACAATGGCATGTAGTGTAAACTCCCTCTCATGTAAGGGGCACGAAATGTCATATGCTTTTATCCCCTTCCACAAATCTTCCAACTCGTCAATAAGCGGCTCAAGATACACATCCATGTTCTTAACCTTGTGTTGGACAAGAATTAAAAGTGCCAATATAATGTGTCCCTTTTTTGTACTCAACCAAGGAGAAATATTATAATTTACCAAGCAAACAGGCCAAATGGACCACGTAGTTGCTCATACACCAAAAGGGGTTCACACCATCTGTTGCAAGACCAAATCTCACATTTCTTGACTCATTGGCAAAGCTTGGATACTCTTTGTTGATGTGTTTCCATGCAGGTGAATCTAAAGGTACCCTCATCATCCCATCCGTAGAGGTATGGTGTGCATGCCAGTCCATAAGTTGTGCAAGAGATTTACAACAAAATAAATGTTACAATCGTGATATTATTGGAAAATGTTGTAAAACTTTGCACGGAATGGTTGCCCCTTGCAAATCATCTCTATATCGAGGAGTATCACAAATGGGACATTTCTTGAGTGATTCGTACCTTCCTCGATATAAAATACAATCTTTTGGACATGCATGATATTGCTTGTAGTCCATCCCGATGTTAGACAACATCTTTCGTGCCTCATCTCTTGTCTCAGGCATGACATTCCCTTCTGGGAGAATTTTGTTTTTCAATAGTCTGTACATGACAAAAGAAGTCATTGTAAAAAAAATATCACTCGATGTCCAAATTGTAAATTTTGTTTCAAAGCAAAAATGACAAGTAGATGAAAAAATCTACTCAAATAATGATGTGAGGCTTTGGTCACTCCATCTATATTTGGCTTGAAGATTTAATAGAAGTAGAGAAGTCGCCAAACGAGATGTCTTTGCTCCAGGATACAATGCGGTCTTTGATTCTTCTCGCAATTTTCTTTCTTCTTTAGACAAAAGTGCCTCCTCATCTTGTTCATTGTGTCTAACTGCAATATTGTTCTCATACATATTGTGAAAAATACAGATCCTAAGTGGATCTAAACTCCAAGATCATTGGCTTGAATGCTTGCACTCCAAACTACATAAGCTAGGAATTGGCAACACATTCTATGCTACCTAGAATGCAAAGAACTTGATCAAAAAGCATTTATCACAAATGGAAACTTCCATAAACATCAAGTGCGGCCCAAAATAGCATTATACAGTCCATAATACATCAGCCTATCACTTTTGGAAAGCACCTAAGATCATACACAATAGCTTGAAGACAATACACACAACAATGCTCTCAGTGGAGGAAGAAACAATGACAATGATCTATTGATCTCAATGAAGCATACAAAAGGTTTCTCCAACCTGTTCTCCACGACTTCCCTACTATTTATGGATGAGGAAGATGACTCTCTCTCCTCTCTCTAGAAGGTACTTGACCCTAGATATTCCCTATATAGGAAAAATAGCTAAAAATGGCTTATATGACCAAAATACATCAAAATGGTCTCATTTTGAAGGGTATGAAGTTTGACACTTCATCATACTGAAAAAATACAGTAAATAAAAACATTGTGGCCTGGTTCACACGTGTGAAACTCCAGAACCAAAACTATTTACAATTTTAGCCAATTTAGGCCTCAAACTAGCTAGGAAATGTTGACAATTTTCACACTCCCTCTTCAACATTGGATGCTAGTTTCAACATAGTCTTTGAGCACATTCCAAGATTAGATCTATGCATTAAATATAGGTCCTTTCCCAATGGTTTGGTGAAGATATCAGCCACACACTCCTTTGAAGAGACATGTTGAAGCTCCACCTCTTTGGCAATGACTTGATCTCTCACAAAATGGTGAGCAATCTCAATGTGCTTGCTCCTTGCATGAAAAACAGGATTGTTTGCCAAGCTTTGGGCTGAAAGGTTATCACAAAGTATGATTGGAGTCTTCTCTGGTTCCAGCAAGTGAAGATCCAATAACATCCTCTTGATCCAAAGAATCTCCTTGGTGCATGTTGTTAATGCCTTGTACTCGGCTTCGGTGGAAGATAGAGAGATAGTTGGTTGCTTCTTTGATAGCCATGAGACCACTCCATCTCCAAGATAGATTGCAAAGGCACTTGTTGACTTCCTATCCATTTGATCACCTGCAAAATCTGAATCTGAAAATCCACAAAGGTTAGGTGTAGTACCTCCATACAAGATGCCAAAATCTCTAGATCCCGAGATGTATCTAAGTACTCTCTTTCCTAGCTTCCAATGAGCCTCACTAGGATCTTGCATAAATTGACTTAGTTTACCAACCACAAAGCTTAGATCAGGTCTTGTGATGGTTAACCATATAAGAGATCCTATTAGCTTTCTATAGAGAGTAATGTCCTTGAAGGATCTTTCATTACTTCTTGTAGTTAGCTTTACATTTGATTCCATAGGAGTAGAAACAACTTTACAATCTTCCATATGAAACCTTTTTAGAATAGAGTTAACATACTTTTCTTGACATATGAATGTAGATTTAGAAGTTCTAATAATCTCTATTCCTAAGATATAATGAAGTTTACCAAGATCTTGAATTTCAAACTCTCTTTTGAGTGCCATCTTGATTTCATCTATATCTAGATTGTTACCACCACTTAAGATAATGTCATCAACATAGATCAAAAGTAAAGTGATATCATTTTCATTCAATCTAAAGTAGAGAGAATGATCATACTCACTCATAACAAAGTTTTGAGAAAGTAAGAAGGAATTGAGCTTAGCATACCAACTCCTTGGTGCTTGCTTTAGCCCATACAAACTCTTTTGGAGATAGCACACATGATTAGGCTCATCATGTAAAACATAGCCCTCGGGTTGCTCCATGTAAATATCTTCTTCAAGATCACCATTCAAGAAGGCATTAGTAACATCCATTTGCCACATATCCCAATCATAAAGAGTTGCAAGAGAGATTAGGATTCGAATAGTTACCATCTTTGCCACGGGTGCAAAGGTCTCATCATAGTCAATACCATATTCTTGAGCATACCCCTTTGCCACCAACCTTGCCTTGTACTTGTTGATTGATCCATCTTGATTTGTCTTGATCTTGAAGATCCACTTACAACCAATTGCCTTCTTGTCCTTTGGAAGCTTTACCAACCTCCATGTGTTGCTTTTGATGAGTGCTTGATGCTCATGATCCATGGCTTGGATCCATTCCTTCTTTTGAATTGCTTCACCTACACAAGTTGGTTCATCAAAAGAGGTAAGAAAAGCAAGGTTAGAGTTGTCCACCACTTGCTTTCCTTTTTCATCATAGGTTAGCCTTGATGGCTTAGCCCTTTGCCTTTGAGTCTTCCTTGAAGTTTGCTTTGGAGTGGCATCTCCATCTTCATCCAAGACATCTTGCACATCATGATGATTAGTAGGCACATCAACATCAACATCAACAACATTGGAAACATTCTCTTCATGAAAGATGACATCCCTACTTATGACAACTTTCTTTGTAGAAGGAATGTACACTTTGTAAGCCTTGCTTACTTCACTATAGCCAACAAACACACCCTTCTTTGATGAAGGATCTTCTTTAGTTCTATCATCAAGTGTGATATTGACAAAACATGTACATCCAAAGATCCTACAATGCTTGACACTCGGCCTTCTACCATAAAGAACCTCATGAGGAGTTTTACCATCCAAGGAAGCACTTGTCCATCTATTACATAGATAGTTAGCACATGCTAAAGCTTCCCCCCAAAAAGACTTAGCAAGATTAGCATGTAGTCTCATTGCCTTGGCACATTCACAAAGGGTTCTATTCTTCCTCTCGGCCACTCCATTCTGTTGTGGAGTCCTAGGACTAGACATCTCCCTCTTAATCCCATGTGCTATACAAAAGTCTTTGAACCTATTTGAGGTGTATTCCCCTCCATTATCAGATCTTAAGCATTTGATCTTTGTATTGAATTGGTTTTCCATTTCATTCTTGAACTTGACAAATGCAGCAAACACTTCATCCTTACTTTTAAGAAGATAGATCCAAGTATACCTACTAAAGTCATCAATGAAAGTTGCATACATCTTTGCCCCACCATTGCTAGTTGTACTAGAAGAATGAATATCAGAATGCACAAGTTGAAAAGCTTCTTTAGATCTAGAAGTAGATCTAGAATAAGCAAGTCTATGAGATTTGGACAAGGCACAATGTTCACAAACACTATTGTTTGCAACAAGACTTTTAGGGAGACCAAGAACAAGCTCTTTCTTTGCCATTACCTCCAAAGATTTGAAGTTGGGATGGCCCAACCTCTTGTGCCAAACTTCTTGGTTTGTCAATTGCTCCCTAGCCATACATCCTTCATGATTAGAGATCACACATGCATCAAGCTTGAAAAGTTTACCATGCCTCCTACCTTGAGCAATCAAGGATCCACATTTACTTATCAAACATGCATCTCCAATGAACTCCACATCAAGTCCTTTGTCAATCATTTGACTTACACTAAGCAAATTCTTAGTGATTGAAGGAATGTACAAAACATTTTCAAGATTTGCTTTCCTATTTGTTGAAAGGGAAATAGGAATAGTGCCTATGCCTTTGATGTCACATTGACCATCATTTGCAGTGTAGATGATGTTACCTTCTCCCTCATAAGACAATAAGGATGTAAAGTATTCCTTATGTCTTGTCATGTGAGATGAGGCTCCACTATCAATCCACCAAGGATCATTATCATCTATGTTGGCTAACAAACTTGAAGTCATAACAAGTGATTCACATGTGTTATGTTCTTCCTCATCTATTGTAAGATTTCCTTGCCTCTCTCCTTGCTCTCTTTTCTTCTTATAACATTCATTTGCAAAATGACCTTTTATCCCACAATAAAAGCACTTGAACTTTGACTTATTGTTCTTAGTAGAAGAGGAAGAGGAAGAGTGATCATCATGATCAAAGTTACCACCTTTGGACCATTTCCCTTTGCCTTTACCTTTGCCCTTGAATTTGCCTTTTGTGAAGAAAGCCTCTTCACCTCCACCTTGCAAGGATGCACCATCAAGCTTTGATTGCAACCTATGTTCTTCAGCCAATAAGATTTCTTGCAAGTCAACCACACTTGGCAAGACTCTTTGAATGGCAAAACTTTGCACAAGGTTAGCATGTTCATTTAGCAAACCATTCAACATAACTTGGACTATTTCACCATCTTTTATGTTCTCATCAATGCATGCTAAATCATCACTTAGGGACTTAACTCTCAAGATAAATGCATGAGCACTTTCACCCTCTCTTTGCCTACTAGAAAATATTTGTCTCCTTAGGGTCAATACCCTAGATGTGGACTTTGATTCAAAGAGCTTCTTTAAGGCATTCCATGCCTCACTTGCACTTTGACACTTTCCAACTTCCTTGAGAAGTTCATTTGTAACATTCATTTTAATGATATGAAGAGCCCTTTTGGCCTTCTTATCAAACCTTTGTTGCTCTTGAAGTGTGAGAGGTCTCTCTTCAATTTCTGCAACTATGTCCATGAGTTCATTTAACTCAAGTAAGGACTCCATCCTCACTTTCCAAGTAGAGTAGTTTGATGAACTCAACCTTTCACTAGACTCTAGCATGATCCCACCATTGGAAGCCATGATTCTAATGTTTCTTCAACTTTTAGGTTCTGTCCTAAAGCACTTAGCACTCACTTTTCTCTCAACAAATGATAGATAAAGAGATCTATGAAGATTTAGGACCCTAAAACACTTCTATCTTGAACCTAGATGGTTTCCAAGCATAGAAAGGAAGATTGAAACACATGCAACACTTTGCACACACTAAGAATGGATTACAAAATCAAACCAACCTGAACACACTCTTGCTTAAGCTCTCAAACTTTCCAGCAAGTGACCAAATCAAGTTATGGTGTGAAGAGTTACTTGCATTCTTAGAAAATACCCAAAACTAGGATGCCAAGATTACCTAGTAATGAACAAACTTGATCAACATATGATCAACACACTAAGATATTGATTCAACCTGTAAAACCACATGTAAACCACACTTCTAAAAGTTTATAAACTCCAGCAAGTGATAAATACAAGATTTAGAGGTGAATGAATGAGCACACTTAGTGAATCACAAGACTAGCTTCACTATCTTGTCAAATCTTGGTGTTTAGATGTAGATCTAAGATCACTTCACATGAGAATGTTCCTCAACCTGTTAAGAACCTGAAAACACACTTGCATAATGGTTAACACCTTCCAGCAAATGCTCCAATCAAATTACATAAGGAGAGTTACTTACATGCTCAACAAAGTACACCAAAATTTATGCCAAAATTGATGACAATCTTTACAATATGCTCTTCACAATGGAGCTTACAATATGTTCACCCAAAAAAGGGATCTTTCATCCAAATGGGAGCTTTGCTCAGCCTTTAGGAGAATTACAACTCACTCAAAAGAGCATTTGTCATCCACTTAAGGAGAAGTTTCATCCACTTAAGGAGAGTGTTCATCCAAGAATGGAGATTGTCAACAATAGGATTGAAAAGAACATTGTTAGTATTGAATATGCACAAGCCTCACAATCACAAATGATTAGGTGTTATGATCTGATCCAAAATAGTTTCTTTTCAGCCTCTGATCTTCAATAGACCTGAAATATGCTTTTGATCCACAAGTTCAACTCACAAAACAAAGGTTAGTAAGATTTGATCAACAAAGCAATGCAAAATCATGCTAGAACTTGATCAAACATCCAAATATCACCAAAAATGGAATACTTACTGTAAATAGAAGCCAACCAGCTCTGATACCATGTGAAAAATACAGATCCTAAGTGGATCTAAACTCCAAGATCATTGGCTTGAATGCTTGCACTCCAAACTACATAAGCTAGGAATTGGCAACACATTCTATGCTACCTAGAATGCAAAGAACTTGATCAAAAAGCATTTATCACAAATGGAAACTTCCATAAACATCAAGTGCGGCCCAAAATAGCATTATACAGTCCATAATACATCAGCCTATCACTTTTGGAAAGCACCTAAGATCATACACAATAGCTTGAAGACAATACACACAACAATGCTCTCAATGGAGGAAGAAACAATGACAATGATCTATTGATCTCAATGAAGCATACAAAAGGTTTCTCCAACCTGTTCTCCACGACTTCCCTACTATTTATGGATGAGGAAGATGACTCTCTCTCCTCTCTCTAGAAGGTACTTGACCCTAGATATTCCCTATATAGGAAAAATAGCTAAAAATGGCTTATATGACCAAAATACATCAAAATGGTCTCATTTTGAAGGGTATGAAGTTTGACACTTCATCATACTGAAAAAATACAGTAAATAAAAACATTGTGGCCTGGTTCACACGTGTGAAACTCCAGAACCAAAACTATTTACAATTTTAGCCAATTTAGGCCTCAAACTAGCTAGGAAATGTTGACAATTTTCACACATATCATCCAACATGTCTCCCATGATTTCAAATTCATCATTCATTGGAAGCTCATTTTCATCGTTGGAACTTGTTTGCGAAGAAGTAGATCTAGATGAGCTAGATTTAGATGCATTAGTCTCTTAATTAATGCGCTCATCAATTTTCATCATCTCTTTTAAGCCTTGACGTAGACGACGAGGTAATTGCTTTATATGTGGACCGTTGTATTGCATTCGTCGTCTACGTCGACCATTACGAGGATTATTGTCTCCAACACTAAATAAGGATGAAGAATCCTATATATCAAATAACAAGAAGTAGGCTGAAACAATGCTTGATAAACATTTTCTCCCAATACTTGATAGATCTAAATGTTGCATATGAATATAAATTACCTCTTAGTTTAAAAAGTATGAACATACCAGTGTATCTATTAGACAGATTTGTCTTTTCAACTTGTTAACATTCAATGAACTCAAAGACAAATAATGCTCTTAACATATAATCTAGGCAAATGACGAATAATGCTCCTAACATTTGACATATTTAATGACACAAACCAAATACAATCAAGATGCATGGATTATACATCTCTACATATCAACAAAATTTAAATCTTCACATTTGACTTATTGTCTTTTGCAAACATTTGGGTAGAGGACGGTTGAAACTATACTTGATAAACACTTCCTCCCCAAACCTGATAGATCTAGTGGCACAGACCATTACATAAGTGCCCTTTACATTCCTAGTACAATATTCTTCTTTTCCATTGGTGCGTTCATCACAATTCGTTAATAGAGGGTGGCCAATCGAACTATTTATATATGCAGCAATGTTTCCATGCACATCTGGACGTCCATCAATGTATGTACGATTTGCCCTTGAGATGTTGCCTCCTTGCATGCGTTGCTCCTCTAAAGAACAAGCATTTGAATTCAAGCCATATACTTGCATCCTCCATTGGTGACGACACAAAGCATGCCAATCACCCCAATTGTATTGAGGTCCTGCATATGGCATCAATGTCACAACACTATTTAAAGGGACCTCAATACTACTCAATGCAAAAAGACCCAAACCAGCCTCAGGAAAGTGTTCACTAGGCATGATCATGTACATTCGACCCCAATACGTAAATGGTGTTCCATTTAATAGTAATGGTGATTGGAGTGGCCAACACGAATATCGACTTTTAATAAAAGTTTTTACTAATGGTTGCAAGCTAGGTGGAAGAGGAAGGTCAAACAAAGAACCTAGAATGTCTTTTGACACATCAACAGTGTGTAGTAATTTGCAATTATCTTTCAAACTAGTCATAGTACGTCCAAGACATGTTTTCTTTTTTAAAGGGATGGTCAAATTTGTGGAATCCACGTGGAGTATCGTGGAGGACTCATGTGCAACATCTAGGATAGGTGTGGTTGGGTGGTGAGAACATTCTAGAGATTTGGAGACATGGATTGAATCACAAGACATTGATGAACTAATTATATCATGCAAGGGGTCATCATCAACAAGAGCATCATCTAGGGCCAATGATGATCCAAAATCAATATTCATGTGATTTATCCTATCAATAATATTCTCGATCTCTCTTGCAACTCTTTTTCTTGAAACCAACTTATGGTCCTTCTTCTGCAAAAGTTGAAAATGTTAGATGTATCAGTTTCTCTCTCTCTCTCTCTCTCTCTCTCTCTCTCTCTCTCTCTCTCTCTCTCTCTCTCTCTCTCTCTCTCTCTCTCTCAAGCATGAAACATAAATTAATATATAACACAAACCGTAAACTAGTAGCATGAAACACACACACAAACACACGCATGCACACACACACCCACCCACACCCACCCTAAACACACATGAAGAGAAAAACGAGAGAACATTATAGAGTGCTAATCAAAACTCCCGAACCACACAATTATATCCTACTCCAGAATGTCACCACATGTTCCCTCCCTACGGCGTTTGGGCTTTTTTGTGGAACTCATCTTCCAGCAAAAAACATTTGAACCACGCCTTTAACGGAAAAAAACAAGGGCTACACACCTTCCTAAAATTGGGAGTGTTGGTTACCTTTAACTCTTTCATGATCTCTCTCTCTCTCTCTCTCTCTCTCTCTCTCTCTCTCTCTCTCTCTCTCTCTCTCTCTCTCTCTCTCTCTCTCTCTCTCTCTCTCTCTCTCTCTCGGACGTGAATGAGTCTATTATGGGTGATTGAATATGGAAATCAAGATTAACTACATCTAATCATTCTATTTGGATTTTTTCTTTTAGAAGCAAGTGAGAGATTAACTTCATCTAATCATTCTATTTGGATATTTTCTTTTAGAAGCAAGTGAGAGATTAACTTCATCTGAATATTCTATTTGGATTTTTCCTTTTAGAAGCAAGTGAGAGATTAACTTCAAAGTATCATGGAACTCATCCTACCGCTCAATATTTATTGGCCAAACTATACTTGAAGTGTCATAAGGGTCAAAGATTAAAACATTTTCGAAAAACACTTTAAAGAGTTTACCTCTCGTACTCTTAAATTCTCTGTGTGCACTCCATTGGCCCAAATATGATCGTTGACAATCCTCCTTGTCCGAATCCTAAGGCCTTTGCATTGTGTGCATGTACATGGTATCCTCTCATCATATTCTAGTTGAAACTGGTCCAATAATCCAATTGCAAATTGCACAAACTCTTTCAGTGTCATTCAAGTGAAAATTGACAAATTCTAACATGTGACGAATTGTAACATGTGACAAAAATTGAAAAAATAGTCTTTGTACATTTAGTGCATTTCAACCTTCATTTGTGATGGAGTGGTGTCTTGGCTTTCCAAAGAGCAATATACTATATCCAAAGAGCAAATCGGATTACATCACTATTACAAATAAAAAAACTATGACATAAATCAATATACATACATGTGATGGATCAATAGGTGGTCTACGTCGACTGATGGAAGAGCTTGAAGATGAACTAGTCAATAGTTGTTCATTGTACTTTAGTCTTGATTGCTCCTTTTTTCTGTGATAGAGCTCAATTCTTTTTTCTTTCTCTAAATCACGTGGAGGTACGATAATTTTCCTGGAATTCAAAATTCCATTCAAATGTTATTGTAAGAATAAATTTGCAAGAAAAATTATACACTCATATTCAAATAAGAAATAAAGTGCAATTGATGTCAATATCAACAACAATATATACCTGTTGTTGCGATCATGAGATGAATCGCTATTAGATGATGATGACATCGTCGATGACATATACACACTGTAGCCAGCTACTCTATACCACATCATAAGTAATCATTATGAGATTGTATGTTTTGAACAAATATAATAAAATTTGTTAAAGACATGTCAACATCTAATCCATGTATATTCTACTTATGCTTAATGTAAATTTGATATTCTAGTAACATTGCTATCAAGAAAATTGCTTGGGTGGGGCAACACATGACGAGCAATCAAAATGAGGTTCATACTGACAAATGTTAGATATCAGCAGATAGTGTGTGCAGGCCTATCTCAACTAATTTAAAGAGCACATAGCAGTCAATGTTCGAAGCTCTCAGTTTGAACTCTTGTCTAAGATGAGTGATGATCTCACTCGATCTTTCTTTCAAAATGGAATGATCAAAATCAAACAATCAGTCATATACTCAATTGATTTATTGCCCACTCAATCACTCATTTGATCAATTAATACTTGGCTTGAGTTAGTTAATGGTAAATCTCTTTGGATTGGCCTAATGTGCCATGGTATCTCATGACGAGCAATATGCATTCGCCCTTTCTATCTGTGGTTGCTTTGTATGCAATAAATCAAATACTAGATAACACACCATTGATCAACATCTTTATTACAATGCTAAGTGATATTTCAACTAATTACTATGATTTCATTTAAGGTTATATAGGTCACACACCAACAATTAAAAAGATTTATCATATAGATCACATATCACTAAGGTCCTCAATATAACATAAATGCTTTTGATCATGAATCTAAATGACCCCATGCAACCATTTAAGAGGCCACATGACAAAAACAAAAAAAATTTATTTGACCATGTAATTATGTCATCAAATTATATCAAATCTATGACACCTAGATTATTAATAAACTAAATGTTTTATGACATCACCGATTTGACATAATATTATGTCATAAAATCTTAAAAAACTTGTCAAATTACTTGTTTAATAATAATATGTTATCTAAATCTCAAGAAAAATAAAATTTATAACAATATAAAACTAGTTTTAACAATTAAATACTACCATAATGATCTTTGAATTGATTTTTTTAAATTCCATCATATTAAAAAATATATTTTATGTAAAATCCTACAGTAAAATATTCTCATAAATCTAGAAAAAATTATGAGAATATTGAATGACATTTGAAGCATGCAAGCCCATGTCGGGGACCCTCTCATGTGCCAAGAGAGAAAAAAACGCATGGAACATCCACGCATGGATATCGCACGGATTATCAACGTGTGGATAACTTCTGTGTGGATAATCCACGTGAAACTTGAATACCAATAAAATAGCATTTTCGCGAGTATTCTTGCTCCTCTTCTTTTGCTTTCAAGTTTTATAGGTTTTCTAATCTAGTGTTTAGTGCTCTTGCTTGCTATTGCTCTTCTCTATAGATCTTGCTTGCTTTTGGTTGCTCTTCATTGCTAGTGATCTTGCTCTTGCTTTTGCTTGCTCTATTGATCTTGTTTGTTCTTGCTTACTATTAATCTATTGCTTTCTATTCATTGCTTACTCTTCTAATCTAAAAGTCTTCAATACTCTTTCACTCCCATTCTCCACTACTTTCTAGCTTTTAAAGTTTTTCTTTGATACAATGTCTTCAAGTGGTAGGTCAAGTCGAAGGTCAAGTGGGAGACCATCTAGGAGAAGAGCTCGTGAGGAGCTCGAAGAATATAATCAAGAGTGGTTTGAGAATCTATCTCCTCAACAAAGAGATAGAATAAAAAATCTTGTGTTATCTTCTTCGGGTGAATCATCTGAGAGAAGAGCTTCCGAAGGTGCCCCTTCCCAAGAATCGTGTAGTGTGTATTATGATCTTAATCTAGGCGATCGAGTTATAAAACCCATTTGCGTGATTTAGTTGCTTTATATTTTGGTAAAGATTACATGATCGATTGGTCCTCCCAATCGCTTGAAGACAAAAATAAAATAATATTTGCTTTTCCTTTTGCATGCACTTGATCTTTGAATCCTTTGCAATGAAAGCTCATTTTTCATTTTTCATTTTTCATATCCAAACCTACATCACAAACAAAAAAGATCCTAAAACTTATGATCACAAAACACATACTATTAACATCCATCAATGAACTAAAAATCCTAAACACTATCAATCTTCTCACTCACATTCATCCTCATCTGATTCTCACTCTCATCTATACTCTCTTTTTCTCTCTCTCACACAACACAAAAATAGAAAGTCACCTCTAGTTTCGAAGCGAACCACATTTTGGTTCACGCCAAATGTTTTTTTTTTGACAAAAATTTTTGCGTGGATTATCCACGCATGGATAATCCACACAAATTCCAGAAACCTATTTGCGTGGATACCACGTGGATATAAAAAAAAAAATTATCCATGCGGTATCCACGGCCTCAACTCTCTGGATTTTGCGTGAATAAAGCGAATTTTGCATGGATAATTATCCACGCGATATCCACGCAATATCCACGCGAAAGCCGAGCCTTTTTAATTTAATTTTTACTATGGCGTGGATAATCCACGCGTGGATTATCCATGCAAAATTAGAATTCTTATTTTCGGCTCCGGGTGTCGGAGGTTTGCCCGGCTTTCGGTAGTCGGACTTGGCGTGGATAATTTACGCATTGGAGAAAGTATCGGAAGCAGAGTAGATACTGTTGAATTGTATTTTGTAGATTTTTTTATTTAATATACAAAATTTTATTGTGTGTCTATTGCCTATTGGCTTATATAATTTTGCATGCTTTTTGAAATTTTTCATAATCCGTCGATTTTGTATTATGATGAATTTGGATTCTTCTGTAAAACCATTGGAAACATTGCAGTATATAGCTATTTTATGTGGTAGTCCCGCCATGTTGTGTACTTTTATAAAATGCCACTCTTCCTTGCCAATGAGATTTTTTCATTCCTTGCAATGACCATATGCTAAGACTTCCATTATTTTTTGCAAAGAATGTCGAATGATATGTGTTGCATGTCATAAATACATAATCTAAATCTATACCAAAATTATCTAATTTAAATACACATATTTGTCTATCGTAGTGTAACATCGAAATCTTACCATATAATGTGTTATATGATCAACACCCCATTTGAACTGCATCCACAAATTCACTGGTTGTTTTCTGTATCATTTATACATCAGTATTTGAAAATTTATCTTTTTTCAAATATTTCACCATGTTGTCTAAGTTTTTTCAAACTTCTAGTTTGTGTATACGAGTAGAACCCTCTTCTTCGAAATCTTGAGTTGCTGCAATAATTTCTTTCCAAACCATGTATTGAATCTTGGATTGTTTGCCAGAATAATTTGATAAAAATCTTTGAGCTTTGGATCCTCCAATGCTCGGCTTGCATGGAATGTTTTCTATTTTTCATGATAGCTTGTCATCTTTTTATTATTTTAATGTGGCCTTTATATAAGTCTGCTTTGGACAACATATTCTCTAATATGGAAATAGCTTCCTTCGCAGGAACCTCTGGCTCGGAATTCCATGCAAACAAGATGTGAAGATATATTATTTTTTCTATAATACGCACCTCCGCATGCAATGTATAGATATGAACATTTTAAAGAGGAATCAGTAGTACAAGTTTCCAATTAGGATCTTCTCGTTGATATTTTTTGTACTCCTTGTCATGTCTTTTGTTGTTTTCATGTAGTACAAACAAGGGTGTTCAGAGTTAGCACCATGAGATACATTGAACATACATTTTAATGTCTTCAGATCTCCTACTAAATGCCATTCAATGTTGAAAGTGCCAATTCCAAGAATATTGAGTGGAACTCTATCCATGTGATTTTTATGGTGGCAGGATATGACATTCCAGAAAATATCCATGAGAGAATGTCATGGTCTTCTTTCATCACCTATAAGAGAATACAAAAACATGATTAGCCTCATAATATTAACACAGAGAAGATTTTCCAAATGTAATCCATATTAAAATGATTATCCCTATTGATTACGCGAAGGAACTACTATACTTGAAATGATGCCAACCACCAGATATCATTTTCTGATTGAACACTGAAATTGAGGCCTTTTGAGTCTTCTGAATTTGAAAGTGCTCCATTCATGATCGTGAGATTGACTCTTTCCATTTTTTGTCCTTTTATAATTTCAAACTCATCTAACTTGAAAATAACTATCAACTTGTTATTGACATTCTCATTTGTAATATCGAAAAAAATTTATGATGAATGTTAGTAACTAATTAATGTCAATAAATAAATTGTTGGAATTGTTATATGCTAGACTTTCTCCTTTTGAGCAATACACCTTATTGATATGAGATGGATTACCAACTATTGTCTACATACCTTGGTCTAACATGTCTCTTTTTTTTTTTAAGATGAAATGGTCGTGGGATTGGAAACTTTTTAAAACTTACCTGTGCAATTGCTTCCTTTATCATCTTAAACATTGTTGCATATGCTTCTCTACTAATGTTAAAAAAGTCACATCCCCTTTGAAGTAATTAGTCTAATATTTTTTCAACTTCATTCATAATGCTATCAGTAACTGAAGTCTTAATTTTATTCATTTTGTTACTGTTTAACATTGATTTCATAGATTTAGAAGTCAAGATAGAGCCTAGTGAGTTTCCAATCGAAATCTCATCGGCAAATGGTCTTCAGCAACCAATGCTGATCTGCATTGCAAACATAGTTTTCATGAAAATGCTAGTAGAAAATGTGCATATCAACATTATTGCTATATCGTGGATGACACACTGATACTATGTAGAAGCGAAGAGGTAATTGTCGAGGTGAAGAGCGAGATCTCGAAACATTTTGAGATCACAGACCTAGAAGAAGCCAAATGTTATCTAGGTTTGCAAATTGACCGTGACTATGACAAAGGGAAGCTATACCCTCATCAGTCTAAGTATATCCAAAAAATCCTCGATGATTTTGGGATGACAGATTGCAAAGGGGCTAATACCCCAATGTTTGCAAGAATAATCTTGACGAATGAAGATTGTTTGAAGATTGAAGAGGAGAAAGAGATAATGCAACACACGTCTTACAAGAGGCTGCTTAGATTTTTTATTTATCTAGCAAACAACACACGCCCCGACTTTGCTTATGTCGTGTTTGGAATGATTCAGTTCAGCACGACGCACCCAGGCTTAGCACATTGGAAAATTTCCAAGCATATCCTACACTACCTTCAGCAAGCGAAGGATTTTGGGCTATGTTACTATTGAGATCTCGGATTCCATATGCACTCCTACAGCGATGCTAGTTGGACATCACTAAAAGATGACTGCAAAAGTGTCTTAGGAGGGTGCACCATTGGAACAGGCACAACAATTCTCTGGGTCAGCAAAAAGCAGACCATTATAGCTCAATCATCATGCAAAGCAGAATACGTTGCAGCCACGAAGATGGCCAATGGAATCATATGGCTCATATAGTTCCTCAATGGACTAGGTGAGAACACCAAAGAGCCTCTGATTTTGCAGATGAATTATACTTTTTCAATACACTTGACGAAGGATCTCGTGTTTCACTTGAGAACGAAACAGATTGCAATTAAATTCCATTTGATAAGGGACCTATTCACAAGAAACGAGGTGAAGACCACCTTCATTGAAACGAAGCAAATGGTCAAAGACATCTTCACCAAGGCCTTAGACAAAGGTTTGTTCGAGAGGCAAAGGAAGAGTCTAGGAGTCATAAAGCTACCATGCTTTGAGAGGGAGCTGAATAAACAATTTGTTTTGAGCCACAAAGCTTTGCTAGTTTTAGAGCTCAACTCTATAGAAACACAAGGGGGCTGCCCGGACGCGAAGACCAAAGCTTCTAGGAGTGCAGACCCGAAGACGACGGTCATATGTCCATTGACTGAAGGATACTCGAACGCAAAGAAGAAATGTTCGTGGACCCAAAAAAGCTCAATTGTGAGGATCAAGGCAGAAGAAGACACGAAGACCGATAGGCGGCGGATCTTCACATGTATTCTTATGTGACTTTCAGTTTATTCCTGAAGTTTCTATTTCTAGTTCTATACAGCAGAAAATCACTAAATTAGAAACTTTATTGTCTAAATTTGAAGATGTTTTTCCTGAAGATTTTCCACATGGTTTGCCACCTAGCAGAGAGGTAGATCATGTAATAAATCTAGTACCAGGTACAGCACCTATTTCTAAACCTCTGTATCGGGTACCCATCTTCTCGACCACTTTCCTTCCTCCTCTAATGTCACTACCCAAGCCTCCTTTTTAACACACGCCCTGACTATTGCTTAGAAAGGTTAATCATTGATTTCCCAGAAGCACAAAATTCTTCTATTTGATGGTCGACCTCACTGCCCAACACCTTGTAGTCTCATACTTAGATGACTTCCAAATAGTTGGCCATTTACTAGCATACTTGGATTTGGTTTTAAAGTCTACTTGCATTGCAAGATTTGATTTCTTGCAAAGCATGATGCCAGGTCAACTCCAATATCAGATTGTAAAGCTTGATGAATGTATCAGATTGACAAAGTACAAGGAGGACATCACTTCTCCATGGTCCACCTAGATACCATTAGGGCATGCTTAATCAGTCGTTCTTGTAATCCCTAATCAGCTTAAACATGTTCTCTCTACCCATCTATAAAAACAGATTGAGAACGAGAGGATCAATTGAGCATCACATAGATGTGTTAAATATTACATAGATGTAGCAGCGTGGACATGTCACACAGTGCTCAAGAAATTCACTGATAATACCATGGATGTTA
Organism: Diphasiastrum complanatum; assembly: GCA_029204225.1. NCBI lineage: Eukaryota > Viridiplantae > Streptophyta > Lycopodiopsida > Lycopodiales > Lycopodiaceae > Diphasiastrum > Diphasiastrum complanatum. Next base: position 67,691,541 of record CM055092.1, on the reverse strand, counting down.
TGTAGATGATTTTCTTATGTTGAATGTTATTGACTACCTTATTTTCAGATTGTTATATGTCTGTTAGCAGTTGTTAATTCTTATTCCACAGACTAGTTTTACTTTTCTGAATGTTACAACACAATATAAAGTAGTTCAACAGTGTCTGTTCATGCTCTGGAGGATTGTAGATCCGTGATAGCAGGCAGTAGACCAGCAGACAGAATTGAACTTACATTCAGGCCTCATCGACAAAGTCAATCAATGGTATCAGATCATTTAACGTTCTAGATATCAGAAATTCTTCCCATCAGTTTAAGTTGAAGGTCGTTCTACTAGCCAAGAAAATGTGAAACATAGTTGATGGTATTGAGATCAAGCAAGAGACTGATGCAACTAGCATCACCAAATGGAGGCAATGAGATGGCAAGGTTTTTGTCTTGATTACTATGAATATCAAAGACTCCCAGATCCGTCATATCCAATCTACACAGACTGCTAAGGATGCTTGGGACACCCTAGCAACTCTCTATGACATTAGAGATGTCACTTCCAAACTACATCTGAGGAAGAAATTCTTCACACTCAAAATGTCTGATGCAAACACCATTTTCAGCCATCTCAACACATTCAAAAATCTCATGTTTCAAATGACTACAATAGGATCGAACATTAAAGATTCAGATGCAGTAATGAATCTTTTATCGATTCTTCCTAAAGCCTATGAAACATGGGTCATGGTTATTTTGACCCAGCAGCAACTTACTCTATCAAGAGTTATTTCTATGCTATTACAAGAGGATATCAAATGACATTAAGAGCAACTTGTAGTCTAGGTTAACTTTTGACTCTAGGTCGAATTTTTACTTAGGGTTGAATTCTGGCTCAGGGTCAAATTTGAATTCTTCATCATCATTCCAGCCAAAGCAGAACCTATTGTACAAATATTGTAAGAGGACTAGTCATCTCATCAAGGACTACAGAAGTACAACAATGAAAAGAAGATGTAGTCCCAACAACAAGCAAATGCTCCCTCAACCAGTTACTTGATCCAGCATGAAGAGGAAGATGAAGCTACATTTTTGACCAAAGTTCAAGAACAACAAGATATCAATTTTTGGTATTTCAACTCAGGTGCAACATAGCACATGACTCCGAGACTGGTTCCATGACTACAAGTCATACACCCATTCTAGAGCTGTGCAAGTTGGAGACACTCAACTCATTTTATTGTCTGATACTCCATGTAAAAGTTGTATCTTCAGCAAGCATATTAGAAGTTCAATCATTTTAGATCCAAAATGTACTTCTAGAAATTTGATAGATCTTGTACACATGAAAATTTGTGGTCCTATGTAGACTATTTTCACAGGGGGAGCTGTCTATTTGCTGACTATTATTGTTGACGTCTTTCAGAGGACTTCAACATATTTCTTGAAGGACAAATCCGATACTCTCAAGTTCTTCATCTGTTCAAAGCATCATCAGAAAAATTGACCCAGAGAAGAATCAAAAATTTATGTTCAGATGTAGGGAGAGTATTTATCTCCAACAAATTCAAAGACTTCTGCAAGGCAACCAGAATACAACAACATTCTACAACAAGCTCACCTCAGTCCAATGGTGTAGCTAAATGGAAGACTCAGTCACTCATTGAGAGTGCCAAGTGCATGCTGGCTCATGCATCTCTTCCAAAGACGTTATGGGCAGAAGCTCTTACTACAATAGCCTACCTTCAAAATCAATCCATTTTAGAGGCCCTTGATGAACGTAATTCTGGTGAATCTGGAGAGGTCATTAATAAAGGTGACGAATTATAAAGCCTAACCCAAAGAGGTCACACTCATAGGACCAAATAAATCAATATGGATAAATTCAATAATAGACTTAGCCCTTTTGGCTTGTCCTTTAGGAAATCTTGACCTAGGTTGTATTTCTAGTAAGCACATTCCACGGATAATGTGATTTCTTGTGGAGACAACATGAATTCTCATATCCTTACCATGCTATTATGATGCGTATACAAGGTAGCCCTAATCTTTGATGCCATATGAGGATCTGAATAACTCACATAAAGTGCATAATCATGACTCAAGATATGTTCATTTGATCTCAAGAATCTAGTGTATCTAAACTTGTTCTGATAACTACAACATTCATATCTCAATAACCTAGCATAATTTTTTACAAAAACCTGTAACTATATTAAGAAAAATTTAATGTGATAGAATACTAAATCTTGCTGATGTCCATAATATTCTTAAAAGAATGATGTGCTTCATTAGAAAAGAGCATACCCTCTAAGTTTGATATGGCATTTCTAATCTCTTTCAAATATCCAGCACAATGAATTTGAAACTTGAACACAACTGTCTAAAATTAGGCAATACTAGCTTCTCTTAGCTTCTCATTAAAGATAATCATTTCAAAACAAATTTTCAACAAAATATACATACTCTAGTCTTGCTAAAGTATATGGATAACACCTACAACAGCGCAAACATAAAAATACACTTACGTCAACATAGATGTAGAAGAAGAAGAAAATGTCACTCTTTACTAAAGCAATAGAAAGTTTTATATTACTTTTTAGAAGTGATCTTGTACCTTCTGTTTGCTCATTGTTGTTGGCCAAGAGATTCAAAATCGCAAAAGAAATACTATAGAATCTGATTTTAAAGCCACAGAAATTGTGGGATACAATTCCTTCTTATATTTTTTTAAATTGCTCTTGTTGAGATTTCTAGACTTGCAACCTATGTCTCTAGATCATAATTTGATCAACACAAATGAAGAAAACAAGACTAATCTGTTGATCAATGTAGAGTAGTCGCAACAACAATTTCATAATAAGTAAGCAACAAGTGAAGTTGAGACTGCTAAATAGAGTAATGACTAAGAAGAGTGATTGAATGTTGTGGCAGCTTCCATGAAATTAGATAGTATCTAGCAAGTACATGATAGCAGTGTTAAAATTGTGAGCTACAAAATTTGTAGTAGTCTCATAGTTGTTGCACCTTCTTTTGTGGATTTTCATAGATGTGGTGCTAAATTTGTCATCATCAATGTATCGTCTGTGTGTGTGTGTGTGTGTGTGTGTGTGTGTGTGTGTGAGAGAGAGAGAGAGAGAGAGATGCAATTTTTACTAGAGTGGAGTGGGTATAATTCCTAGCGATCGCACTAACATCATAGGTCAATCAAAGTTCACATCATCATAAAGCATTGAGGTTTAGGTTTAGCTCCCTTTTGAATGGCTAAGTCAACTGCCTCAAAGTTTTGTTTCTTGTTGTTAATGTGTTTTGGACAAACTTAATCAAATTTAATTTTAGTTTATATTTAGATATATGCAATGTTAGATTATATTTAAAATTAATATTTAGATCTATGTATATGGTTTACATTGAGTTTAGGTGTAGGTTCTTGTATACATATAGGTGTACATTTAGGATTCTATATTATTATCGAAAATCTATAGTATATGCTAACATAACATCTTCGCCACTAAGCATATATCTCAACTCTAGACCTACCAATAAGAGAACACATATGTTGAAAATTGAAATGTGCCACCATCCACAAACAATCTAGAAGAGGTTTGAAATTTGAACTCTCATATCACTTATGATGTCGATCTTTTCATGAATTCAAATCTCAAAGCTCTTTTGGATTGTTGGTAGATGGTGGCATATTTCTAAATTTTGCAATATATGTGTCCTTGTTTAAGACCAGATTTATGTGCTTGTTTACATTAAGATTTAGGTTTAGGTCCTTTTTGAAAAGATAGGTAACTACTTCAAACTTTTGCTTCTTCTGTTAATGTATTTTGAACAAACTTAATCAAGTTTCAATTTATTTTTATGTTTAGGTATATGTAGTGTTGATTTAGTTTTAAAATATTGTTGAGATCTACATATATGGTTTAGGTTGAGTTTAGGTGTAAATTCTGATTGTTGGTAGATGGCAACATATTTCTAAGATTGCATCATACGTGTTCTGGCTTCAATTGGTCAGTACCTTGTCATCATAGATAAAAACAACAAGCAATTGGCCTATGTGATCTCTTATGTTAGGTGCTCAAAAACCATTTCTGTTTTTTAAATTTCATGAGAAATTTCTTCTTCATAACTTTTCTAGATGTTTTGTCATTTTGTATGTGGATATATGCAAAAAGTAGGTGCATGTTTAAGTTGTGCCATATGGGAGTGGTGATGAGCCACCACAGATTGGAGATCCAAGATGCAATGAAAGCTGAAAGATCCAGGCCAGCCCATGTACATAAAAAAGACTACAAGCTTGCCAAGGAGTTCTAAGAGAACCCAAAAAGATTCAAACAACAACGAGAGGCTGCTATAGTGCGACTTGAGTCTATGCGGCCTTCTCATTTGAGCAACAGTGACATGGGACACGTCTGTGTCTATTTTATAAGTTGTGTACTTATAAGTGTAGTTTGAACTTATATCAATAGTAAGATAGTCTACGCATATCGAAACAATCTCACTCTCACCACATTTCTCTCTTCATAAACTCATTGTCTCATGTTTGTTGTATACAGGCAAATTCCATCTGGGGACGACTTGACAATAATTGTAACATTTGGTGTTGTGGATATTCAAGTATTCTATCTTTGAGTGATTAGGAGTCTTCCTGATTAGTCTAAAATTAGGACAAGGAACCTCCAAGATTGGCTAGGTTTTGGTGGTATGGGATGCCCAATGTTCTCGAAATTGTTGAAATTCTGATATTGTTTCCACTATAGAAGGGTGAGTCCAGGTTGACTCTATAAACGAGAGGATTGCCTGATGCCCAGTCCTTATAATAGTGTTCTTAGCCATAGTTGTTGAATCTAGTTATCTATTGGTAGATGGGAGATGACTTTTACGATCACATTTAGGCAACTTTTTTTATCCTTACAATAAGAGAATCTCATCAAATGTTAGAAATCGAATATTGTCAAAAGTTACACAACTACTTATCCAAGACAATGCAAACTTCAAAGAATCATATGAACTGCAAACTTCAAAGAATGATATGACTAGTGCAAGTAATAATAGCACAAACAAGTGAAATCCTGAATTCCTGTGTTCTCAAGCATTATGTTAATCTACTTAAATCATTATCCACTTGATCATCTATAAAATGCAAGAAAACAAACATAAAGATGCTTTAAAAAGTTTCTTGTATAATAAAAATAAAGAATGTGGTCTGATTCGTTATACTTTTAGTGGTTGTGAAAGAATTGTAACTTCATCAATGGATGGTGTGCTGTAAACCACACAAAGTACAATATTTTCCTTGAACACACCATGTACAATTTCGGCACTCGTGCGCCAAATGAAACAGGAATTTGTTGAATTTGTTCTGCGTCTTATGGGATTAGAGATGGAGATCTAGATGTGGATCGTCAAGCTCTGTTGACTGCTGCTGCTGCTGTAAATGAGCACCTTGGGTTGTAGCAGCTCTCTCGGGTCCAGCTGACTGCCTCGCCAGAAGCATCTGCAACGCGGGCCTTGCTTCTTGCTGCAGTAATTGGACCCCTGAACTTCGCTCCTCCGAACGTAGAAGCCTTCGTTGCAAAGGAAGAGCACCAGCAAACTGATCGGGCAAGTGCTGCAGGCCCACCGAAGGAAGAGGATGCATTCCTATTGACGTCGGAAATCCCCCATGCAAGGATGAAGATCCAGTCATGGATGATCCTGAAGCAGCTGTGGGAAGGTCCACCAAGCTGAAACTTGGAGAAATTGGCAGAGCATCGGGTGAGAAAAGCAGCCAAGGCGAGCTCCTCATTGTGCCTGCTCGCAGGTGCTGCTGGTGAGTAAATCCTGCAGTCATCTGAAAGTGGTTGCTCAATTGCTGACGGGTCGAACGGGAAAGAAGAGGCAGTCCTTGCATTCGGGAAGGAGTGACCTGCAAATCTTCACAGTTACTCAGCCGAGCAGCATGGGGAGCGACGAGAGGAGAGCAAGAAATCCATGGCTGCTGAATACTATAGTGCTGCCCAGCGCCCATGGGTGCAACCACACTGGGCCTGTGCATAGTCGCCAGAGCTCGGCTGGCATGTTTCTGTGCTCGTTTTGCATTCTGTCTCTCTCGCTTGTGTGCGTTTTGATGGCCTCCCAAAGCTTGAGAGCTTCTAAACTCGCGCTGACAAAAAGGGCATTCGTACTTGCGATTTCCTCCAAAAGCAGATCCTGAGCATTCACTTGCACTGTCTCCATAATGGAAATCTACTCCCCTTATTCGTGCCTCTGCATCGAATTTTTGCTCCTGTGAACATGGGATGTCGCTCTCTTCACGGGAAGCCTCCTCTTCCACTTCCTCGGATCCCTGAGAAGCAACTGATTGAACCTCAACTCCAAAAAGCTTCAACACTTTCCCTTGCCCTCCATTGCTGTCTTCAGGAGCTTCTAAATATTTGAAATCATTTTGAAACCGACGAAATCTTATGGATGTCTCGCTGTCTTCATCGTTGGAGTTCTGAGCTGCAACAATCTGAGTAGTTTCAGTTAGACCCGTGCGCTTACGTTTGACGGAGTCAAGAGGTACCTCAAAGTTTACTGAAGGCAGCTCTTTCATCGGTGAGGTATTCGAAATGATGGAGAGCTGCGGAGAAGGTCGAAGGAGCATATGGCCTTGGGAAACAACTGCGTCATGATATATATCTGCGCGAGGAGGCGATCCAGCTGTTTCGAGTTCACAAAATTGAAACCCGTTTGACCTTTTACTGCTTTCACCTTCACTTCTTCTATTCCTTTCATCTTCACAAGGAGAATTTGGCGGTTTTTTGACTTCGAAATTGTTCCTTGCATAGCTGACATTTCCGAGTTTATCAAAATGATCCGCGCTTTTCTCTGCTCCAAGCGCATCGTCCTGCTCATCTCTCTGGGCTTCCTGTATAGAATACACATCAGAAGCAGAGCAATTTCCGACACGGGAGATCTCACTAGCTTCATCGTTGTCAAAATCATGGTTTTCTTCAACAACGTTTGTCATGGACCTCAACCTGCTGTCTTGCGTAGAACAAGCGAAGATCGACCCGATTATGATTACTTTCTTCTTGCCCACCTTCTCTCAGGTACTTCCAAAGCGGTGCTTAGTCTGGCTTTGTAAGAGACATCGTACCACAATCAGAGTGATTGTACGATCTTCCCATAATCTACTACAAAAAAGGGTGTTATTGCAGGGAATTCGGAGAGAATTTCAGCAGCACAACATAAATAGCCACTGGCCATAACCACATCTTTCAAGTTCAAACCTGCAGCAATCTTCGTCCAGCCATAGAAAAGTAGTTTGCTTCAATCACGGATCGACGCCACTGCTCCTACATCCTGAATTAAGCATATAAATCCACAATTCTCCTTCCTGACACTTCCGTAGCAAGAAAGCTACGTTACCAGCCTCCAGGTGTGCATCAACCGGCTTTGCGATCCAGCTTTCCTCGCTTCCGGTCTCCAGTCCTGACGTCCTGACTCCTCAGTTCTGACTCGTCGCAGCTCGCTCCTCTCTATCTCTCCCGTACCAGGAGCTCATTCTGCGAGAGCTGAGAGGCCGAGATCTCAGAAAAGCGAGGGTGAGGGACCCAGCCACTAGGACACAGACAGGACTCACACTCCGTCGAGGGCCCCAGCCTCCAGATCACGGACAGGACTCAGACAGTCTCAGACTCCTTCGGCGCTTGGCAGCGGACGGACTTCCCAAGCCACATCACCCGTTGCGGCTCAAGCCACCCGATGGTGGCGTAACTGCGGGTCGGCGCCTCCCTCCGCCTCTGCCAACCTCCAACTCCAGTCGCCACTTCTCTGTTAAGGTGTGAAATTTGAATGGTGTCATTGGTAACAGGTCCATTTCCTTCACTACTGTGCCACCACCCGTCCGTGCCGAGCGTCGACGAGAGGATGAGAATTGAACAAGAATTTAGGGCCTACGCTATAATGCATTTGCAGTATCTCAAACTACTTTCCACGCGGACCATTTTGGGGCTCAACTCAATGTCGGCCACTAGCGACTCCTTGAAGACAAGTCTCTATGTGAGTGGGCCGGGACCTTGGGGGCCCTTACTGCCCACGCTCTTTTCTTTGTGGAAAGGTTATTTTACTCTCGTTTCTTAACATGATTAATGATTTATCATTGTCAACCTTCATCTTGCACCTTCGTGGAGAGCTGAAAAAAAATTCAATTTTGAATGCTTAACTTCATGTTATTTGCAAAATTGGTCAGTGATAACTACAATCAACAAGATGATTAACAGATTTTGTTTGTTTTTCGTGACCACTAGGTGTCTCACAGCGGGTGCAAAGACCAAAGTTAAAATCATCAACGATTGAAACCAGATTTTGTTTGGTTAAGACTAAATTCTATGAGTCAATACACTAGTTGGTTTGTAGAGCTTAGTATGTAGATTAAAAATAGTTTCCGTGAGTTACTTTATCACCAAGACCTTAAGAGCAAATCCCCATGCCCTTGAGACTTAGATGTGGACTTGCTCGTAGTTTGAACTAACATGAGGGGACAATCTCACAAGGATCTAACTAGCAGTATAGTTAGCTAATTTGCAAGCAATTAACAGACACATAGATAATCTGAAAGAGAGATCACTCCTCAACCCTAGAGAAATTTTTTATAAATGTATTCACAAAAAGACTAAAGAGTACATATATACAGTCTTATTCTGAGGGGCACCATTGCATGGTGTTACAGTCTCCATTACGGGACGCATGTCCCGACTCTACTCAGTAAGTATTTTTTCTTATTCAAAGTGGCACACATGCGAATTGTTACATAAACAAAAAAACTTGAAAACACTACTAAAATAGGAAATTAGTTATGGAATTGTAAGAGAAACTTGAGCTTACTTATTCTAACACTTTCCATTAAGCCCTAGTTTATCTTTCTTACAAAGAGCTTTTCTCTAAACAAACTCAAACTTATCAATACTTAAAGCTTTAGTAAGTATGTCAACTAACTGATCCTCTGTCTTACAATGCACTACATCTCTTTTATTAGATAACAACTTCTCTCTAATAAAATGAATATTTATTCTCTATATGTTTTGTGCGTGCATGAAATAAAGGATTTTTAGCTAGTTGTATAGGGCTCTGGCTATCACATCTGATTACAGTAGGCTTACTCTATGGAATTCCAATGTCTCCTAATATTCTTCTTAGCCAAACTGCTTCCTGCGTAGTTGAACATAGTGACTTGTATTCCGCTTCAATAGTAGAAAGAGCAATTGTGTCTTGTTTCTTACCAGACCAAGAGAATACACCATTACCATTAGGGGAAATATGGGTGGGCTCTTTTAAAAATTTCACTTTAGAGAGAAACTATGTAGAGAGAGAATGCGAACCAGTAACTTTTGGTCGCCGTTTTTGGAGTTTTGGACCTTGCCCGATGTTTAACTACTATGGTTAACTTCAGACATTAGTTAGTTAAGCATGAGATATATTCACTTATCTGCATGCTCGTTTCAAAATTCGAGGCTAGATCTTTAAGAGTATCGTGGTAAATCTTGGTGTGCTCACTACAAAAATTGAAGCAGGAGTACAATTAGCACTTTTGAAATTTTTGTATGCTTATAGTGAAACATATAAACAAGAGTTGAAATAAGTAACATCAGTAGAAAAAATATATAATCTTGAATCATATAAGTACCATGTAATGAAATAGATCAGTACCATGTAATGTGTAATGTTGTATTTTCCCCAACAATCATGTACAAATTTTACAAATATGGTGCAAAGTCCTCATATCTTTTGATGATAGGTTTTCTTTCCTGATTATACCTAAATTGTTCTTGAACATCTAGGCTTTCAAAATTGTTCCAATCGATTAGTTACTTCTAATATTCGTGTGGCTTGAACAATTTCTTTCCGAATTCGGTATCTGACACTAGATTCATTGCATGTGTGATTGGATATGAATCTTCTTGCTTTAGCACCTCCAATTGATGGCTTATTAGGAACATTTCTTTTTTTTTCAGAGAGTCTGTCACTTTTTCCAATGGTGACATTCTTTTTATGTAATCCTGCCTTTGAAAGGACTTCTTCCAAGCTCTTAATAGTTGCTTTAGCCAAAGACTCCAGTTTTGAATTTCATGCAAGGAGAATATCTAGATAAATAACTTTTTCAATAATACGATGCAATGTGCATATGTGAACATGTTTTAATGGAATTGGCAGCACACTTTTCATATTTGAATCTTCTACTTCTCGTTTTGGGCCACTGTTTGTGGTCATCCCAAATTCATATTGTAGCAATCCTTCAATAAAGACATGGATGCTTTGATGTTGTCCCAGTTGAAATTCCGATAGAATCTAGTGCAGTATGCAGATCACATCACACAATCACCATAGCCACTCCTCACAAGCTCTCAAAGATGGCACAGCAAAAGTTATTGATTACAAAGAGAAAACTGTACATATTGTAAAAGCCCCAACATGCATGGGCTTGACAAGTGTCAACACACTAAACTATAGACACTTGTCTAACTAATAGGCCCAACATGGGCTAAAAGACTGACAAACTCAGGACATACCTCTGAGTATAGCAAGTGTCGTAAAAAATATACTATACAAACTAATTTCTCTATGTGTGGCTACTCAGCTAACCCAAGTAGCCGGCTACGGGACAAGTGCCCGACTGATAAGTCAATGATGGGTCACATCCCGGTCACAACCAAATACAATAAATCTAATTAACTGTACACTAATTACAATATCACATTTAAAGCTTATACAACTAAATCAGAATGAACCTGATTTTCAACTCTCTCCCTTAAGCTCAAATGTGATAGGAGTAAAGAAATACAAATTGTAGCAATTTTTGGAGTGTTCAAAAGATGTTATGAATATCCCTGCTACCATGTACTTGAATCACACTCAAACACACCAACAAACCAGTAGGTTTGACTCACAAAGTATCATGTAAACGCAATGCTCATATAGAGAGTACCATACTCTCGACCAACTGACTTGTCCCCAATCCGACTTGAAACACAAGTGGACCACATGAGCGACATGGCTCAAACTGAGGAAATCCCATTGTCACCATGAGACTTACATCCTCCATCTAGCTAGGCTGACATCCTATCAGGCACTTACAAGCACAAATCCGTAAAGTTGACATAAATAAGCGACTGAGGCTCAACCTTAGAAAATCTTATTGCCACCATAAGACTATACCCTCACCGGATAAATAGCTAGTAGACATAATGACAAGTCAAAGAGCATCAAATGATTACTTTGTTTCTAATGTATCAAATGTACAACCACATACAACTCTGACTCAGATCTAGACTCCCGTGACAAGGTAACATGCAAGTCCACACACACTCATGCAAACCACACGAATGATAAAGCGTCAAATACATGACCAGGGCCTGCCCATAAGTGGTATCCTGTCGTACCAGCACCAATGCCACTTGCAGATCTGCTACGACACCACTAGTCATCAAATCAGGTCTCCAACCATGGCCCACACTTATAACAAGATGCCCTCACGTCCAAGCACATCCAACTATTTTATAAGTCCTAAAAGCTGATCTTCATCCATTCCCCATGCTCCAAGCACAAGAGTCTACTAAGGACTCAATGAATGAATGTACACAAACCTCACCATAGGCTATACTTGAGTAGCTCGCATGTCTCTCAAAGATACTGATGATAGTCTGCCTCTCCTACATCCCATGTAGGCTCAACTTCCCATGCTTGACGTTGCCAACTCTGATTTGACCAATCTATAGGCCTCCCACCAAGGAGCCTATCTCACCAACACATACATCATGTCAATCCAAACCAAAACAAATGCAAACTAGATCCACTATCGTAATGAACAACTCATCCATGATCCATAGCATATCAGGTAGGATAGCTCCAGAACCTTTACCCTGTACCATCTGATCAATCTACATCTCTGATGCAATCATGATATGACAAATTGACTTGACTTATCCAAACTGGCAGTTGAAGTGTATCTTCTCGATGACAAACCCGATACACTGCTCACAACTACAATGACTTGATCAAAATTGACTTACCAACTGCAAAACTGCAAATTCATCACACTCGCCACTCGTCAAGAGTCTCCAAAGTGTGATTATTGACCCGTTCTTCATCCTCCATGTCTCCAACACACAGCTCATCCAATGCAAGTCTGCTATCTTGACCAATGGCTTCCAACTAGCACCACCTCACACTTCCATCACCCATGACTACCAATATGTGTGTACCTCCAAACTAGCTCATATTTTTCTCTGAAAGAGAAATTTCCAAGATATAGATGTGTGTGTCGATGCAGCTATCATGTGACTCGACAATGTCACTATCGATCATACATGTGAGAGCGTTTTTCCAAGACGCCACCTGACGTTGGTTGGTTCTAACTCCAAAATTTGAACCTAATCACGAGAATTTTTCACCCGTAACTAGCATACCATGCCTAGCTCTCACCTGTGATTGCTTGCCCTCTCAAAATGTTTCCAATGATGAGTAGTCACGATGTCAAACTGCACTTTTATCGCCAAAACTAGCTTTTTCCACACAATTCCACTACATACGCCCCCATACAGCATTTACTGCATCCAAACACCCTGTTATCCTATCAAGAGTAAGTAATAATGCTTTAGAAGTAATTATGTCTCATTGTACCGCCCTGTAGCAGGTTTCACCGGCCAAAAATTGCCCCAAATTTGGCCCTACGGTACCAAAATAGCGAATGTAGCTCATCACTAGGTCACCCGCACTCCGCTCTATCAAAGTACAGCAAAATGGACTAAGAATAGATCTAAATCAGATCCACAAGTGTGATTGGGTGTTAGATTAGATCAACCTATCAATCTACACAAGATTATATAGCATTTAGATCAAATCTAGATGAATAAATCTAACAAGAACAATCATTATTGATCAAAACTTGTACTTGCTGGTTTCACAAGTGTGAAAACCTGTCAGAGTATGGACAGTAGACTGAGAATAAAGTATACTAAGCTTAGAACCCAATCAATGCATAAAAACACAAGACAAATAGAGAGAAAACACTAGAATTGCTCCAAAACCAAGATTTAGCTTCCATATCAATTATGGCCAAATGAGCCACCATATATACACAAGAGCTGATGCTTACTCAGCTGATTTGGCACGTGTGAGAGTGCCTACTCATCAAAGGATCCACCAATAATCATCAATATGGCACATGGACCAAGTTTCCTAACTTATAGCCACCGTTTGCCATACAAGCCCATAGTAGGCCTACATTCTTGCCACATGGCAAACCTCAAGCCTACATGATTTGCCATGTGGAAGACCTACGTGGCAAGCCACATGGCAGTGTGCGATAGGCTTAGCAGATAGCAGACCATGTAGGTAGAGCTTCGTTGGCTTGCCAGCCTATGATGGGCCTACGTGGCTTGCCACATGGCTAAATCCCTTGTTTCTCAGTTTGTAATTGCTTTATAACATCCCTATTGATCCTTCAGATTTGTGCGACCTCACTCCAGACATTCCAGAAATCCACCGCCGCACCGCTATTTCGCGTTTCTGGACACCGACAATCAAAAATCGAATTTCTCATGATTTTCGAGTTTCTTGAAATTTTTTCGAGTCACACAGGAATTTTTTGAGCCTCACAAGACTTTTTCCAGTTCTTAAGCTCAGACTTCCATCGCCACATTTCAACAAAAAAAACAACCGCCACAATGCTATCCACGTTTCTGGAAACTAATCTATTTGTGAGTTTCTCGAATTTTTCAAGTTTTCGAGATATCGAGTTTTCGAGTCAAACATTCTATCCGACGTATATCTTTAACAAATTGCGTCTGCCAGACAATTCCCAGTTGCATTTGACGAGCTCTTAGGTCTGAAGCCCACGAATTTGTATCTTGTTTGCATTCGTCACTCCATTTGTAACTGCATTCCACTTTCACTCTACATTACTACAACATCCGACAAACCAATTACACTTTGCATCTAACACTCATCTCGCTTTGCATCTGATGCCCATCTGAATTCTATCTGATGACTTTCAAATTGCATCCGACGTGCATCCGCCGTTTTTTTATGATAATTTTTGAGTTTTTCAAAATTCTCCCATTTTTTGAACTTTTCTCATTTTTCGAGTTTTTACTGGATTTTTGTTATTCCATCTGACGCTCCCTCTACAATTGCATCCACTAGTCCATTTTGATTGCATCCGCCACTTTCCATTCGCCACCCATTTTTGCATCCGCCACTCTGAAATCCATTGCATCCGACATTTTTAAATTTTGCGAGTTCTCGAGTTTTTGCCCATTTTTCAAAATTTTCAAGTTTATTTCATTATTTTTTCAGGATTTTTCCAAAAAATTTGTGTCCGACGATTGCATCCGACAAACTACACAACAAGACTTTTTCTAACAATTATATCCGACGACTTGAAAAAAATAAAAAAATAAATAAACTCTTTTTGAAGATTGCATCCAACAACTTTGCGTCCGACAATCCCATCTGACAATTTTTTGAAATTTTCGACATTCTCAAATTTTTTTGAATTTTTGGATTTTTAAATCTTTCGAGTTTTTTGCATTTTTAAATTTTTCGAGTTTTTCACCATTTTCAAGTTTGTCATCATTTTTTCACCGATTTTTTTCGAGGTTTTCACCATTTTCAGGTTTTCAAATTTTTTTCGACGCCCCTCATTGCATATAACGACTTTTATTTTTTCATTGCACCCACCACCCTCCATCTAAACCTTAATTTTTCGATCCCTTTCCAGTTCTTTCAATCCTTTTCAAGTTTTTTCCATCCCTTTGAAGTATTTTTGACCCTTTCTCGTTTTTCAACCACTAGCAAATGTTTCAATTTTTTGAAATTTTTTACTTCTTTTAAATTTTTTACCATTTGAAATTTTTTCAGCCCTTTGCAATTTTCCACCTCTTTGAAATTTTATCAACCCGTTGCAATTTTTTCGACTCCCCTACTTGTTCAACTCTTTGCAATTTTTTGGATTTTTTCTACTTTTTTGAGTTTTTGAATTTTTAAAAAAGAAATTCAAATTTTTCAGGATTTTATAATGTATGTTTTTTTCGGGTTTTTCGATATTTTGCATCCGAAACCCATTCAAAAAATTTTGAGTTTTTAGGATTTTTATATTTCTTCAATTTTTTGGAGATTTCACATTTTTTGTGGTTTTCGAATATTTAGTTTTTCGAGCTTTCAAGTTTTTAAAATTTTTGAATTTTTCGAGTCCTTTTTCTATTTTTTCAAATTTTTGCAATTTGCGAGTTATTTTTGAGTTTTTCAATTTTTTGAGTTTTTTCTTGGGTTTTTGATTTTTCGATTATTACAATACCTTATGGTTTTTCGATACTTGCCATTTTTCAATCCCTTGACATTTTTTCCATACTTGAGAATTTTTCAATACGCGACTCGATGTTTTCCAGAATTTTTCCAATATTGTATCAACTCTAACAATCCGAGATTTTTCGATATCTGAAATTATATTTTTTCGATACTATATCGATTTAATTTTTTTTCGAGTTATTGAAAAATTTTCGATACTTGATATTTTTTATCCTTTGAAAAAAAAATTTGATACTTTACAATTTTTTTTCCATTGTACATTTTTCGATACTTTCTAATTTTTTTATTCTAGTTTTTTCGATCTTGAAATTTTTCGATACATTATTTTTTCGATCCAAGATTTTTTTTGGACCTTTATTTTTTCGAGTCATATTTTTTTTTATCCTAGATTTTTCGGTCCCTCATTTTTAGAGTTTCATTTTTTGAGTTTATTTTTCGAGAATTGGTTTTCAAGTTTTAGTTTTTGAGTTTCATTTTTCGATTTTTAATTTTTCGAGTTTATTTTTCGAGTTTTATTTGTTTTTATCCTAACTTTTCGATGTATTAAATTTTCGATCCAAGATTTTTTTCGAGCCTTGATTTTCGAACACTTATTTTTTTGATACTTTTTAATTTTTTCGATACGCTTTTATTTGTTTTTTATATCATATAATTTTTTCAGTCATGTATAATTTTTTGAGCCACTGTCATTTTTCGACCCACTTCATTTTTTAGATTAGTTTTGATTTTTTTTTCGACCTCATGTATTTTTTTTTACCACGTTTATTTTTTTCGGCCTTAATTTTGCATCCGCCCATTTCCATCCGACACGAATCAACATCCTACACTCATCTTCGATCCGACAAACCATCTCAGTTTGGATCCGACCCATTCCACCTACATCTGCATCCGACACCCATCTTGCATCCGACAAACCATCTCCAGTTTGCATCCAACACACTCCACCCTCATTTGCATCTGACGCCCATTTGCATTCGACAACCATTTGCATCCAACATTGTATTCCATTTGCATAATTTGATTCTGCTATAAGATTCAGTCAAAGACAAACATGTCTGAGACATGTCCATTCATGGCCAAGTACGTCCGAGGCTATAATTAATAGAAGATCCGACAAGACTCTAAACTGTTACTAAAGTTACATCCAACAAGCACATCCGAGAGTCACCATATTTTATATCCGACTCCTCAATCCCTCATCACATTTGAGTTTATGTCCGATGCTTGACTACTGCATATTACATGAAATACGTTTGATGACCATCTTCCTATCTTACATCCGAATGTTTTGAACCGACTCTCTTCCATCAAACTCTTCAGCTAAATCTTCACTAAGGAACTCAAACCGAGTCTCCTCGACCGAGAGGTTCAACTGAAGTTTTTCACCGTAGGCATTATCTGGCATCCACTCTTTGATGAATGAAATTTTTGTTTGAAAAGTACTCTGCATTTTTTGACTCTTTGTACACGGCAAGTCAAAATTGTAGAATAGCTCAAGAATGAATTTTTTATCTATCTATCCATCTCCTGATTACCTTGTAGAGAG
The DNA here is from genome assembly GCA_029204225.1 of Diphasiastrum complanatum. Lineage (NCBI taxonomy): Eukaryota > Viridiplantae > Streptophyta > Lycopodiopsida > Lycopodiales > Lycopodiaceae > Diphasiastrum > Diphasiastrum complanatum. The sequence continues at coordinate 67,674,687 of CM055092.1, read as the reverse complement.
TTTAGGATGTTTGTGCATATCCAAGTTTCTGTGAGATCCATGCCACTTCACAATCGATTTCTGCATATAATTGAGATATTGGTCTTCGAGTCAGCTACAGAAAAATTGTGAAAATAAATTCGAGTTCTTGACAGATCCTATATCCAAGATGAACATCCATTGTCAAAATCAAGGATCGATATCTGGTCATAGGTGTGCCATTGATAGGCGGGACACACTACCAATATACTACAAAATAGAGTCTGTGATTGAGATGTAGCTAAGTCGATTTGTAGTCACGTGAATCCCTAACCATGCTGAATCTCTGTTGGACAGTATTGAGCTAGCATTCAGACAGAGAACCATTACTAAACATTGTCAAGCAGAAGTTGTGACAACCGAGTATATTTCATCCGTAGTAGGATCATTCATGAGAAATCCTATTGTAAACAGGTTCTGTGAGGCAGAATCGCTGCTAACTGAAAACAAGATACGTGTTCTAATATAGGAGATGCTAGTGCTAACACGAGGTCCATTTTTTAGACCCTCTGTTTCGTCCTGTGCTACACACCGAGACAAATACACAGGACTAAACCAGACTTCAAACGGTTCAGTACTCACAACAAAATGTGCATTCGCACTAGAAACCCTAAATGCAGCCTTGGGCACGTCGAGCTAGGAATTGGTCAGATTCAATCAGAAATAGTCAAAACCTCGGACAATAGGTGTCCAAAGGTTCTTGGGCTCAACACGGACCCACTGAACCAGTTGTTTCTCAATTCTGACATTGTATGTTGGAACACGCCCTTCGTGCCAAGAGGAATGCCACTAGAGCACAATAAATGGACTACTTCTTGGCATTTTCGAAACATGGTATAATATCGCCAAACGGGCTTCGTCTTGCATGCCATCTGTTCCATCCAGTGCTACACGTCAAGATGAACCCACATACACATACCTATATTAGCAGCAACAGCACCCGCAATATATTTTTCACTGTATACACCATCTTGAAAGCTCTTGCTCTAATGCTGACTAATTCATTGCAGATAATTCATGCCTTGCATAATACACAACATAATCCTTCTTGACAATATCTTTCTAAGTTGACATCAATCCAATGGCAAAAGAAAATACATCACATAGACATGAAATTTTCTTACCCAATGTGGAGGGGCATAGAACTAGTGCTTTCAGTAATGTAATCTTTAATTTGCTAAAAGTTTCTTGTCTTTTAGATTTCCAAGCATACTTAACATCTCTCTTCAGTAAATTTTGGGAAGCAAGTATTGCATAATCTTTGATAATTGTCTCTATTAATCAACATGTCTCAAGAAGTCTCCAAGTTCTCGCAATTGGTTGGTGTATGTAATTTTTTAACAACTTTGATTTTCTCTTTGTCAACTTCAATATGTCTTCTCCAATTCATAGTGACATTTTTCTGGACAAAAATGTAAAGGTGTTCAGCATCTATGTAATGTCTTTTTGAGCTTTGATAGGTAATATTTTTTTTCACTATAAATAGAAAAATATCAATAAATATCATCAAGAAATCATGTAAGTGATTTTTAAGTATTATTGTCATCACTTGGTGCATTACAAAGCTCAAATGACATTTGTCAAAATGCATATTTTTTGTCTTTGATTGATCTTCTTCATGTGTAAAAACTTGATTATATCCTAAAAATCCATCCAAGAATTTGTAACAAGCATGCCCAACTATTTGATCAAGGATTGTACTAGTAAACAAAAGAGGATGAGGATATTTCCTAGTTTTGATTGATAACTATTATCTTTGGTCTTCTTTTTAATCTTATTTTCTTTCTTATAGACTCAAATGAATTTGAGGCTACAAAAATAGAATTTTCAGTTTTAGAACATAAACTAGATTCCAACATATTGAGACATTAATATCATTATTGAAAGAATTGTAAGATTTAGACATCATTATCTTTGGTTTTGGAATTGATCTTGTTTTTCATGCAATCTTGAATGTTTCATAAGTCTCTGCCATTTCAATATCATCCTCAAGAAAGTTCATACATCCGTGACAAGTTTGAAAGAAAATACTCAACAACTAGAAACTACTAACAAGTAGATTGAAGACATGAAAATGACATTTCTAGTGCTGAATACTATAAGAAGGATTGATACTATTATAAAACAAGAGCACACAGAGATATGCTATATCAAAAAACAACAAAACACTTGTTAACGTAAGTAATCGATCATAATCATCAAGTATATTTTTCTTCTACAAATATTGATATTTTAAAATTTGATATTGTGCATGAGTTTCACTCTACAATAATAGAGAATTACTATGTTGAGAATCAAGACTTAGAAGAACAATTATATCACTTGAGACAAAAGCTCAAATTTGAAGCTAATGATTTATTTTTGATATGGGCAACTTTAGATACACGTATCTATTTCTACATAGCTCCAAATTGAAAAAAATTGAGAGACATATTTTTATAGTCAAACCAAAAAAATATTGTTAAAATCAGTTGAGAATACGATTTAAAACTTGATTGTATCAATCACTACAGCACATTGTCAAGTGCATCAAGACACGACAAGACGAAATAGCTCTCCATAAAGTGTATATTCACACTCATTCAAGTACAAAGAGAAAATTGCTTAAGAGCACTCAAAGGGCTCATAAAAGAAAGATGGCCAAATATTTCTAGAACTGAGCACACGTGGTATTGTCAAATTTAGAAATCACTGTATTAGTCGATCATTGCTATTTTAACTCTCTCCGTCAATGATCAACGTCTCTCTTTACTTTAAGATTTACTCTATTCATGGAACATACCTCCATAATAGTATCATAAGCAAAAACTTTTTACATAACCAAATCTAAGCCAAGTTTAGCTCTAAAAGTTTCAAACTTCTCTTCACTTAAAGCTTTCATAAATATATCAGCAAGTTGTACCAACATAGAACAATGTGTGATGCTTATATCTTCAAATTGTAGCTTTTCACACAAAAGTGATATTTCACTTCAATATGCGTTGTTCTCGCGTGAAAGACGTGATTCTTAGCCAATTGTATATCACTTTGGCTATCACAGAAAATAACTGTAGGATATACCTGCTTCATGCCAATCTCATTTTATAGCTTACGCAACCAAATAGCCTCTTGATAGCAAAAACTAACGCTTTATACTAAGCTTATATAGAAGAAAGTGCCCTGCTTTTTGCTAGATCATGAAAAACAACCGCTACCAAAATTGAAAGCATAATCTGTTTTTGATTTTCTATCATCTACATTTCCTACCCAATCAGTGTCAACATAGGTAAAGTACTCTGTCTTTTATAGACCAAGCCAAGGTTAAGTATACCTTTCACGTACCTCAAAATCCTCTTCGCGGCTTTCATAGTGGGTGATGACATGAATTGACTAATCATACTTACAACATAGCAGATATCAGGGTGTGTAGTCGTACGATAGATCAAACTTTCAACTAGCCAACGAAATAAAGTAATGTCAATATCACTTATTAGAGCATAGTTCACATGATAGCAATAGGGAGGTTTCCTTTTCCGTGTTGACCTTCTCACTTCTTCTTGCATGCTAGATCCTGGTTGATTTAGCCTTGCATCTTTCATGATCTTTTTCTACCATTTTGGTACCTTAGATTCATGTGACACACTTCTAGGAGAGTATGTATCCGAAGGAGTGTCTAAGTAATGCCTCTTACTCCCAACCGGTTTCAACTTTGTTGCTCCTATCGACAAGTACCTTCCCCTAGGCTCTTGGATAGGTGGCGTCCTCTCATACTCACCCTCTCAACCTTCATCTTCAGCTCCAACCTTCTTGAACGTCTCACTATGATGCTTCCCATAATGCATCCTTCACAGATTGTGTGATGATCATACTGCAATGGTGGTAATCTTGTAACCATCTTCAACTTCATCATCAATCTCAAGCTCCCATAGTTTAAGTGACCAAGTCTCCTATGCCACAACTCTGATCGTGATGATGTTGAGGTAGCCAAACCATATTTACCTAGTTTTGCAGCATCCAACTTATAAAGGCCACAGTTACGATCATGATATCCTTTTGCAACCACTTTATAATTGTGGTCCATATCCTTCATTAGACATCCATCTTTGACAAACTCAACCTTAAGATGTTAATTCGCCATCACACCAATAGACAAACTCTTTTTGAGTCCAGGAACATAAAGCACACTAGGTATGTTCTTGACCTTACCATCAGGATTAAACTGCACAAGTACACTATCGACACCTTGAATTTGGCATGCCTCCCCATTGGCTTGTGTGACCTTGTCCCCATCATGGATTGGTGAGAATTTCTCAAACCAATCACATGTCCCATTCATATGCCTCATGGCGGCCAAATTTATGAACCACCTGGCACCATCATCAACCTGGGATGCCAATGTCGATGAGAAGACACTTGTCTTGTCATCTTTCCCATCATCTTCGGCAATGTTGCCTTGTTCCTTCACTTTTCCCACCTTTATGTCCGATTTCTTCTTGTAACATTCGCGTGTCGATTGCCCATGTGGCAATTGTCTAATTTTAGATTTGATTATTTCGGTTTTTTTAATGCCTTGACGAGGTTCCAAAAACAGCTTTATTGAATGCATAAAGCAAAAAAAATTGATCGCATCACCATGGCAGGCGACGTCGGTCGAATTTCGGGAGAAGTGGAAGACACAACTCCAACTACGGGAACTTTGTTTAGTTGGACTTAACTCGTAGGAAAACTAAAAAATTTCTCTAATTAGCAAGTTTGTAAGGAGATTTGGTTGTTCAAGCAATTTTCATAATAACATATACCATCTTATATGAAACTTTCATGCTTGAAAAAATTAATGCATTACAAAACTTGTAATTTTCATGGGAAGAGCAAAAAACAATACTAAATAAACAAAAAACATTGTTTAACCATGTTAACTGCCCTTAGTTATTCGCAAACCGAAAAATTCTATAAAGCCCAAATAAAAGTTTTGGAGAGAAGGAAAAAACAAAGAAGCCTTTTACTAAGCCCCAAGCACACACATGTAAAAATAAGGCACAATTTGCCTATATATTCGCTCTCAGTATTCCAATAAAAACGTTTATGTTTATGGGATAAATTTTGGCTGCCTAAACACGTGGCGCCCGGGCAACCAAATTAAAAAATAAAAAAAAATTAAACAATAAATAACGTGTGGCTTGTGGTGAAGCTGGGACCAAAATGGACAGTGAGTTCAGTTGAAGATGCAGCCCCCACGCCCCCCCTCTTCCTTTTCGCTTTCCCTTTCCCTTCATTCTCCTTCTCTCAACATGGATGATCGGGCACTATTCGAGTCGCTCCACCGCTGGCCCCACGTAGCAGAACAATGCTTCTTGGTTTCCAAGGGGAGGCTCGAACCTGAGACCAAAGAAACTTTGGATGTCAAGCTAACCAACTAAGACAACCCCGTTGGGTATAGCAGAACAATGAGGGAACTGCCGAGATATCTATATCTATATCTATATATATATATATATATATATATATATATATATATATATATATATATATATATATATATATATATATATATATATATATATATATATATATATATATATATGGCTTAACTTGTGAGGAGGAGGGGTTGGCGCTCCCTGCTGCGCGTTAGGAGACAGGTTCCGATTTCACCAAGTATTATTGTCAGAAATACACAAAGTTTCCAGCATCTACATGAAAGATTTCAAAGCTGTTTTGCAGGTTATGATCCTCTCAAGCCATCTTGAAGTACCCACCAGTTGCAAACATAGTGAAAGAGAAGAGAAATCAACTCTAGCAGGGCGTTTATGCCTGCTAACAGCATGCTAACCCTCAATCACAACATATCTCTCATTTATTACAGTTTCTTGTAGCTTTGATTTGGTTTCTTACATGGATTGATTATCAAACCCCCACAAAACCCTGTCTGAAATTATGGTAGAAGCTTAGTTCTACAATTCCTTCACTCCTCCTTTCCACTTTGCAGATTATACATGCAAACAATGAAGAGAATACTAAAAGTTGTCCTTATTAGAAGTGTTCTTACCAAAAATCAACTGTTACTTAGATTCCAAGCCATAAGCAAAAAATAGCTTGTTTAATGGCAATAAAAAATGGGACACCCCCTTGGCTATCCTTTGAAAGCACCATTTCACTAACAAATTGCAAACCATCAACACTTGTTGACAAATTGTAAGTGAAACTACTTTCAAACTATGCAAAAAGCATGCCAAGGGAAAAAATCCCGCATTCAACCTCTTCTACCGTAGTAAAAAATTTTGATTACTTTGTCTAAAAGTACTCAAATAAAAACTTTTTGAAATATCATTAAAAAGTTAGAAACAAATTAACTTGCAAAACTTTTGGCAAAAGTGAACTCAATCTTTTTTTAAAATCATTTTTCAGGACCGTAATTATTAACCAGGTTGCAAACTTTGGTAGTGCACATACCGTGCAACCAAACCCTCTAGAAAAAACCGTGATTTAGAAAGAGAATCGAGAACCATGTCACGAAGCTTTTGCTCCAAAAAATCCAAGAATTCAGGACCCCATCACGAAGATCCTCTTGCAACTCTTGGCGGCCTCATGAGCACTTTCCAACTCCAAAACCACTTAGCCATTAGGGAAAGTTTGGATTCAAAATGGGCCCTTTGTAAAGATGCTTTTGTTGACTTCACATGCTTTAAGCATCCAAATGGACCAATAATCTTATAACATGTGTACAGCACTGTAACAGTGCTCACCGAATGGAAAAAGTATTCAAGTTTTCAGGTTACTTTTTATTATTTCAAAAACCCTTGTCGAACAGAAATAAATATTTCATTGGACAATATGTGCTGCTCGTATGTTAAATATTTGCCCGAATAGTTTAACTAGCGTTAGTTGTTCTAAACTATAGTTCTCTTCCATATTTCCCCCTTTGAAAAGCGCTCCGAGGGGAACCACGCCCTTGAAAATATGTGCAACTGGTGCTTGGAATCGACGGGCTTCACTTCTCCTTTGCATTTCTAGGTAATGGTGCGAGACCTTTCCAAACAGTCTAACGTCTTAACCGTAGCTCCAATTGAGACGAACATGGTGCCATTAGAAAGAGCTTGACAAGAGCTTTGGAATGGCACCATAGATGACTTAGTTCCAAGTTACGGTTAAAAAGTTATAAGTAGTCAAAGTTCATAAAAAATCTCTCATCTAAAAAAATATATATTTCAAAAAAATAACTCTAATATCGGTTCAGCGCGCGCCCTTAGGTTTTCAGCGGGCTCAAACGCTAAGGGCGCGCGCTGAACCGATATTAGGGTTTTGAAAAAAAAAAATTCCAGAAAGAGCTCGACGAGAGCTTTGCACCAGCACCAGAATGACCTAATTCCGACTTACGATTCAAAAGTTATAGGCAGCCAAAACTTTGACTGCCTATAACTTTTGAACTGTAAGTCAGAATTAGGTCATTCTGGTGCCGTTGCAAAGCTCTCGTTGAGCTCTTTTCAAAACAACAAAATTCAAAACCTTAATATTGGTTCAGTGTGCGCCCTTAGCGTTTGAGCCCGCTCAAACCCTAAGGGCCCACGCTGAACCAATATTAGGGTTATTTTTTTGAAATATATATATTTTTAGATGAGAGATTTTTTGTGAGCTTTGACTGCCTATAACTTTTTAAGCGTAACTCAAAACTAGGTCATGTAGATGCCATTGCGAAGCTCTCGTCGAGCTCTTTCTAATGGCACCATGTTCGTCTCAATTGAAGCTACGGTTAAGAAGTTAAACTATTCTAAAAAAGAATCCTAATATTGATTCAACGAGTGGATGGTCTGTTTAATGTGTCGGATAGCACATCTATGTGTTGAAGCAATATTAGGGTTTGGAAAACTCTTGCACCATCACCTGGAAATACAAAAGAGAAGTGAATGAGCACACACTAGCGCAATTACGCCCGCCGGTTCCAGACGTCAGTTGCACATTTTTCCAAGGGCATGGGACCCCTCGGATCGTTTTTCAAAGGAGAAAATGTGCAATATCATCACATTTGCTTATGGAAATTAAGGCTACATGTTAACCATATAAGTTGGATAGTGGGTAGTTCCGAAATCATAAAAAACGAGCATAGATGTTGTCGGAAGTTTTCTCTCTCTTGTTAATCTTTCTCTATAGTTAAACTTCTTAAAGGGCCCATTTTGAGCCCATATTTTCCCTAATGCTTGGCTCTAATACCAGTATAAAGTCCCACAACAAGGATACTCTAGTCAAGCAAGCCGCAACAAAGCAATAAAAGGGGATGGTGGACAAACCAACCCAACCAAACCTAGATCAAACGAATCTAGCCCCAAAGCTATGGATCAATCCCACACAAGGGATAGAGGCATCATACTAGCAGTCACACAATCAAGCATAGACTATTGAGAGCCCAATGGGTATACTTATATCCTCCAAGGCCCATGCACCACTAGTAGTGCATTGTGACACCTCACTAGACACCTCTGCAGCCTAACTAGGCCACATCATTCCGCTTCCCTAGGACTCATTGATAAACCGATAAAACTCCACCATCATGAGTTAAGGCCTTCAATGATTATTTATGACCATATGCACATGAGGGCCCCACCCCTCATATATTAACTTATGGATCAAGGTAGGCCTACTGACCTCTAGCGGGATAATCAATCTGAGATCAGTTGTGGGCATGACAATCAAAGTATTGGATGTAGATCTTGGTTCGAAAGACAAAAAAGTGAGAAACCTCAAAGCCCACCATGCAGTCACGCATACATTGTTTGCCCACAACTAGACACTTTACTGCAAAGATATGCATCCATGTCTTTTTTCTGATAAGCTTGCATTCGCATGCCACTTTATGCATGGGTTTGAGAAGGAAAATATTTTATAATACTAATGCGAGTGACTGCATATGCCAATGTAGGACCATAGGGATGGGATTGTCATGTCGGTATGCAAGTACCATACTTGAAAAGACTAATGCAAATGGAACACTTGATAGCTGGATTCATGAGTTGATGTACAAAGGAACTGATTAGCACCATCAAAGGGCATAGATTGAAGCTACAACAAGTATCAGTCAGGAGCTGGAAACTAGAGATTTTGGGTCCGCCATATGGGGACCATGCGACTTAGTGCTAGTCGCCAATGTTAGCTGAATTTTTGTGACAAAAAATCATGCTATTTTTGAGCTAATTTTGATGCTGTGTAAACTATCGGCACGTAAAGACACAAAGTTTTTATGTAAAAATGGCAAGAATTGCTAGTAGGTAGGGGTTACAGTTCAGCCCAGAATGTGTCTAGAGGAAAATTATGATCTTAGAATTGGCCCTTAAAATTTTTGATGGCCACCTCATGCTCTTGTACTGAGTTTTACTTCTACTCCTAAATGTGTTCTTAAGCGGATTCTTATTCCTCAATAACAATCTCTCTTGTCATGCTCTTATGAAATTCTGATGTGCTTAGGGTTGTGTGCCAGGGAGATGCTAGTTATGTTTTGTTCTTTGAAGAATGTAGGAGTTACTGTTGGTCAAGCATGTCGTGGAGAATCCAAGAAGTGATTTACGAAGTATATGCCCACAAAATAATTGGTAACCTATTACATAGCAAGTTGTCTACCTTGCTTAAAGAACCGACGCTTATATCCATCGTAGGCAGCTCTCCACCGTCGCACCTCCAAATGAACTATTAGTGCCCCTCTTTGCACAACCCACAGAAGTATTGTAGGAAGGAAGCTAAAACAAGCAATCAATGGTAGGTAGCACCTTTCCAAGTGCACGTTGATCAATCAGCCTTATTACGATCGCCAAGTGAAGATCTCCTTAGATCCTATTACATGCAACCAAAAAGACACCTGTGGAGCTAAACCACCCAACCAACAGGAAATGGCTATTCAAAACCCTAACCCACTTCCAACCCAAGGTGACTGAATGCAAGAGAGGAGGGAATCCTGGCTTCTGAAATCAGAAAATACATTGAGGAGATGGGTGAGTTCCTACAATATAAATACTCTCCAAAAGCTATAGAATATTATCTCTAGGATCCTCTGATTCCTTTTAAAAGTATTTGACCTCCTATTCTTGCCTCCTATTATCAAGTAAGAGGTGGATCTCAAATTCTTATAGATTGAGGTTCACTCAGTTGTAAGTGGTGGAATCCAAAGTATTGTAAAGTTGGATTCACCAGCTCGTGGGTATACATAGAGGCCTCCTCCACAAGTTTGAGAGAACTAATAAGTATTGTACCGAAATGTTGTTGCATTGCTATCAGACCCGATTGAAGACACTGATGTTAGTTTGATTTATTCAAACTTTCATCGTGTTCTATGAGGAAGAATTATTACTATTTTTGCTACATTCCCCTAAAAGTGAAGTGAGAGAATTTGCGATGTCCTCGTCCGCATCAACATTCTCTGATTCGTTGACCATATATACCATGTATAGTTGTCACACAAGCCAAATACTTCCAAGTAAAATGACTTACCTAATTAGGTGACAAATATTTATTGTAATTAATACATGGATGAATTCTATAAATGGATCATCTAGATACACTCTACTCGATGCTCCGTCCATGAGACGTATTATTTGAGCCTCCTAGTTACGCCACCATTTTTTGTTGTAATTGTTGTTTTATTGTGCTTCAGTGTAATATAGCAGCAACACGCTTTTCTTTATGTGTATAACGTAGATGAATGCTTGTTGTGATTGAAGACACTTTATCGTTGTTTGATCGCGCTTGTTTACTCACTCTGATCAGAATATAGACCCCTACGATTCCTCCGCTTCTAATCAGACGATGGCTGTCTTTGATGCTTGAGGAACTCGCGATATCATACTGCTCTTTCCATCTATTTTAGAACCAAACTTCACATTGAATCCATTTTTCAGTAATACCATACACAAACCATTTCTAATCTCTTCGGTGGACTGTATACTTGTTTTTGTGAGTATGAATTAATTTTTACGATGTTGTTGGGCAATAAGAACACTTAAAGCTGTGATTATATTTAGCATAAGATTTCTATTAAATTGTTTTTGCATCTAGCAGCTAATTGTAACCGAAGAGCTGTTCCACAATATTTCTGCTCTCTTCTTTGTTCACGTTTTGCTATTTTCCTTGTCCCATCAAGTGATGGGTCGAGTCTTCCCCTCATAAGGTATTCTACAATATCAATAGCGCACTCCAAAACCACATCGGCACAAAAAATGTGAGCATCGGAAAGCTCATCATCTACTCCTACTTCCTCCTTATGGGTTGTCAATCTAGATAAATGGTCGGCCAAATAATGTTTATTACCAATCCTAACCACTATCCAAAATTCAAACTCTTGTAATTGTAGTAATAATCGGCTGATACCGCATGTCGTACAAGGTCGGTTAACCAAGTGTAGCAAAGGTTCCTCATTAAATTTTGCCTATGTCTTAGTGTGGTTCTTTTTCTTCTACTTTTGGGCAGTTTTGCTTAGACAATCAAGCTTCAACATGCTTCACATCACTGCAGATCTACTTCATTGAGGTGTGGAAGTCAACATCTCTCATGCAACATTGAATAAATGCTCACAATATTTGCATAAAGCTCATAATTATTTCTAATGTCAAAATCAACGAATTGCAAACTTGTAATATAGGCTAAAAGCATGGTTTGGTGGTACAAAAAAAAAGCCCATTTTTTCATTGTACATTTTGGTACTACATTTCACTTTTTGGGGATTTGGGAGGGAGCTTGATAGATGCTACCCACGAGTTAATGCAATGAAGGCATCCCTCGTAATGATGGGCCTACCCTCTTGGAGTATTTGGGGGTAAGTGGTGGACTTACTCTATCTTTGTTGAACCTTTTTGGTGTGCATTTCTACCCAAATATGTAGTGTCCTTGACAATCCATGTTATACCACCAAACCATGCTTTTAGCCCATACTATCAGTTCTTCTAGTTTACTTAATTATTATTTTATTCAAAAAAACCAAGCTTGAATAATTCTACAATCTTGGTTGGCATGGCTTTGAGAGGAGAAGAGTGAATGGATTCAAGCGATTATGATGGTTATGCTCCAAGTGGCCTTTTTTATTATTATTTTGTGATAATAGAAATGACAAAAAAACAATGTAAAAAATCAATAGATTGAAAACTAAATGTTTATAGCCTATATATATATATATATATATATATATATATATATATATATATATATAGAGAGAGAGAGAGAGAGAGAGTTTGTTTTTTAAGGAATTCAAATGAACAATTGGACTAAAACATAGACCGTTGTGTGTCACATAATCATGCTATAAGTTAGATTAAGAGATAGTATAAATATTACTAACTACGAACAAGCACATGTAGCTTATAAAGATGTGCAAACTTATACTTTTGTATAGTGTAACTTATAATAGATGCGTTACTAGTTCTATGTTTAATGTGTGCATCTATGTACACAAGTTTTTGTACTAAAATTAGGATATTTGTATCTCTCTCTCTCTCTCTCTCTCTCTCTCTCTCTCTCTCTCTCTCTCTCTCTCTCTCTCTCTCTCTCTCTCTCTCTCTCTCTCTCTCTCTCTCTCTCTCTCTCTCTCTCTCTCTACACGCACACACACTTATCCTAAGAATCTATATATAAGAGAGTGAAAGCAAATACAAGATGCTACAATGTTGATGCTCCTCTTCTTGTTACACAAACTACCTAGTACTGGCATTCTAGATACAACACATACTTCACATCTAGAACTCTTTGGAATGGACTTCAAACGATTAAGCTATGACAACTTCAAATCCAAAAAGGGTCATGATCAAATTTCAAAAGCTTCAAACCCCCATAGGAAAGGTGCAAACATTAACCTTCAATAGCTTTGTGGCCCCAAAGGCAAGACTTGAAACAACAGCGTGACAACTTTAAAGAGGGCCAAAGGCTTGTGTGTCCACCATGAACTAGAGTTGGACTAATTGGGAATGAGCTTACAATCCTCAACCACCATGCCAAAGGTTGGACAAAAATTTACCTTCTTTATGTCATCTTGGAACAAGAAAACCGTTTGAATGTGTGGAGCCTATATATTATTTGTCTTATAGAGCTTAAGACTTTTGTTCTAGCACTACACCTTTTGAAAGTGTCAAATTTGAAGTTGTAATGCACAAAGATGTCTCTTAGTACTAAAACACCTGGCCCATCTTATAAGTGCCATGCCTATGGGCATGCTTGTGGGCCTTAATCTTTTGAAGTTGTGACAAAAGAATTGTACATAGAATGTCAACTTCAAATGGTAGAAGTAATGTACTTGTTTTAGGTGAAACATAACACATTTAAAATAAAGAACAATGTTTTCAATGTACAAATAATGGAGAGCTTCCGTTGTGGCATTCATTGCACTAGTAAAAACAAATCTACTCTCAAACCACTAATATGATGGCCATTTGTTATCCTAAATGTAAAAGTGAAAGTATTTTTAATATTGGTTGTCTATCCAACTATACTTGGTCCAACAAGCTTTAGAAAAGCATCAATAATGTGTGAGGACCATCCTAGATTTTTTAAATCTATAGTTAAATAATACTCTCCTAGTGAATGCTAGATGCAATTAAGACTACTCCAAGTCAAAGGTTCATCATCATGATGCAAATCTTCAACTATTTGGCTGTATGGCTACTAATTTCATATGTTTGTTTATTCATAGATGTAGTGCTCAAAAGTTGCTTGTCTTTGTAGCTATAAGTGCATGGAAGCTACTTGCACACCTACTATTCTTATTGATGTGTAGACCTTGACATCTCATTTTCTTTCATGTAATACAATTTCACTAAATTTGTTTCCATAATCCATGTAGAACTTATGAACTTTTATGAGTACAAAATTTATCTAAGCAAATAGGGTAATCAAGATTCCATAACTAACACATATGATTTCAAACTCATTGGGTTTAGCTTGTAATCAATAATCTTCTTCCCTTTGGTAGGAGCTCTGGAAGTCACACATTTGCCAAGTTGGATAAGAGTGGCTGAAGTTGTTTCAAAGATAAAATCAATTCCTTGTTGCCATAGAAATTTAATACTTAAAAGCCGTGTGTGTGTGATCACGTTATAGAGCAATATGAGATACATAATATTTGAAACAAAAATATTGAAAACACATGTATACATGGGAAAATACTTAGAATTTGCTTCGAACAGGAACACAGATCATGCTACACAGTAACACTGACAAAAAAACACTCTCCACAGCAAGCTCACATAGCAACTGTATTTCTCAAAATGGAAATACACTGTACATATAGTTCTTCACTCAGGCAACCCATGCATGGCCCAGGTTCCCATTGACGGGATGCATGTCCCATCGACTCACCTCGTGGCAAGGCCAACTAATCCTTATCCACTGATAGGATCCACAGTACAGTAACACAATGATTCTACTTTAATTCTAACTCTCTCCCTTGAAGTAAAGTCTACCTTTTTTTTTATACAATCATATACATAGCTTTAAAGTCAACAAACTTTAAGTACAAAAAGTCTTTGATCTAAATTTATCAAACTTTTCTCTAACAAGTGGCTTAGTGAAAATATCAGCTAGTTGTTCTTCCATACTACAATGAACAACATGAATTTCATGACTCAACAGCCTCTCACATATAAAGTGATACTAAATCTGAATGTGTTTGGTTCTCACATGGAACACTGGATTCTTTGCTAGCTGAATGCCACTCTCACTGTCGCTATGTATAGTTGTGGGATTTTCATGTTTCATGCCAACTTCATCCAAGATTTGCCTCAACCATATAGCTTCATGTGCCGCACCACACATTGCCTTATACTCTGCTTCTATGGTGGATAAAGCAACTGTACTTTGCTTTTTACTAGACCAGAAAAAACAACTGCCACAAAGCTGTAATACATACCCTGTGGTGAATCTATGATCATCATAGTCACCTCCCCAATCCGGATCCACATAGCCACATAAGTCAGGTAAAACCTCATGCTTCTTGTAAACCAAGCCATAATCTGAAGTGCCTTTGACATAACGCAAAATGCGCTTAGCTGCCTTCCAATGTGTTTCCGTAGGTGCTGCAATAAACTGACTTACAATACCAACAACATAGCATATATCTGGTCTCAGGTAAATCAAGCTCCCTACTAACTGCCTATACAATGTAGCATCAAATGGCTGTGACTCATCAAGCTTAGAAAGCTTTTTACCTAGTTCAATAGGAGTGTTCACTGGCTTGCAATCCTGCAACCTGAACCTGTGCATCAACTCTCTGACATACTTCACCTGTGTTAAACCCACTTTGTGTCCTTTTTGCCACACCTCCACTCCAAGGCAAGAATGCATTAGGCTGAGATCTTTCATCTCGAATTGTTCTACGAGGTCTTTCTTGATCATGTCTATCATCTCTTGATTATTTCCCATGATAATCAAGTCATCAACATAAAGAGCAATCAAAAGCAACCATACCATCAAAGCACAAGACATAAAGATTTGGATCGAAATGTGTTCTCACCATCTCCTTAAAAAAAAAGTAGGCATCCATCCTACTGAACCATTCACGTGGTGCCTGTTTAAGACCATAAAGTGCTTTCTTCAAGCGACATACCTTATTCTCATGTCTGTCACTGCAAAGCCTTCAAGTTGATTCATGAACACCTCTTCTTCTAACTTACCATTTAGAAAAGCAGATTTTACATCCATGTGATGCAAAGGCCAACCAAAATGTGAAGCTAAAGCAACAAGTAGATGTAGAGTATTCCACTTATACTGGCCCAAAGGTCTCCTCATAGTCGATCCCTTTACTTTGTGCAAATTGATCACCAATCTAGCTTTGTGCTTTGCTATACTTCCATCTGCATGGTACCTCTAGTCCTGTATACCCATTTACAACCAATGGATTTCTTGCCAACTGGTGGTTCCACTAAGTCCCATGTGTTATGCTTAACAATTGACTCCATCTCCTCTCCCATGGCCTTGACCCAAATGTCATCATCCTTCGCTTCAACATAAGTCAAAGGTTCTTTGCTTTGAATAATGCTAGATAAGAGAGCATGATTTGTTTCATACCTTTCAGGTTGTTTCTTCTCTCTTATTGATCTTCGTAGCTCTCCTTGGCTAGATGATCTCGGAAAGTCCATGTCGTGGCTCTCCAACAATCTCTCAACCACTTAGGGAGTTTCCTATCAGGTGATCAGCTTCGTGGTGAAAATGTATCCCACGGTACATCTTTCTCCTTGCATTTATCACCTACAACTTCAATCCTTCTTGCACCAAAGGGTTTGTCTCTACCTCTCCAACCTGTCTCTTGAGGTTGAGTAGTAGTATCTTGAGGTGTATCCTCGTGTCCATCACTTGGAAAGTCAATAAATGGATCATCATCAAGAGGTATCCTCAATGTACCATCTTTCCCACTGGATGTGTTCGTCTTCTCAGCATCCTCGTCTTCATACATCTTAGAGTCATCAAAGATAACGTCATGGCTGAGATGTGTTTTGTTCTCAACTGGATCAAAACATCTATAGCCCTTCACATGATCATCATATCCTAGGAATATACACTTGATAGCATTCACATCAAGCTTATGTCTCTCTTCCTTAGGAATGTGTACAAAGGCTTTACATCCAAAGATTCGCAAGTGGTTTACCTTTGGCTTCTTCTTTGTGAATGCCTCCTCAGGTGTTATCTTTGGTATGGCAATGCTAGGACTTCTACTTTGAAGATAGATTGTCATGCTGCATGCTTCTGACCAAAAATCCTTTCGGTTTCATCTCAGCTAGCATAGATCTGACACTTTCCAAATCGTACGATTCTTGTGCTCAGCCACACCATTGAGTGCAGGACTATGAGCTTGTGTAAATTGTCTTTTGATCCCACATTGATCACACAGATCATTGAAGTCGTTAGATTTATACTCACCTCCACTATCTGATCTTAAAACTTTGATCTTCCTACTTGTCTGATTTTCGACCAACGCTTTGAAGCTCTTGAAAGTGTCAAACGCATCCGATTTCTTCTTCAAGAAGTAAATCCACATCTTACGTGACATATCATCAATGAAATCCATAAAATAGCTTTACCTAAGGACTTAGTCCTCATAGGCCCGCACAGGTCTGTGTGGATCAAATCCAGGATGTTCTTTGCCCTTGCAACTCCACCTTTATTGAACTTCTCTCGATGTTGCTTCCCATACAAACATGATTCGCACATCAACTTCAAGTGGTATTTTATCATAGAAAATCCTCTCACCATTTCCAGTTTCCTCATCAAACTGAGGCTTCCTAGGTTCAAATGACCAGGCCTTTTATGCCACAGTTCAGTTTGCGATGGAATGGACAAGATAAGTCCATGTTGCCCCCTAATTGTAGCATTCAACCTGTATAATTTAGTGTTAAGCACCCTTATACCATCTGCAATGACTTTGAACTTTTGGTTCACATCCTTCACAAAGCAATGATCATGGGCAAATTCTACTTTCAACTTTTGATCAATAATGACACCAACAGAAAATAGATTTTTCTTCAAACTTGGTACGTAAAGTACCTCCCTGATCATCCTGCATTTGTCGTTAGGTAGTTGGATTGAAACGGTGCTATCCCCTTGATCTTGCACACGTCCCCATTTTCTTGTGAAATGGACATTCGATTATCCAACACTTTTAAGCTACTGACCGATCCTTGTTACCTGTCATATGTCTTGTGGCTCCTGAGTCAATGTACCACACTTGATCATCTTGATTAGATGACAATGCTGATATGAAGATACTAGAGTCATCAATCTCACCCTCATCGACAAGGTTACCTACTTACTTTGGTTTTCCCTTACCTAATTCCGCCAAGAATTTCCGACATTCGCTCTTCCAATGGCCCTTTTTGCCGCAATGGAAGCATTTGCCCTTCTTCTTGCTCTTGCTGGAAGATCCCTCATCCTCCTGAGTCTTGGTAAATTGCTGCTTAGACTTCTTCTTGCCCTTGCCTTTGCCTTTGCCATCCCAAAACTGTCTGAAACTTCAACCGTAGGCTATAAATTGTATGTCGAGGCCAACTGTGATGTCAGAAGTTGAAAATAATGACCTGCTATTTTTTCCTTACCAGGCCACCCACTGCTTTTCCACCAAATTAAAAGCCAAATCGGCGTCACCTTCCGAAATACACTTTGTCACCAACTCCCAACTACGTGTCCAATGGAATGGTGAAATCACTTTTGGCATGCTCCAAACACTTTCTCCGCTACAATCACTCTATTTTGCGGTATCATACTTGCAGGTACAGTCTGGGTGCCCTTTGTTTGGAGGTTGTAGTCTTTCATTTGGGTCAAAATGGACAAAGGACCCAAAAAAAGGATTTTGCTAGTTTTTGAATTGTGTCTTAAGAGTGAAGAAACTTCACCTTTCATAAACTTGAAACCCAACTCCAATTTCAACTTGAAAATTTCTAATGAAGTTGCATGGCCAGATGCACTTCATACCCTTCGGACCCTTTCAAAGCCCATCCAGTGGTTCATCTCCATCTGACGGCCCTTATTGAAAGCGATTTCCATCGTTGATCGAGGTGAGTTCAAATCCAAAGGTCTTGCCTTCTCCTGTGCATCGATGGCTCATCCTGCAGTCGCTAGACACCAAATGACACTAAGCTCTTGCCTTAACTGGGTGCCCGAACTCCTCCATGAGCTTCCTCTCCTTTGGCTATGGGGGTTTGGAGATGGCCGCCTTGCTCCACATTCACTGTGCCCTCTCCTCCACATGGCCCTCTACGGTACTGCTAGTTCATGCTGCTAGGGCGCCTAACTGCAGCCTTTTACTTCTTGCAAAATACTCTCCTACGGCTCAAGAACCACTGCTTTTTGCCACAAAATCCTAGGCCAGGATTTCTGCTACCTTCTTGGCACTTAGCAACCTTTGTATAGTTCTTCAACATGCAAGGTCTCTTGTTCTGAGGTCGCCCTACTTCTGGGAATCCATTGCTTCAATTGCTTCGCAAATTGGTGTCCGTTTGGATGCACACCGACTACAAATGCCAAGCGGTCTCTTTACGGAATTTTCAGAATTTCGCTCTTTAGATGCAGCTGACAAGTCCTGTAACTAAAATCTCACATTGTCTCAAGCTTAACAAGCTTCTATATGTTAGAAGTTGTACACCAATGCTTCACTTTCTATCTCCAACCCGTCGTAAACCCCGAACTCTCAAAAGACTATTGTTCTCCCGAAGCTCTCTTCAATGGCGACACTGTATTGTGTACACTCCCTGTATGGCTCTGATACCAACTTACAATTTGCTTTGAACAGGAACACAAATCATGCTACACAGTAACACTGACAAAAAAACACTCTCCACAGCAAGCTCACATAGCAACTATATTTCTCAAAATGAAAACACACTGCACATATAGTTCTTCACTCAAGCAATCCATGCATGGCCCAGGTTGCCATTGATGGGACGCGTGTCCCGTCGACTCGCCTCGTGGCGAGGCCAACTGATTCTTATCCACTGATAGGATCCACAGTACAGTAACACAGTGATTCTACTTCAATTCTAACTAAAATGTGTGATAAAATAATAATAAAAAAAAGAGTGAAGGACTCAACAAGAAGGCCAAGGTAGAACTTGGCCAAAAGGGCACTAAAAAAAAATTAACGCAAATCACAACCCGCAAAACAAAAGTTAATTGTATTACAAAGAAAATTGTACATATAGGGAACACACAAATTGCATGTTCTTGATAGGTTTCCTAAAACTGGCCCGCCACCTTCCAAACTAGAATTGGACCTAGTATGACCAAATTTGATCGATAAACTTGAAACATGCCCACGAGTATAGGAAATATTGTAAATACACAATATACAACCAATTTTTCTACGTGCGTGTTGCTACTCGACTAATCCATGTAGCCAGCTATGGAACAAGTACTCTCAATTGATATGTCAATAATGGGTCACTTTTCGATCACTATTGAAGACATAGTAGACTAGATAAATAGTAAATCTATTTTAACTATACAATAAATACAATATCACATTTAGACCTTTTACAAAATGTAAATAAGTTACAAACTAATTTCTAATCCTCTCCCTTAAGCTGAAATGTGATAAGAGTGAAAAACAATAATCTGTAGCAACGTTTGAAGTATCCATAAGATGTTATGCATGTCCTACTACTTTGTACTTGACTCATACTCAAGCACACCAATAAACCACCAAGTTTGACCCACAAATTATCATGCACCTCAATGGAATCGTCATCCAGACAATAAGCTCACCTAATGTCTCCAATCATGGTTACCATCCTATTATCCAAGCCGATCACCAAAGCATCACCTACCACTCCTAGCTCCTAGCATATGCTTGATTTCTCCCTGGTTATGTGCCTCCTAACATCATGCGAATGCAAGCTCATCCCCGAGTCGCCGCTCACGAGATAATAAGACCGATGTCTTTCAAACTGATCATACTGAAGTATATGGCTCCAAGTGACTTCCTCTAGGCTTTCTCCTAATCATCCCACTAGAGAATTTGAACCAAATAGGTTCCAACACTCGTGCCAAGCCTAAACTCTTGCAATAGCCAAATGTATAATACCTAGTAGATAGCTCATTTGTGCCCCTGATGGTAGTCATCACTCCATTAATGTCAATGCCAAAATTGGCCCTGTTGTATTGCCAAACCTGTACTCTCAAAGAATACACTGTGAAGTCCTTGCCATCAGTGTCTAGATCACTTGCAAACCACTCACCATAGTGTTTGCCACCATCACACATAAACGTGTGATCTCCATTAGCTCTCCAATCTATAGTTGGCTCAAAAAGCTCCGCTCCTTGCCCATTTGCATTTACAATGTCCTAATTCCAACATGAAGAGAACATCATTGCATCTCACTCTCTCTTCTCTCTGTTTTCTCTTGCTTTGCTTTTTCTTTTTGTTTCTATATAGTTGTTTTTGCTATATTCTTGTGTCTTTGGAGAGGAGAGAGAGGAGAATATGTAAGAGACCTCCCTTGCCTATTTGTGTTTGCTTGATTAATTAATCTAGGTGTGGTTAACTAGGAGAGGGGAGGTTTGTAAGCTAACTTCACAAGAGATGCACTATTCCTTGGGGAACAAACTCTATGCATGACAAGTGACTTAGGCCGCTGCAAATTTTTGGTGTCGTTGCCAAGGAATAGATTAGCAATATCTTGCTTTGTTAGCTTGCATGCATTCTTCTTGTATTTGTCATTTTTGTTTGTGGAATGAAGGCGTGTTGGGTAGAGTAGCATGGATTAGTGGTTAGATTTGTCTTTTACCTGATTTTTGTTTGTACCATATGTGGAGAGAGATTGAGAGGTGGAGAACTTCAGATCCAAGTTCCATATCCCTTTCATAGATCTTAAAAAACCAGAAATTTCATAAAATACATGTAGTTTTGGCAATCTATCCAGAAGAAGAGCTAAAAAACAACTACCAAACCTGATATTTTCTTGCTCTATTCAAACTAACCCTCAGTGACTGGCAGTACATTCTGCCACATGAGCACATCCTAATGTAGTTTGGGCGAAGTTAATTCCCATCAATTTTGTCAAAATCAATTTTGTCAAAATTGCCAAAAATTAACCAAAAAAATTAAAAATCCTTTGTTAAAAAAGTCTAGAACTTCAATTTTGCTCAATCTCTCCAAAGAACCCTCGCCCAGATTTATTATGACTTGAAAAGACATTATTGAAGTTGGTGAAGGTTAGTTAGGAGTGTACAACCTTAAGCAAAAGTTCAGAGATACATAAAATAGAAAGAGTCAAGAACAACACTCGCTAACATCAAATTCTGAAAAAAGTCCTTGTTGCCAACCTTCGCTTGTTTGCCAATAACTACCTTTTCCATGTTTTTTAGCATCAGATAGCTTGGCGAAGGTTAATACAATGAATACATGGTCAAGCAAAGGTTCTCAAATCTTAGAGAAAAATTTTAGTCCAGCCTCTCCAAACTCTTGCCTATGCATCATCAACCTTCACCGAGCTCATAATAGTTGCAAAATATTGTTCTAAAGTCTCAATTAAGTAGGTGAAGGTTACTGTTTATTGTACGTCCTCGGACGAAGGTCCCTAGCCCTCAAAAGAGTCAAATTACCCTTGCCAAGATGAACTCTCACCTAACCCTCGCCAACCCTCTAGTCATCATTTAGAACCTCCCTACAAGTTGGCGAAGGTTAGCTATCACCAAAAGGATAGTGGTGAAGGTTCTCAGCCAAGATCGTGTTCAAACTATTAAAATAAGTAAGCCCGAGTTTCTCTTACAGTTCCATGACTATTTAATGTTTTAGCTGTGTGATTTTTACTGCTTATCTAACAGTTCGCATGTGTGCTAGTTTGACGGTACATACTCAGTAGAGTCAGGACACTTGTCCCATAATGTGTATATGAACACCATGCAACGGTACCCCCAAAATAAGACTGTATATATGTAGCTGTTAGTCTTTTTGTGAGGTTGAGAGATAGATTATCTATGTGACTGTTGATTGCTTGGAAAATAGCTAACTATACTTTTAGTAAGATCCTTGACATGGTATTAATGCTTCGGAGTGGAGCAATCCGATGTTAGCTCGAAGCCGGAGAATTCGAAGACACAGCTCTGATTGACCTGACAATAATTCAACTCGGTTGATAAGAGAGAAAAATTTGATTGAGTAGGATCAAATTCTCTGTGTTCTCATCAAAGTTAAGCTTGTAGAGGTGTGAAGCGGTTGTAGGTTGAGCTTTCTTGTGAAGAACGGGTTTTTTTGGAAGAAATTGGCTTGTTTATACTCGTTACCAAGCCGTTTTTCAAACTGTTTGAATCAGTTGAGTGTCAGTAGTAGCACGACCTACAGTGACTCCAATTCTATCTCAGAATATCAGAGATTTGTATGGAATCATTCAAGGAAGCTGCAAAAATCTTGAGCTAGGGTTTTTCTCTACAAAAATTGAAGATCTCTCTTAATTCTAAACAGATTTTGTACCTGTAAATAGCTACAGAGAGGCGCCCTAGCAGGGCAATCTGGTCTGTCAATGGCCGTGGCTGGTCGTGGAGCCAATAATGAGTTTGATTGATAGCTAAATTGGGCAGCCAAAGCTGAAAACAGCGTGAACAAGGAAGAAGAAGAGATGGCCATGGATCAGCCTCGCGCGCACCCAAGATAGATCTCACCTATGTGTGAAAAGATGCTTTGCGCTTCCAGGATAGCGTGTTAGCGCGCCCATCATTTTCAAGTCGTTGGATCCCTGCAAGAGCAAATCTAAGGTTGTTGACAGGTCGATCTCGCCCGTAGAAAGGGAGAGAGCCATGGAATCCTCAAGGCAAATTTGCACACTTCATCTGAAGGGGTCCGAAGTGCAATATGCCATTCAACTTCATAATAAACTTTCAAACTGAAAGAGGCCCTGAAGTTCAAATTCGTTATAAAGAGGGATTTACCTCAAGGTGAAGAAATAATGTATTTTTTTTTCAAAAATCCTTAACTTTTGGACCTTAACCTGTTAAAGGTCGTCCAAAAGCCAAATCCCTCCAAATTAAGGGTAGAAAAGGATTGTACCCTGCAAGTACAACTTCTATCAGACAGAGTGATCACCGTATCGCGAGGAGAAAGTGCATCAAGAGGCAACCCATACCATTACTACTACTACTGGCAGGGGCAAGGTAGCTGTTGATCCCGCATTGGAGAATTCCACCGGATTTGCTGTGTTAGGCCAAATTGAGCGACGGGAGGGCCTGAAACTTTTTTGGTCAGACCTTGAACTTGACTTTTAAAAGTTCTAATTGCTCTATAAGCTTTTCATTAAGCCTCATTAAGGCGCTATAGAAGCAATTTTTGGCGAAATGGTAGGATTAGGGGAATCCGTGCTAGGAGAAGCCAGCAAATTGGATGGAGTATTCAATTATAGCATTTGGAAATTCAAAATGAAGAGTATTTTCATGGACAAGGAGC